>JBAMHW010000024.1:12082633-12097269 GCA_037177495.1 Rhadinocentrus ornatus | reverse complement strand
ATTTCCATTGATAATTTTTGTGTAATTTTGTTGTCAGCACATTCAACTATGTAAAGAACAAAGTGTTTAATAAGAATAGTTCATTAAATCAGATCTAGTATGTTATTTTCGTGTTTCCTTTATATTTTGGAGCAGTGTAGTATGTCTGCTTTGGCATTTGGCACCTTTCTGTTTATAGTTTTGATATGTATAAGTTTTACAACATTCTATTTTGCTGCTAAAATTTAGAGGCGCTAAACTTATTGTTTAGCAATAATGACAATAAAGATGTATTGGATATAATCAAGTACTATGAAAAGCTAGGTAGAAATTTGCACAGAATGCGGCCTTATCCTTTCTACAGAATATCAAAGAAACTTGTTCTTAATTTTGGAAAACCAGATTGGGTTTTTAAAGTTGCACATAAGGTGATCAGGATTATCCTCAATTAGTGTCAAATTTCCAAATTCTTGTTTTTTTTAAAAATACTATTGAAGTGACTGACAAAGTTATTTGTGCATACATATGTGTTTCTTTGCCAACAATTTTAACAATGTAGGGAATTACATTAGCCGCTAAGAAAATGTTCAGTGAGATGGCAGCTGTGATTTTACTTTGCTGATTGAATGAATTCCGTGATTTGGCCAAACGATAAAGGATCTTCTATTTATTATGTTGACAAAGCTGAGCGGTGGTGTGCAATAGGATCTTCTTGGTGTTTGATACATCAGATGACTTTCACCTTTCTTGACCTCAATTTTTTATTTGTTGCCCCAGTATGTGTCAGAGAGCAGAACATGGCTTTTACTAAAGATAAGAGCAATTTTAAGATATAAAAGATTTGGGTACTTTATAATTAATGCCTTTTAGTGGTATTTTTCATGTGGCAGGTAACTCAAGATTGCAAGACTGTCTTATTATTTTTTTCACTATAGACGGTAATTAACCCCACACACTTCTTATTTAAAATCATTGACAAGGTATCTCCACATCTTTACAAAAAACTTTTTTAAGTGGCAAAAAGCTAAATAGTTTCACCGCAAGGTTTGCTGTTGTGCACTGCCTGTAGACCAAAACAAAGTGCCATGAGCCACACCCTCCTCTGCCTCTTCCCCCACCCCCAACTCGCCTCCACAATCACCGTTTTGTGGAACATGCCGAAGTAACTTATAATGTTTACGTTGTTACTTACTTTCCAGGAAAGAGCTAGCTCCGAGTCAAATTGTAGCCTTTTTAACTCTTACAGTGCTGTCTTGGAAATACCAGGTCAGTGTTAATCTGGGTTATATCTGGGTTATGTTCCTTATTTATCCAATAACCTCTTAGCCAGAAGTAATGTCAGATCCTTGTCGTCTGCAGGTGAACGTTTCATTCCGCTGTCCGCCATTTCGTTTTGGAAAATATGAGCTACCTCTAGCCTTTAATAGGGAGGAAGGGCCAAGGATTGAAAGAGGAGGCAGCGATTCACATGAACGGCCATGAACGCGCTGCCGAACCTGCTGGTAAACACGGGGCTGGATATCAACACAGAGAGACGATGTGTGACGTCATGCTATAATTTAGATGAAATTAAGCCTTTTTTTTTTTTTTATTCCTCCAATCTAGAAATGATAGATTTCTGCTTATTAATTAAGCCATGGCACTTAACTAATAAGTTTAGGTAAAGGATATTGTCATGTCAACCTTTAAAGGTCAACGGACCCCTGAAATGTTCCCATGTTTTGGTGACTTTGAGGCTTTAGGAACAACTTGGTACACACAATAAATTAAAATGAGAATATCTGAAAAATGGAAGCAAATCACAATTATAAGAGTTTAACAGCCAGAAGGAAGAGTAACCTCCTCCTGGATCTCCCTCTTTTCATCCACAGGTGGGAGAACGTGTTATCGCAATGAACCGCAGCGGTATGTGGCAGGAAGTGGTCGTTGTGTCGGCTGACCGCACCTTCCCTATGCCGGACGAGATGAGTTTTGAGGAAGCTGCTGCTCTTCCAATTAACTACATAACAGCCTACATGATGCTGTTTGAGATGGCCAATCTCAGGCTGGGCAAAAGTGTCCTCATTCACATGGCTGCAGGTAAGAAACAGCGGAAATCTTTAATAATTTCAAATAGAATAATTTCCCAGTTTAGTCCAAATTTAAGTTGGAAATCCCTGATGGACACAGTTAACTCAAAAATATCCAACTAAAATTAGATTCAATACAAGGTTTCCCACGATTTACATCCCATCGCTCACTTTATGTCCAGTTATATTCTAGGTTTCCATTCCACACTCCCACATTTCCGAACATAATTCTTAACTTTCAGTTTTCATGCTTCTTTCAACACTTCTATAGGTGCCTGATCAATGGTGTAAAAGAAGCAATTTTATTCCTTTTATTCAAAGAGAGGTAGCAAACATGTTTTTGCCCCCCCCCCCCCTTTTTTTTTCTTTGTTTACCAGGCATTTAAAATTCTAATCATGCAGCAAAGTTTTAAAAATAAAAACTTTTGCATATTACTAGGGAAAGTTTGCTTTCTCTAGAGATATTCCCTAGTAATAGAAAACAGCTCTTCCAAAAAGGAGTAATGTCTTCCTCAAAGGAAAGACGTCTGCCCCATGAGTAAATAGTCAAGTATGTCAAATATTTCCTCCAGTCTCCAGGGTAAAGTGTGAGGAGTCACACAGCACGTTTAATGCAGGTCTCTAATCACTTTTGTGAATGCAGCCACATTTCTGTGGTGAGAAATTATCAGCCCAGAGACCACAGGTCAGAGGTGAGGATGTGTAGTATATGTGTGTGCAGACACTGTGGTCTCATAATAGCTTATTCATAAAATGGCAAACTAGATCATTATCAAACATGGTTGCTTTGGCAATGAATGACATTTCACACTGACAGATATCTCAATTTGTACAGAGGGTTTCATGTCTCCAGTTTTAAAATGAGCCCTTTGTAGCACTACGGGAGTTACTGAAAGTAGTAGAAATTCATCTTTAGCAATATAGATTTAACAAATTGTCAACAGATGCACAAAAACAATACTTTTTCCTGTACAATAACAACCATAAATAAAAAACTTCCAGATTTCTCCTGAATTTACACTGAGTGTAAGTAGAGACATAAACTGCCTGTCCAAAAAAGTCGCCACCTAAATTTAGCTTACCAAATAGCTAAGAACTTCCAATTGGATGATTACTGTTATTTAGAAGTTATTTATTTCTAACTGATGCAATGAGTAGCTTCTCGCTTCTTAAGCAGCTTTGTTGGAAGACATCATCATGGAAAAGATGCTCATTTGTCACAAAAGAGTCAAATTATTGTCATGCATCCAGCAAAGAAAACTTCCAAGGAGATTGCTCCAGCTACTAAAATTGAATTTTCCAACAGGTTATTAAAAAGTGGAAGGATAGTGGGGAACCATCATATCTGAGGAAGAAATTTAGTAATCGTGATCGCTGATCACCTAAACGTTTGGTGAAGTCAGGTGGTTAAAAAAAACAGTGGAACTCGCAGCCTTACGAAAACCACAAATCAATGAGTCTAATCAGAATAAAGGCTTCAATTTGTCAGGGAACATAAAGATTGGATTCTGAAGCAACGGAAGAAGGTTATGTCTGATGCATCCAGATTTATCCCATTCCAGAGTGATGGGTGCATCGGGGTAAGAAGAGAGACACATCAAGTGTGCAGCCATCATTTTTGGCAGTGTATTTTGACTGTTGTGGTAAGAAGCAATCGGACTGAATAGAACTGGGTTTTATTTGTTTTAAAAGTTTACACTGCATTGTTTGTTTTGACAGTAAAAATGAAAACTGCTATCAGCTCTAATAAAACACTTGCTGATGAAGTTACCATGTTATAATTAGAAGTACTGGAAAAGTTATTTAATGGCTTTGGCTAGAACTTTTTCTGTGCTGCTTTTAACCTTGACTCCATCCCCAAAATTTCACCATGAAATTGAGATGTTTTGCTTTTCACCTTTCTGTTAATTTGCCACGCTCCTTATTTATTTGGAAAACAAAAATCAGTACTCTCAATACTTTCTATAACGTACAGCTCAGTACACGATAAGTATTTAGAGCTCAACAAGTACACAGGTCTGTTTTTGTCAACATCTCATCCCCCACCATTAGTGTGTTGACCTTCAACCCCCCCTCTCCAAGGCCGTTATGCGGGTGGTTGTCAGCTGGCCTGTATGAATCAGACACATGAGGCCAGGGTTAAAAAGATGGCTTGAGAGATAAGTGGTAAACATGCACATCCAGACAGCCCGTTGAAATGACGCAAGACCATAGAGACCAGAAAACACTGGTTTCTGTTTCTTCTTGTGTAAAAACCTTTCCACATTTCCAACATCTGCAGAAGTGAGTCTTATGTCATTGCTGCCACTGGAGGGGATTTTAGAAATTAAATGGACCCTAATTTGACTTATTTCTACCTTTACTCTATCATGCGTATGATGCTAACCTCTTTAATTGCAGCTTTCATTATTAAAAATTTTATTAAATGGCTTAAAACCTGCAACACCTAATAGTGCTTTAATGCATCTGTATTGGTTCCTAAAAAATATTATGCTACTAGCAGGTGTAAGTCTCCAAACAAAGCTCAGCAGTTATTTATCATGATCACCTAATTATTAAGTGTAAACATTATTGTCAAATGAACTGTTTTTCAAGTAAGCTCACAAGTCATGGAGAAGATTCTGAGTTAAGCATTAATCTGTTGCTCAGTAAAGCTGATGTGAGTCAGGGAGATGAGTGTGTATGGAAAACAACTGCTGATGGTTTGATGAAACTGTTCCTCTGTATGAAGTGAAACCAGCTAAGGCTACGAGTCTCATTGCTTCACCGCTGTGTGCACATCTGCAGGTGGTGTGGGTATTGCTGCTACCCAGCTGTGTCAGACTGTGCAGGATGTAACCATCTTTGGCACGGCATCAGCCTCTAAACACGAGATTATCACTCAAGGTGGAGTAACTCATCCCATCGACTACCGCACCAAAGACTACGTGGCTGAGATCCGCAAAATCAACCCAAAGGGTAAGAGGGTATTACTAGTACTTCTTTTTTTTTAATCATCAAGTTTCTATTGAAACATGTTTGTTTTTCCTGTCTCGTTCTTTTCCTTTACTGTTCCCTCTTTTTGCAGGAGTAGACATTGTCCTCGACCCACTCGGCGGTTCTGACACCCAGAAAGGTTTCAGTTTGCTGAGACCACTGGGCATGCTTATAGTCTTTGGTAAGACAGCATCTGGAATTTTATAAAGAATATATTTGTAGAATTTCAATATTTCATCCTTTCATAATGATGTTATTTTTGAATATCTGGGCAAAGATGTTTACAAACAACTGAGCTGTCTATAAATTATATACTTGTTCCAGTGACATCATGCTAGTTATGAAAGACGGCTAGCTGTGATTGGTCGGGGTGCAACATCTATGTTGGATCTTGACAAGTCAAAGGCCTGAGAGGGACTGATGAAAACAGTTTTGTCATTAAAGATAGATAAATAAAATATGAGGAGAAGATGGCTTCTTCTTTGTTAAATTCTTCATCTTTTGTCCAGGTGCAGCCAATTGTGTAACGGGCCAGAAGAAGAATCTGCTGGCTGTGGCTAAGACCTGGTACAACCAGTTCTCTCTCAACACCCTGAAGTTGATGCAGACCAACAAGGCCATCTCTGGCTTCCATCTTGGCCACATCTCTGATGAGGCGTTGTTAATTGATACCATGTCCAAGCTGCTGGAGCTCTACAAGCAGGGAAAGATCAAGCCCCGCATTGACTCCTGCTATCACTTTGAAGAAGTGAGTTTAATTATAGGATTATTTTATTGAGCTTCCTCAGGTCCAACTACCAACCCTGGTCCTCAAGGGCCGGTATCCTGCAGGTATTGGATGTGTTTCTGCAGAAACACACCTGATTCAAATTAATGGGTCATTAACAGACTTTTGCAGAACTTGACAAAAAGCTGTTGCAAATCCATTTTGTTTGAATCAGGCGTTGCAGTAGGGAAGCATCCAATACCTGAAACACACGGGCCCTCAAGGACCAGAGTTGGTAATGCCAGAATTACCTATTGTAGGAGCAGCTGGCAGGAGTTGGTAGCATCTCCTATGCCTGTTTCCGTTCATAAGTCGGAAAGGACTCTAAAGTTGCTGCCCATAAGGGAGTGGCTTGACCCGCCCATCTGGTGGCTATAAAAGGTTAGATGAACGCCCTTGATTAATATTCATCATCATTTCCGTGGTGGCTCAGGAGGGGAAATGAGTGAAGAAGCAGAATTTTTTTGAATACAAGATTAAGATCCTGATGGACCACATTACAAAACGTAAAAAGGTTTTATTTGCTGAGCACGACATGAACATCACCAATGGCAGAAAGCTAGAGGAGTGGCAGCAGGTGGCAGATGCTGTCAACGCCGTGTCAAAAGCCTCAAAGAGCTTTTAGTTACACTTGAATTAGGATGGTGAATAAACAAAGTTGGACCAATGGAACGAAAAACTATAATGGTTCTAAAGGTAAATTTATTTTTTGCTTGTTTATTTTTAAGTACACCAAACCATTAAGACAGGAATAATTGATTATTTACTCCACTGTTAATTTAGCAGTTTCACTAAAATGCTGTGGGTTTCATTTTTGGGGGTTTATTAATTTGCATTAGCTACAATTAATCTGGAAATTATATGGTACCAACATAGTACATATTCTCAGAGTGTAACACCAATGTTAAAAGATTTTAAAACAAGATATTAGCACAGCATACTTATACGTAATATTTAAAAAGTTTAAATTTGAGTTTAGAAAAGTGTGGTTTAATATGATTAAATATATAATAATCATTTAATTAAATAATATAACTGTTAACCATTTCAAGAAAAAAAAATTGTCTTTAAGCCTTTTTAGCCATTAACTGGCTAATTTCCTCTTGCTAGGAGAGTCGATACTTTTGTTAAAGACTTAAACGTTTGATATTATTTATCTTATTTAGATCAATGTTATTTAAACTACAACCCCCCCCCGTAAACCTGGGGAATGCTGTATAAAAGAATAAAGACAAATCTATAAAAGTAGAAACACTTCTTAATATGGTATTTCTGAGCATTAAATGCAGCAGCTCCAGTAAAACTCTCTCTGCATTTCATCTATACACAAGTCCACCTGGTGTTTTCCTTCTTTTCGTCAATAATGTGAAGTGCTGGATGAACAAACCTCCACCACCATCAGATAAGATGGCACCTAACAGCTGTTGCTAGGTGACAGTCTAAATGGTTGTCGTGGCATCGCTACTAGTGAGCATAACGGTCGTCATTTGAGTTTCTCTGGCTGACTTCAACACTTTGACAGGAGTCTGGCTGTGTTTACAGGGAATAGTGTGTGGCTGGAACAGACAGGAGGTCTCTGACTCATAGTAGAAATGCATGGCTCTGATTAAAATGGCTTCCATTATGCTTCATCCATAATTGAATAATTAACAAAAAAGGAACAAAGAGTGAGTACTGGATTTACCCAAATCAGGTAGACAAAAAATATGTTCCTAAATTTGTACTTACGGTTCTCTTTGTCTGCTAATTGTACAAAGAAGGAACTATTAGCTGAACTGATGTCATTGTCACTTGTATTAATTACTTGTAAGACGTTTAACCCAGTCTAATACTAAGTTAACTTTACAGCATGTTTTTGATACCTCCCTAGATTTTTGCAGGAGCCTAAATGGCAAATGTTCCCTTTCAAGGAGGAAAAAGTAAATCCTACTTTTTATTTTTTATCTTAGGTGGCCGAAGCCATGAAGCGCATGCATGAACGCCAGAACATCGGAAAAGTTATCCTTCTTCCTGAACCTAAGGAGAAGGAAGAAAAGCCAAAGTCTGATGCTGAGGGGGGAGAAAATATGGAAAAAAATGAAGCTGCAATGGAAAAGGAGGAGGCCGCAGAGGAAGTAAAAGCAGAAAAAGATTGAGTAAGAGTGTTTATTTGAGGGGTGTTTTCAAACACTTCCTCAACAAATTTGTCTAGTTTGAGAAAGAAGAAAAAAAAATGGAGCAAGAGCTTTGAATTATTAAATTTTGTCAGTATTTTTTTTTCAAATGTGTGTTTTATTTTGTTTTTGTTTTTTTGTGCAATATGTCAATGCAGTGTCTTTGTTGGGAACACTTTTTTTTTATTTTAAATAAAGGCTTACTGTATTTGGATATGTTTTCTGATGAATTATGTGTTGTGTTGACAGAAAGAGACCCAGATTTTTATGTCTTCAACAGCTTCAGCATCTGTAATAACAACAAACCAACCATAGTTCAGTCTGTGTAAAATTAAACTTTTACTCAAAGCAAAACTGGGAAAGGTTATTCAAAGAATTTAATAGACTAAGAATAATTTTCTCTCTATGTTTTAAGTTCAGCGCTTTTAAAACTTGCTAGAATTTCCCATATCGTTGTAATTTTGTGAGCTTAAAAAGGTGCTTACTCTTCTGAGAGTTAAATTCTGCCATCATGTCTTACTTGCATTTATTTGAAGTGGAAGCATATCTTGAAGTCTGGCAGTAAACATACAGATAACTGTAATCAAGCAAATATTGTACCCATGCATGCATGTTTTTTTGTTTTGTTTTTTAAGAGTATAATGGTAGTGATCATGTTATTTAATGTGGTGAGATGTCCCACTGAAATGTCTGAGTATAATCTAAACATGTCTTTTTACTGAGCCTCCTTGGATTGTTCTTGTTCAAGTTTAGACTTTTTTTGTCAGTTTAAGGAAAGCCCAAGTCGTGTGTGTGTGTGTGTGTGTGTGTGTGTGTATTGCAACAGTTGTTTCCTCACTTATTTGTGCCAAAATGTAAAGCCAGCTTTGACCACTGCCATTGAAACAACTCTGAATAACAATAAGAAGGATTTCCCTACTTGCCAATCACTTCTTAGCATTCCGTCCAAAAGCTCAGTCACAGTTCACCATCTCATGCTGAATCGAAGCTTGGAAAGAAACATTTTAAGGTTTCTTTGATTTTTAAATAATTATTCCTACAGTGAATTGCTGACATTAAGAATTGGAAGGAACGCTTTTACTCAGTGACTCTACTGGTGAAAAAAGGGATTGTAGAGGAGATGTTTCACATCAGTGTCTAGATTTTCAAAATGATTATGGACGTAGTTTTCCCTCTTCTCACTCAGTTTGAAGCTTTTTTTCTTGGGGGGGGGGGATTTGTTTTGTTTTGCCAAAATTTATTTACTCCAGGTTCTTCAATGTCTCCTTTCTTTGATGCATGATGTAATGTAGGACAACAGTTTCCTTTGTGTGTGTCCAGCTGTGTGTGTATATCAATGCTGTGACGCAGACAAAGCAAACCAAAGCACAAGAGTCTTTCCTCCGTCCTCACTAGCTCAGCCCTTCACATTC
The DNA here is from genome assembly GCA_037177495.1 of Rhadinocentrus ornatus. Classification (NCBI taxonomy): domain Eukaryota; kingdom Metazoa; phylum Chordata; class Actinopteri; order Atheriniformes; family Melanotaeniidae; genus Rhadinocentrus; species Rhadinocentrus ornatus. The sequence goes on along the minus strand of JBAMHW010000024.1, from coordinate 12,087,914 downwards.
CTCTCTCCACTCTTTCCATGCTTCTTTCAGTCTCCTCTGGAGCTGACCTCTCAAATCTCTCCGTCCCCAACCGCACATTGTTATGATTTCCTAAGAACACTCAAAACAAAGTTCCACAGATAATGTTTTATGTTATTTACATTTGTGACATTCTGTTCTTTTGGCCCGTTGGACAAGTATTGTTAGGTTTGGCCAGGTTTTCTCGTACCAGCATGACGTAAGATCTGTAGTGGATTTTCATTGGGAATTGGAACATCATCATGACTCATAGGACATTATCAGCTTACTTGTGAACCCTGAACCCTGTTTGTCCACTTTAAGAGTAAATATTAACAACCTAAAGTTATAGTTTACAGTAATTATTAAATTAATTACTTTGACATTTGACTTTATATTGTTATAGCAAATGCTTCAGAAATGATGTTTGTTTTTTCTCATCAGTACTAAGGAACACAGAAATGGACACTGACCTAGAATTGATACATGCTAGTGGGGCCATCTAGTGGTCAGTGAAAAGTATTACACCAGTCCATCATTTTGCTGCTTGGTAAAATGTTTTGCTGCCTGCATTTTTAAATGTGCAACATCATCAGGTCAAGAGGTGTCCTTCAACTCAAACGTGAAAACAACACTACGCTAATACAAATCTATATTTCTCTGTATTAACATGTTCTGTGTTAAGCATGACATTGGGGTGAAAGAAAATGTTAGTTACATACCTCAAAATCATGGACTGATTTTGATAAAATTTTCATTATGTCAGAAATGGAATAAGGAACAGGTGATTATATTTTTGGGGTGAACTAGATCACCATCTGGATACAGGATTATTTTTAAAGGATTGTTTACAATTAGAAGATAGGGGTTATTTTGCCATTACAGCTTCTAACTCAACTGATAATGCCCAGAATCACTGCCAAAATAAAAAGAATTACAAGGTAAGTGTTAAACACACTAATGGCTACCACAGATTGCTGCTATTTGAGAAAATGCAAATTTTGTCATGTTTCCGTGGTCAAGGATTCTAAATGTGGCATCTGTCTTGATGGAAATAGTGATGTTAGCTTGAAGTATACATGAGAGTCTTGTCATGGGGTTGGTAACTGGGTGGGCTGTTGGGCCTTTAGGGTTTTTCCTCGGGTGAGTAAAACCATGGCTTAGCAGAGGTCTGCACTCTCTTGAGTTCTTCTAGTTTCTATTATGAATTATAATCTAAGATGTCAAATTACAATCAAACTGCCTGTGGTGTCAAAGAATTCGGTTTGACTTCATCGTTTAACATATATTTAATACCCTGAGCAGATGCCTAAAGATGTTACACATTGGCCTCCAACCATATTTGTTCATGTTTTTTTGTCGATTCAGAATGTTTTTGTGGTTTATTGAATTATTATTGTATATTGCTTTGTTTGTTTTTCTTCTTTAATTTTTATACACTTGGAAAAGCTTTGACGTGTCTGCCACTAACCTGTCTGTGTCAATAAAGTGTTTTCTGCTGCTCTAAACTTATGAATTGATTCGATGATGATAATAATTATTCTCATTTTTATCAATATGAAAATAGAAAAATATATATATATGTTAAAAAAAAAAAGATGGTTTCATATATTCTAACAGCTGCTACTTGGCGAAAAGCAGATTAAACCCTGGACAGACCGCCCATCCATTGCAGGGCCCTCAATGAGACAGTCACACGGGCAAAATTTAGAAACACATAACCAACCTAACAGCATTGGACTGTGGTAGGAAGCTGGAGTACCAGACAAAAAGCACATATGCATAGGGAGAACGTGCAACCTACATTATCATGCAGCCCTGCATAGAGTTTAAGCTCAATATTTTGTTACACATTTCAGCTTTAAGCATAAGGAGAAAATATAATTTAAAGTTATTAAAATTACTGTGTGCGGGCATGTTATCAGATACTAAGCGTCAGATCTTTTTAAACATGAATTTAAAAAATGTTTCTTTATTTTCCAACATGTCTTTAGAAACATACTATTTATATTTCTAGATAAAAACCTCAGCAATTTTTTACTTATCTGGCGCTATTTATAAAAAAAATTTAGTAAATCCAGGAGTTTTGCCATAAATTTAGTTTAGTTCATTTCTGGTGAGATGTTTTAAGTTTTACAATCTTGTGTTTACAGATTTATTTTTATTTTATTTTTTCTTTTCAAATCAGCTGTAGACAAAAACATTTTAACCAAAACTGGACTTTATAACCAAATCAATGCATCCTTAAGGGTTATGAAAATGACTTTGATTTGCATAAATTAGTTAGATTATTTACAAGAATATATTAATAATAAAAACAGCTTATGTATGAAAGAGACAAGGAGCATTTTAAAGTTGTCATCTAACTATTCTTAAGGTGAAAGACCAAAAATCATAATTTGATGTTTTTTAAATATTTAAAGATAGACAAAGACCTATAGAGATTTATTTAAATAACTAAAATTACTCATTAAAAAGTATAAACTGATTATTATGTTGTCAACATGTTTGCAAAAAGAAAAATCTTTTATTTTTGTTTTTATCTTGTTTTGCTTTTTATTAAGGGAATCGCTCATTATTACACTGATGTGTTGGTAATAAGAATCAGATTTATTAATTAATATACACATTAAAAATAAGAAAAGCTTTCTGTCTAATGCAGACTAGAATTAACATTCAGGGGAAAAAAATTCTATATACCAATTACAACTATGCAATATAACAATGTGAAATACTGGCATACAGATTATATTTAGGACATGTATTTACAATATAATAAATTAACAAAAGAAAATAAAAGATGTCAGGATGAAAAACCTCCAACACATTAAATAAAATTTTTAAACACAAGCTGCACAAATCTTAAACAAGTAGTATTAAAAAACGGCAAACAACGTTATAAAAACTGCTCTGTGTGTAAGTGGTACATTTATTATTAAATATTGCTGCTTCTTACTGCTTGCTTGGCACTTCACCCACATCTGTTATCTCTATCAGCACTGGTATTGACATGTCGTGACCTTTACCAGCATTTTGAGAAGCACCATATTCTCACATTAAACTACATTGGATTACAGTTTACTAAAAAAGTAGAGCAAAGAAAAGAAGCTTGTGAATTCAGGTCAGCTTTTCTACATTAACTTTTAATCATTATTGCACAGTGTGACCCTTAATGAACAAACTGCAAAAATACCTCAAAGAAAAGTGGCGACATGTCTGATTCCACCCTCACTAATGTGCCACATAAATAAAATCTGCAACATGGGGCTTTTATGTCATAGCAAAACTGAAAAATTGACCCGTTCCCCAGGATTATTTTGTGCACTGGATACCAAAACTGGACCTGGAAGTGCTATTTAGCTGAACATCCTCATTTAACATACATTGCATCCAGCAGGGGTCATCCTGCATGCACAAATGACAGTTACATAAAAAACTATTTAATTTTCTTTACACATTGGCTTTAACCATTACAAATCAGACAGTTTATTCTACAAGAAGTATTTAATTTTCTAAATGCACAGTTTTAGAAAGACATAGATAAGCTCGAGTAGTGTATTTTTGTGTTCCACAGTCGAACTAGGTCATTGTGGCCCTTCTGAGGTGAAGGGTCACATCTAACTCATTTATATCTGCAAACATCTTTAGCTCTCTCAGCTATGACTCAGCTTTCTGTTCTGACTAAGGAACAAATGCTTGTGAGGAAATTCCCACACCCATCACATGATTGTGAGTGAGCAAGGTGGAATTTTGTTTGGTACTATCAAGCTAAACATACATTGTAACAGATCTGAAAGTGATGCTTAATTTAATTATACACTTGTCAACTATGAGCTTTATTTTTGGGGCATTTTAAAAAGACACAGTAAGTAAATCCTTAAAGACAAGTATTAAGCAATTAATTGACTGATCTTAGACTAAGAAGTCTAGTTTAGACTTACTGAAACCATCATACATGTATGAAGGAAGGCACCGCAGTGGTGGGTCTTACACATGGAGTTGATGAGTCGGCATCTAGGGACAAGGTGCTGAAACTGACTTGGTGGCGCTCTGAAAATAAGCTGTCTCTTGACGTCAGTAAGACAAAGGAAGTTGGTTTCAGCAGAAACAGAGCAGAAGCCACCCCACATTTACCTCAAGGAGATCAGGGTAGAGAGTCATTCAAATTCATGGAGTTGTACATGTCTCTGGGCCTTACTTAGGTTGCAAATACTGGTTCTAAAGAAGGTGCAGCAGTGAATATACTTCCTCTGAGTCCTAAGGAGGAACAGACTGAACCGACAGCTGCTGGCATCCTTCTTCCAATGAACAGTTGGGTGTTTTGGCCTGTTGCATTTTTGGTGTGACATGTACAGCAGCTGATTAAAAAAAGCTTTGCAAAGGGTGAAAAAGACTGCAGAAAAAATAACTGGCGACAATCTGCCCTCTTGTTAAACATCTCTTGTTTAAGGTATCTCAGCAGAACATGGAAATTTTTAAAAGATTGCTCACACCCTAGCCACAAACTGTTCTCTTTCCTGCCCTCTTGCAAAAGATGCAGAAGTCTGAAGTCAAGGACTAACAGGCTTAAAAACATTAGTTACTGCTGGCCCATAAGGCTGATCAACCAAAACAACTGACGTAAATAATCAGCTGCCGGTTTTAGTCTCTGATTAGATGCATTATTTTAATCTTACTGAAACCTAAAGGTAAAATAAGATTAACAATTTAGTTAATCATCAATTAAAGATAAGCTGGTTGATGGACTTTTTAACAGACCGGACTCAGCAGGTGAGGGTGAATGGGACCTTCTCGGATGTTCTCTCATCCTCTTTGAAGTGGTGTGGAATCTGAACCCGGTCCTGTTTTACATGATTTCATCAGTTGGTGCAACGATTCTTTCTTGTGCATAAATGTGTCAAAGACCAAGGAGATGTGCATTGATTTTAGTAGATTCTCCCCTGTCCTTCCACCTGCATTTATTGAGAAGGAGGCTGTAGATTGTGTGCAACAATTCAAATACTTGGGCACACACTCATTGATAACAAACTGACCTTTGAACCTCAGGTTGATGCTGCTTGCAAAAAAGCCCATCAGCGCATGCACTTCAACCGGAAACTTCGTTGTTTTAAAGTAGACACGTCTTTTATGAAAATGTTTTACACATGTTTTATCGAGTCTGTTCTTACTTTTTCTTCTGTTGGCACAGGTCACTTTCAGTGAAACACAGGAATAGACTAAAGAACATTGTTAAGGTCTGCAGCAAAATAGCTGGTACTGCCATGAATGACCTTGATGACATATA
>JBAMHW010000024.1:12062818-12082533 GCA_037177495.1 Rhadinocentrus ornatus | reverse complement strand
GATATAAAAAGTCATTCATTCCAAGTGCAATTACCATGTTAAATGCTTCCTTGTAATCTGTGTTTTAATGTTCTATTTCTGTTGTCTAATGTTTGTTTTATGTATTTGTTCTGTATTCACTGTTGGCTGCAAAGAGATTTGCCCCTTTGGGGATAATAAAGACTCCCTGAATACCTGAAAAGATTTTTTTTAAGTAATTACTAGTAAACAACACACAATGCCTGCAGTAGGTTTAATAGAGGCTGAAAAGCTGCGTTGTTTCTGTGCAGCAATAACTTTTTTCCTCCTGTCTATGAGCAGAGAAATATTTATCTTGTTCTATCACTGAGAGTTTGTCCAGTCATTTGTACAACAGATTCTTTACACACTCTTTGTTTAATCCTCAGCTGCAGCAGATCTCAATCTCTTCTATTTGTAGCTGCTGTTGGCTCATGCTGACAGAGATGCCTCCATTTATTTTTAAATTTTGACCACAAGGCGGGGTAACAACTTTTTCTATTTTCTTTTTTTTTCTTTCAGTACTGTAACATGTATAAATTGCAAGGTGAAACAGATGTTTCGGTTTGTATTGTTGTCAGACTGTGCTTTGAATACAAATCAGTAAATAACTAGCTAGCACGTACATTATGAAATGCTTATAGTACATGACTTGTACTCAGTTACAGTGTCAAATTACAAGGCCAGAGGCTGAAAATTAAAACACCATTTCGCAGGTCATCCAGTAAATTGCATTTTAAGACTTGAAAACACACATTAAAAAGTGTTTCTAGGATATGGGGCTTTCTAATATAACAAGAGTCATTTGCAGATATGTAAATACAAATTTAATGCTATCAAAACCCAGGGGAAATAAAAATGTAAGTTGTTTTGTTGTTGTGTTTTTCTTCTCATTGTCTTGAATTTATGCTTTTTCTTCACCAGTACATGTATATGTATAGTCAAAGACTAACCTGTTATTTAAAATTTGCTTTTAAGGCAACAATTTTTGTTATACTTAGACATGAAAATGCAAGTGTTGAATCTATGAATCTGTTAGTTTTGACATTTACACCATAATATCGCCCCATTACATTATAAAAGTTCATTCTTATGAGCCTCATCAGTGATCAATCAATACAAGCATGTTGGGAAAATATCTAATAGCAACAACTATCCCCGATATTCAGCTTAAATTCAAATAAAAAGATGTAATTAAAAGGCTGGAAAAACTCATCCAAAAAGGATACTGTTATTGAATTTCTTCCCAAGAACTCTGTTTAGTCCCAGCTTACAGTTTCACCCATCTAGTCCTATCTGCCCTTATAAGGCCAGAAAAAGTTACAGATATAATCACTTACTGTAAAGAAATGATAAAATACTGTTGCCCAAAGACCCTAAACAGACTTTAATGTTTACAAATCAAGACTGAAAGTGCAGTTATTTTGTTGCTAAAGGTGATCAGTGGCATCTGTGTGCCTAGAATAATTGTTAGCATGACACTGATCTCTGTCAAATCCTCTTTTTTTGGGGGGGGGGGACTATGGCCAGGGAATAAATGATTAAGACAGGTTCTTTAAAAAAAAAAAAAAAAAAAAGTCTCATGTAGTTGAAATATTTCTTTAAAAGACTTTTGTCATATAAACATGTCGATACATAAGTATTAGTGCATTGATGATAATATCAGCATCTACTGTGGCACAGAACTGTGGTATATCTAAAACTTGTAAATGTATAAAAACTGGAGGATTAGTAACTGTACTACAATTAGCTACTACAAAGAAAATATAGGCTATTTAAAGCAACATGCAGAGCTGCTTTGTGTGTGTGTGTGTGTCGTGTTTGTGTGTTTACATTCTTTTTAATAAATGCTTTGAATTATTTCTTTAGTGGTACTTTACAGGAACACATGGAAACGTGTTTACTGTAGCTTTATGCGGCTAAAAACGACTGAGGGTCGTGTTATTTTGAACGCGCTTACCGGAAGTTGTATGTTTGCAGCCTCTAACTTGACAGAGAAGCTTTAAATGGGAATACCCTCCGAGCTGCTCCGGGTCTACATTAACAAATCTTACCGCGTCACTGTGACGCGGCTGCCGGAGCCGGGCACCTTGCTCGTCCCTGCTCCTCTGCTTACCACCACCGGTAGGCCAACTTTTTAAATTAATTAATGAATTAATTAATTGTATATGTTTTATTCCTGCTTATTGACAGTGTGTGATTTCACCATTTGACTCTGCCTTTTTAATTCTGCACCGCTTGGACATTTCTACCCGGTCAGTTTGACTAATGACTATTGGCGGGGGCGTGCTTATGACTTTCAGTGGTAACCTTTCATACAGGAATAGCGCACAAGGTTTAAAATTAGATAGCTTAGTGTGTGAATATGCCCTGTTAATAATGTAGTAGGTGTTTCTTAAGGAGATGCTCATGCGCTCACTTGGCACACACTGTACCAGTGCAGCAGCACTGCAGGTTGCATGAAAGGTTACAGATCTGATGTTACGCTGAGCTGACTGTCAACAAAATGTTGGTAGATGTGCAAGAAACCGGGCTTGACCGTTATGCCAGATGACCTAGATAAATCCTAATCTTTTTGCAGGGCATAAAGCCTATGCTCCGTATTCTTATAGTTATGTGTTATATTGCACTGTATTTTTAGTACAGTAACAACCTTGACCGTGCTGTGAGGAGATTTGATGGCTCTACCTGGCAATGGGGAAATTGTTTGGATAACTGCAAATCGGTACAGAGTTGATCTGAGTGGTCGCTTCTATTATGTGGTGAGAGATTACTATCCTGATGGAGTCAGGCTCTTCCAGGATAACAGCGCCTCCATCCACGAGGCACAATGGGTCACTGAGTGGTTTGATAAGAATAAAAATGAACATTCAATTCCGTTCAATTAAGCTTTATATGTATAGCGCCAATTGACAACAACATCATCTCAGGGCACTTTACATAAGCTACAATTAATTCGAGCCAAATAAAACCAGTTCAAGCCAGCATAGGCTGTACAACATGATATGGCCTTCAGAGAGTCATTACATCTTAGGCCAAAACACTTACTGTATGGGAGATGTGACCATCAGACACCACCGCAATCATCAAACTGCAAATGAGGGAGGGAAATTCAGACATGCAGAACCAATGCCAAGTGAAGCTGTTCTGGGATCATATTTTGGCTCAACACTTAAATAAATAACTATTTTTTTCTTTCATTTGTTATCTATCTATGTATCATTTGGTTCAGCAATATGGTTTTTCTTTTACTGGCCTCTGTATCTTTAGAAAAAAAACTTAAGTGAAGCATGCCAACACATTAAAAGTTAATCAAAAGTCAACATTTATCATTATACAGTATAAAAGAATTATTCAACTAAAATGGTTTTATTTTTATTATCAGTTATGCAGATTAGAGGTATAAAGTTAAACTGCTGCTTTTCAGTATTTGTGCACAAGACAATCTACATGACCTTTATTTTCTCAACAGCAGAACAACCGTGGTGTAACGGACCCTGCTAACCCTAACCCTCTGATTTAGAAGTTTTTAAATGTACAACATATTCTGGTATAAAATGTTTGAGGTATTTGTTTGCTCTTCTCTCGGCCCTGTTCAGAGCAGCTGTTAGCTTGAATCTTTACTAATTTCACAAACTAATTTGACAGTTTCCAAATTCTCCAGACTGCAAATACTACAAGTACTTTACAGAGCTATATTCAGTTTAAAAAGAAAAACAAATCAGCCAGTCTATGATGCAATTGTGGTGCAAGGTTTTGCCATTTCCAGGGTTTCACTTTGACTAGCACCTCCTAGAGAATTAATCATGATATCTTTCACTGCTCAGTTTAAAGAACTGCACTGTGGTAAGTGCTGATGCATTTCAGTTTTTTGATGAAAGGCACATTCATGAATTCCTAAGTCACCAAAAGTCTGGTACGTGGGGGGAAAAACAAAACCAAGTCTGAAAACCAAAGTTTCTATGTGATATTGTGAGATAGGAGGAGATCAGAGCGGCACTGAGTGGCAACAATGAAACAATGAAAGCTGTTGTTGTAACACAAATATAGAAAATTCAACCTTCCCCAACCTCATAGCACCACATACTGGTGACAGGAAGTCATTTTTATCTCACAAACACCATTCCTTTTCCACAAAATTTACATGGTGTATTCCACACAACATACGTCTAATTAAAGGATTTTTAGCATGCATCGCAGTGGACACAGCAAGTGGTGTGTTACTGCCTATAAGACCTGATAAGAGTCCAGGCCAGGGTTCGAGTTACAGGGGAATTTGGCTCCCTGAAAGGTAGAGGAGCTCCCCTGAAGACATTCAGCTGATACTTTAAGAGGGAGCCCTAAAAATAGTCTACTTTCAGGTAACATTCAATTTTTCAATAAGGTTTCTGATGTTTCTGATGAAAATAATAGCATTAGTTTGTCAGCGTTGTGTTTATTATTTATTAATTAAATCTTCTAAATGACACAAGTGATCCGTTCTGTTTCCTTTGGCACTGTGAACAGCAGCATTGTTTGCTGTGTGCTGAGAGCATCTAAACACTTAAAATGTTTCTTTTTATGGTTGTTAAAAGAACTTTCCATCCCTGTTTCTTATTAAACAAGCTGCATACAGTAGTAGGATTTGTTTTGTGGTAGCAACGATATTTTTGACTGCACTATGTGCACTAGTATATATGAAAACACCTGAAAATAAGTCTCCCCCAAAAGCTCTGATGTAATTCGAGCTCTGGTCCAGGCCCACTTCCAAGAAGGTGTGAGGACTTGATTGTTACTGTGTCCAGCTGTTATTTAGCTTTTTCATTCTTTTTTTATGGATTTGTAAAGAGCCCGTATGTCTTTGAAGTTATTATTAATAAAAGTGTTAAAATAAAATTTTTATTAAATGCAACAATGCATGGATAGAATTTACCCCACCATTGCTTATTTGACTTCATGACAGATCTGCTTCTCTTGAGTAAAAGGTAGATTGAAACACATTCGGCTCTCTCTTAATTCAAGTTACAATGTGCCTGCAAAAGCTTTGTGCTGTAGACGTGTTGGCTTGGTATATATTTGGGACTGGCACCGATTTATTCATCTAGCATGTTAAATCAGTGTCCCTAAAGGAATGTAAGACTGTCTGAGTGGAAAGAAGATCCAGGATGTTGCACTGATTTAAATATGATGCCAGATATACAGTGTAATTGTAGTGTAGTAACAGCGTTGTGGATTTGGCTGTTTTCCTCCACTTAGTGTATAAAAGATCCTGTTTATGCATTCTTTTCTCTTTTATTACATTGTAAACACATTTTCCCTTCACTTTACGGCCTTAAAAAAAAGTATTTAGGAATTTTAATTTCTTTCTTGCTCTGGGAACTGTGTGATTCAAACTGCTTGCTGGTATTTTTGGCATCCTGTTTTATTTTTATATTGGATTCAAATGAAATAGCTAAAATACCATGCTTCCCACGTTTTTGATAAAGGGGGAAAAAAAACTCTGACTTTCTCATTTTTCCTACCTCTTTGTTCCAGAGAGGGACCACACAGCAAAGATGACAGCTCAGCCAAACCCACCCCATGCGGTGCCAGAGGAGCAACGTTTTTTGGTGATTTTTGACTTTGATGAGACCATCATCTGTGAAAGCAGTGATGATGCTGTGGTGCGGGCTCTACCAAGCCAACAACTTCCCACTTGGCTGAGAGACAGCTACCGCGAAGGGCACTACATAGAGCACATGCAGAAGGTCTTGGCTTATATGGCTGAGCAGGGTGTGTCTAAAGAATCCATCCATCTGGCAGTGGAGAAGATCCCACCGACTCCAGGCCTCCTGAACCTCTTCCAGTATCTGCAGAGCCACCAGCAGGACTTTGAGCTGGTGGTGATTTCTGACGCCAACATGTATTTTATAGAAACATGGCTGGAGCATGCTGGGGTGCGTCACCTTTTCAGGAATATTTTTACAAACCCAGCCAGTTTCAATGCAACCGGTCAGCTTGTGCTTCTGCCTTTCCACTCACACTCGTGTTCCCGTTGCCCCGACAACATGTGCAAGCAGTCGATCCTTCGAGAGTATCTGGCAGGCCGGCAGAAGGAGCGAGGTGCCGCTCCCTTCCAGAGGGTGTTTTACATTGGAGATGGGGCCAATGATGTGTGTCCCTCTAAGGCCCTCGGGCCCCAGGACACAGCCTTCGCCAGGAGGGATTTCCCCATGCACAGGCTGCTGGTGGAGATGCAGCAGTCCAAGTCTGCCAAGTTCAAGGCAAACCTAGTTCCTTGGGTCAGTGGTGAGGACATAGTGGACTCCCTCAAGAAAATAATGGAGGAGAGATAGGTCTGTGTGTACAAAAGAGAATGAAAGAGGTGGAGAAAAACAGAATCCTTACAACAACCCCAAGTAAAAGAGCATGGTTTTAATTCAACTACAATTTATACAGTTTTTAGAAATATAGCCAAAAAAATTGAACTCTTTCAAAGCTAGGCTAATGCTATCATATTTAATATGTATTAATGGTGTATGCAGTTTTAGAACTCCAGTGGAAATGCAATTAAACACTGAGTTGGAGGTTGAGATTATCACAGAAATGTGAGCATTTATCATTAACCACATTCTGGGTCTTGAAACACTGAAGACCTTTTTAACCAAAGTGTTGTGCTCTGCTCTGAAGTGAAATTAAATCACCTGTGCAACAAACCATCTGCTTGAGTGTGAATGTAATTTACATGTGAAAATATTAGTATTCCAGCTCTGAGAAACATTTGCAGTTCAAATTTGTTTGACAGATATTGTACACGTGTGGAATTTGACCGATCAACAAGCCTAAAACTCTTCTAACTTCACTGTTTCATCGATGGACTTGACAATGGATGGGTGATATAGCCCTGTCTTGGACAAAAGAGCACACATGTTGTGTCAGGCAGGGACAAGGACGCCATGGAATGGGTATAAGGTTGCAAAGACTCGGGCCAAAGACCTGATACCTAATCCAAAGGATTGATTATACAACAGTAATCTACACCAGCACGAAATCCAATAGGAACGTTGAAGCATTGCGTCTGCCTGATGGCTCAACATCATACCTGATGAAGAGATGACTAAAGTGGAAGGCACCAAATTTACACTTTAAATCTGTGTGTGCAGTTAAAGTTGTTACTTAGAGTCTACACCCCATTAAAACTCCAAGTGAATATTTATGTTCCATCACAGGTCCTGTTTTTTGTTTAAATGTATTGCTGTAAAGCAACAGTGCTGTGAGAGTTTTTTGCAATATTACCTCAACATGTAACCTGATTCTGTCTCTCTAACATCATAACAGGGAAGAAAATTAGTATTTTAAGAAATATTTTAGTATTATGTTTGAATTCAGAATATCGTGGGATATGGTGCTGCAGGTTTTATTATTATTATTGATTTTTTGCAGATTATTGATATTTTCAAGCAGCTTCCAACAAAAGGTGGTAAGAATGCCTTTCTATATTTCTGCATTCATTTAGTTTTTTGGGGCTTTTTTTTACATCATCAAACCATTACAATTAGCAATAGACAGATTTGGGTGCTGATAAAAAAGCAGAAAAACCAACATGATGTTGTTTAAGTGCTGAAAATGTCCTTTAACTAGTGTGTTTAGTTTCTCAGGGACTAGAGAAGAAAACAAGCAAAAATATATAAAATGATATATGTTGATTTGCACTATCACAATTGCTGCTCAAAGAACAAAATGTTTTATTTGTGACTGAAAATGTCGATGTTCAGGAGATATAATTGGTATAACTGAAATGATTTGAGATCAAGATGTAAACCAATAATGCTCTGTGATTAGGAAACTAAAGGTCTGTGAGCTTTGCTCCATGTGGTGCTATAACCAGCAAAAATGTAAAAGCTTAGTTTACTTCAACCATGTGTAAATGTAGGTTTGTGCAATAATTAAATAAGTTATACTTGAGAACAAACAGCGAGGTTAACATGAAGCAAGACATGATCTTTTCAGGGATGTTAATGGACTCCAGGCCACCAAACCAGGGTTTTTAATCAAACTGTAATCCTATTAAGATAACCAAGTAGAAGCTGATAGGTTACATTTGTTTTAGATTTGTGGTTTCTGCACACTGGCTTTTGTGTGTTTATCAAAAAGTTGATGTAAATTCATCAATGGAATATAAAGCCATTATCTGACTATGTGCTTCTGTTGTGTCCTTTATTTCTGACGCTCTTAACTAGTAACAAAGGAATTCATTTAAATTAAAAATCCCCTATCCCCAGTGGGAAATTGTACTGGTTTTTTTTCTAATTAGAAAAATTAATAATTACTTGACATTCGAAGTCTTCTTCTGACGAGAACAACCTCCTGTATCTTTCTGTTGAAAAAGTATTTCATTGAGCACGTTATGTTGTTTCCACACTGTTATGTAGCGAGTGGAAAATTGTGCATTATGTTCAGTAGCTTGTGCAGCATCTGTACAATCAGCTCCAAATTTTTTCCCCAGCACAGAACCAGCCTTCTTGATCAGTTTGTTCAGTTTCTTTAAGTCTCTGGCTCTGATGCTGCTAGCCCAAGTGATGGCTGCAAAGCAGGGGTAGCGTCTCCTCTGCCCTCTCTTATAGATGGCTCTATATTGCATTTCCAGCCTAGATTTTATTTTATTTTTTTCCCAGTTGAAGTATTTGTATTCTTCCGCCTCCTGAAATCTACAATTACAAATTATTTATTGGGGAATAATCCAAAAACTATTTTTAAAAAAATGCAAAGCTAAACTGATGTAAAAGTATATTCTACATACAATAGGCTGTAAACAAAAACTACACTAATCCATATTTAGTATTCGCGGCTTTTGTTTGGGCCATTTTAAACTGTTTTTATTGTTTAATTTAGATTTGCATTCACATTAAGTCATTTAGGAGACATTTATTGATGGCAAGAGAGCCAATATAGCAAATATAAGTACCTTATGTTCAAGTTGTTTGGTAAGATGTTTCCAAAGAAAAAAAATTCTATATTTATCATTAGATGTGTATTTTAGATAAATGCTAGCTTAATCTTGAAAATAGTTGATCACTGAATTGAAGTTCATGTTTACAAGAGTCATTGTTAATGAAAATGAATAAAGAAGGGGGTGAGATCTGGGGAAGGGCAGTCAGCATCAAGGAGACTCAGATTATATAATCTTCCTTCTTAATGGATGACAAATTGTTTTTGAATCAGACAATGGAAGAGACCTGAAGTCAGATGAGTCATCTGAACTAGTTTGTCAACTTACAGACCTTCAGCCAGCTTAAGGCCAAAGTGAAGACAAGCACAGGACCAGAGGGGAGCTGAGGAGAGTGCAGAGAGAGGAGTGGAGGATAGGCGATAGAGGGCAGATGATGTCTGGTTACATCAGCTCAGATGGCAAAAGGATAAAAAGATAAATAAAATACTTTGGAGTTGGACTGTGTGGTACAACAAAACAAATTATTGTGATTGTGTAAGAAAAGGCAAAGATGAGATTGTTAAGTTTTGATTATTAGTTAGAGATTACTTAAATCCACATATTTTTATTGGATCCTTTTGGAAGAATGGCTGTTCAATGTTGCAGTTTCTTGGGGTATTTTGGAAATCTAGTTTTTAATGAAAATCTTCGGAATCCTACGGCGTGAACTGCTAGACTTTTACTAACATTTTTTTTATCTTAGTAAAACAAATTTTTAATAGCACTAATTGGCAGAAATATCTAAATAGGGTGGAAATGACTTTCTAGGTCCAACAGTGTGCTGTGCTAATTTTTGACCAGCAGACGGCGACAAGTCAAAATGTTTGAATGCACACCACTCATGTTTCCCCAGTGAAAGTGACTTTGGTCAGTTCTTAGAACATGTCCATCTTTTAGCTGAGAGGGTGTTGTGTTGTCCTGGATTAATAAGAAAACAGAGTGACAACATTATAATGAGCAGCAATGATGTAAATTCATGAAGCATCTCTCATAGGATGTGACAGCAAAGGCTCAAGGCTTTAATGACAAATATAACTTGTGGTGCTTTGAGTTTGAGATGCTGCTAAAGTCAGCCAAATCATTTGTTGATTCAGCTTTCTTACCAGTAAGGAATTTGGCCTGTTTTGACTCCATTTACCCTGGCACCATTGAATAGTTGCATTTATCCCATATTTCAATTTTTTCCTTCACTTCCTTCGTCCTCTCTACATTGTCTTCTGTCACATCACATAAAGACATGTGATCTGTGCATTAAATCTCTTTAATGTTCATCTCTCTCCATATCTGTTTTTGTTCCATGATCTTATCTGTCACTTCGTCCATCCCCAGGGTGATCCTATGTCGTTGCTGTTGTGTAGCATTATATTGTAAATGACTGTATAGTCATCGGTCCATGACTCGGATCAGAGTGACACCAACTAAGAGCTGACTGTACAAAACACTTGAAACACACACTCATTCTGCTTTATATGTATATACTGTCATTATTCAGAGAGAGAGAGAAAAAAAACTTTTTTCAGTTCCCTGATGAAATTATCCTTCCAGAATCAATCTTTCGCCTGGAATTGTTTATGATAGAGTAAGAATTGTTTATTGATGCTATATAGGCAAAACACAAATAGAAGTGACCTCCAGAGGTAAGTAAATGAATAGAAAATCTTGTTAAAATCAATAAGTGAAGAAAGATGACAAATTGTATTTGAGGATCTTTTCAGCCTTTTGCTTCCCTGTCAATATCCAGAAACCAGCTGATACAGCCGTTCCTCCCACCAATAACAGGAGACACTCAGCTGTTGAAATGCTTTAAATTGCCAGCGCTGTCTGATGATTGCTTTTATGGATAACCTCATTGATTCTTCTCCATTCAATTACTCCTTCCGAGGTGAAAGATAACTCAGTTAGGGGACTTCAGCCTTGTAGGAGGTCATTTTGAGTTAGGATGGAAGCGTCCTATGCCAAAACACCATTGGGCAGATTCCACTACTCCAAGTTTGATTATTGTGGTGATTCAGTATTTCAGCATACAATGCCAGCCAAAAGTCAAGCTTAATAATTTTGAATACCAGAAAGAAATGGCCAGTTAGCAACAAATGGAGATGGAAAGAAGGGAGAAGTATGGCCTGTCAGAGCTGACTTTTATCTAATGTCCTTGAGATGAGCTGTAGAGATAAAAACAAGATTCCTTCACTTGTGGGTCATCAGCTGCAGAAACAATGCTTGAATTTATCTGCATGACCTTGAGGATGTTTAATATGATGAAACAAACCTCCCTGTGTTGTGAAGCTTTCATTAATGCAAAAGTTATCTGCTGAATTTATGAGAGTTTGATGAACTGGCAATTAGAAAATTAGTGAGTGATGTTATAAATTACTGTAAAAATTGAATTACAAGATGTTACAATGGTAAATTGCAATATAAAAGAGGCTACTTATAAATAAAACAGATTCGTATTATAAATACAAAATTTCTGTCTGAACACACTTGGCATAAAGTTCTGATTCATAAAAAACTCTACTTATCATACTGGAGAAAATCAGAAACTTTCTGATGAAACTTAAAGACAAAAGCTGACATTTTACATACTCTGCTGCTCTGAATGCCAGCAATACATACCTTTAAAAGACTGAATAAGTTTGCCATCATTAGATAATCTTCTTCATTCAAAAATAGATACACAAAGACGAGAAGAAAAGGCCTCAATGACAATAATGTGAAAACATTTTTTAGTGTGCAGTGTTCCAGTATTATTTCAGGTCGTATTCATGGTATTCTTGGCATTCATGAAGGTATTCATCTGGCTGCAAATTGACAGGCAGTGAGCTGAGAAAGGTGTTATACTGAATAAACAATGAATAGGCAATTTTTCTTGTTATAATTCTTAAGTAATTATCATGAATCAATGTTATGCAAACAGGGAGGAAAACACATCTTTCCAATACAAAATGTAGCTTTAATTGGTCATAATTATGCCAGGATGCCTAATGGAGATATTCTTAGACAGACAAACCAAGCATTTTGCAGTTTACTTTTCGGTAATATCAAGAAGGAAAACTGCCTCAAGATGCTTGACTTTCTCTCTTACACACACGGACAAACCCCCCCCCCCTCCTTCCTCGTTCCTTCTTTCATACACAGGTTCAGCCTGTTTGTCCTCTTCCACACTCAGGCACTCACACTTTACGATCCAGTCTCATGGATTAAAGAAAATTACATTAAACCGAGTTAATACCATTTCAATTTGTACTTAAGGGATAATTTTACGTGCTTAGGAGAATATTGTCAATCTTGCTGTGTTTCGGCGGTGAACATTTTCCCCACAGGAAACAGCATTTTGCCGGTTGATAACCATCCTGCAATGTACGCTGAAAAGGTGAGCAAGAGGACTGGTGAACTTTGAGTAGGACCATGCATGTGAAATTAATAAGAAATTCCCAAAGTTTTCAAGGAAATAGTAAGGTATATGAGGTAATATTAACATCGATCTTTTTTAGTTTTACTTTAGTTTCTTTTAATTTTGTGGATAAAAACGTGCTTTAATAGCTGATGTAGCTATTTACCAACGTTTGCTAGAAGGCTACACTGATGACAGTTATTTTCTTTTTCATTTAAGAGGTTTTAATGTTGCTGGAGAACTAAATTAGTTATTTATAGTAATTCATAATCTTTGGTATGATTAATACATTATATGACAATCGAGGTTTAAACAAAAAAATAACCTTTTCTGAAAACTTTTGCTGACTTTCTTCAACCACGTTGGTCTTAGCACACTGCTAGCGTTCAAGGCTAAGCTCCATTCAAATGTGGTACATCTAAACAAAATGAAACGGTAAAGCTTTGATGTAATTTGGATTAGTAATTTAGTCAGTAGCCGCGGCTGACTTTTCAGGTTGTTCCTGTGAAATAAATGATTGGTCTCAATGAGATTTGTGTTATTAAATAAAGCTAGAATAATCTGAGAACTAATGTTAAATATAACTACACAGTTCAATGGTGTAACATTAAATGTGGTTTCCCATTACGTTCTACAATCTGATCAAAATTCTAAGCTACTGAATCATTATTATTATTATTATTATTATTGTAACGTCTATATTATATTATAGAAATTGATTTTCAACAATGTGGCACCATAGTTTTCGTGTAGGGTCATACATTTTGAATTAGTGACCTGCCAGATTCAGTGACTGACTGTTAGACAAGATGTTGTCAGGAGAGATGTTTTTGCAATGAAACATTTTTAAAATGGCAATAAAAATGGAAATACCTACTGTATTTGGTGCCCAACTCATAGTGGGTTGCACATTATATGGGACCTGCTAAAATAAAAGAAGCAAAAATAACAAACAATAACATAAGACGATAATTATATAAGAACTAAGAAGTTACATTACTAGAACCCGACAAATAAAATTGATGACTTATTTTCTCAGAAGTAGTTACACAAATGTTGCCTTCTATCACAAATTTGTTGCAGTTGTTAGGGGACCCTAAAGCTAACACACACCATTAAATAAAATGTAAATAATCAGTTGCTTTGTGTTCAAACTGTATATTTTGGCCTGAATTGTACTCCATAAATATTACAAAATGTTCTGAACTGTTTTTTTTTTTTGTTTTTTTTTATGTGTTCTGAGATTTTTAAGTTACAATATTTTTCAGCAAAGGAAAAATTTTTATTGCATGCATTTACACCGATGTGTGTTAAAAATCACAAAGAAATAATAATAAAACTGTGATATTGACCAAAATATCAGTATCTTATTCATTATTTCTGTTTACAGGCAGATAGGGTTTAACATCTCTCATAATTCTGGCCAAGATATCACAGAGGAGGGTAAAAAATCAAAGGATTACACAGGAGGTAAGAGGAACAACATCAAAGTCTAGAAATATTTTTTTTAATTGATCACATGTTTTGCATCAGGGCTGTTTATTGTTGTTATCATTTTGGGAATAATAGACTCTGTAAATCTGGATTTTGCTTTTCTCTCCTTCACAGAAATAAATGAATATTTAGGAGAAATGTTGCAGCAGGGATAGTGTTTTCTCCCATGTTTACAAGTAAATTATAAAAAAATTTGTTTAAAAAGGAAAAGTAGGTTTATCCATAAACTATGCAAATGCTTCATGGGTTTATCATTGAAAGAATACTTCTTAGTTTTCAGCTGTGTGGTAAGAAAATTGATGGTTTGTGCTGTCAAATTGTACTTTGCTTAATCAACCGTAGATAGACTAACTCTGTGCTCGAGGCGGGTGTCCAGAGCCAATTACGTTGACCATATCAAGTCATTGTTTGCATTTTGGACCATTGGAATGCCTCAAGATGTTAGTGCAAAATATCCTCTGGGTTCCACATCCACACCAGAGGACATTAATAATAGTTTTATTCAAGTAAGTTTAAAGTCCATCCTTCCATCTTCTACTGCTTATCCGGGGTCGGGTCGCAGAGGCAGCCCAGACTTCCCTCTCCCCGGCCACATTCACCAGCTCATCCGGAGGGATCCCGAGGCGTTCCCAGGCCGATCTAGAGATTTATTCACTCCAGCGTGTTCTGGGTCGTCCCTGGGGTCTCCTTCTGGTGGGAACACCTCACCAGGGAGGCATCCAA
Source organism: Rhadinocentrus ornatus (assembly GCA_037177495.1). Classification (NCBI taxonomy): domain Eukaryota; kingdom Metazoa; phylum Chordata; class Actinopteri; order Atheriniformes; family Melanotaeniidae; genus Rhadinocentrus; species Rhadinocentrus ornatus. The sequence goes on along the minus strand of JBAMHW010000024.1, from coordinate 12,067,981 downwards.
GAGGCATCCTGACCAGATGCCCGAGCCACCTCATCTGGCTCCTCTCGATGCGGGGGAGCAGAGACTCTACTCTTTTCATCTCAGTCACTTCACTCTTGGCTATGAATCGCTCCAGCGAGAGCTGAAGATCACGGCCCATTGAAGCCAATCGAGAGCAGAGACCCAATCCTGAGACCACCAAACCAGATCCCTCAACACGTTGGCTGTACCAAAAAATCCTGTCCATAAAAGTTATGAACAGAATTGGTGACAAAGGGCAGACTTGGCCAAGTTTACAGTTGTATGAAATAATGGTTTCTATTTTTATTATTTATTATACTTAGTGCTCAAAACTGGCCTTTAGCATGTTTCTTTTTTCTGAGGCAGTTGAATTATTGGCTCTTGCTTGCATCATAGGAACAGCTGTAAAATTTCATTTAAGTGTTAGCTTTCTGGCTGGACAGCTACAGATCTTTGTTGTAAGTCATCCCCTCCTTCCTTTCACATTTTTCCCACACATCAGCTTTTCACCGAGTTGTGAGTGTCTAACTAGGGTAAAAAGAAAAAACAAAAAAATACCAGAATACTTGAAAGAGCAGTGTCAGCAAGCTACAAACCTTTTACAGTTGCCTTTTTGAGTAAATAGTTGGTGAGTGTTTCATACTCAAAGATAGTGTTATGGGTGGAGCATCACATTTACGGCTGTGAAGGAAACCACAAACCTTCATGTTCACAGCTTGAAGCCTTCTTAGATAGGCTTGTACAAAGCTGGATTCTTTTACTGGCTCTGCAGCATACATGAGGCTGCCGGTCCAGGGATAGGAGACATCTGGAGACAGAGAGCTGCACCACCCTCAGGCTTTTCAGTGTGGCACTATCAAGCTTCTTTCAGAAAAACACTCATTTCTATTACTCTGAATATGTCAGCATTGTGTAGTAATGAACACCTTGTTGAGTTTTCTGTGAAAGGCTGCACTCAGTTTGACTTTCAAAGCAGCACAAGTCTGAACCACATTCACTCACATTAATGGATAAACACAAAAGTAAATATTTAGAGGATGATATTCATATGTATAAGTGATAGACGTGTTCAAACTTTCCATTCATCTCGCTAATATTTAGCATTTTTCTTATCACTTGAGCCAAATGAACAAGCAAGCACTGTTGTCTGTTGTTTTTTATTTATCTCGTTTGTCCTCTTGATGTAGCCTCTCGTCTTGGTCTGACACATCGAGATTAAACTATTAAGACTCTGGACCTAGCTTAAGTAAAGAATGAAGTAAGACAGGACAGATGAAAGCACTCTTACTTTAATTGCAATAAAACATTTGCATGTCAAGATGCATTTTTTTCAAGCAGCTAAAATATTTGTTCTGTTGCATTTCAAGTGAGGTCTTAGATACAGGATAGATTAAGTAAATTAAGCCTGATGAGGTGTTATTTAGACCAAGTGTTGACACGATCCTGCTGATATGAGGAGCATAGACACAGTCCAACCAAGAAGGCTGCATCTGTATAACTTAAAAGAATCTGCTAATGTTACACACTTCTATGGATTTTGGATGGTTTTTTGTACCCTTAGTGCATAAAGATGTGAAGCAATCAGAGATTAACATTCGATTGCTCTAAGTAATTTCTTTATTATCACAACTGCTTCTACAGCAGAACTACTGTGCTGATCAGAGCAGCTTACGTAGACAGTTCAATATAGACTCATTCATTCTTGTGCTCTCAGACCACCACCGCTCCTGTGCATGCTTTGTCTTTCCAGCTGATTGGTGTCCGAATTTCAATATGGTGCTTACAAACAGTAACAACTACTCCTGTGGAGTAGCTTTAAAATTATAGATTTTTGCTAGTTTTTTTTATAAAGGATTAAACATGATGACTGATTCAGAAAAGCAGAAATATAACACATGGAATAGTTCATCATAAAGATTTAGTGCTTTAACCCCCACCTAGAATGTCCAGGTTTATTTCTAATCAGTCCAGCGCAGGTTTTGGTGGTGAAATGTCTCCAGAACTTTTTGTTTAGTCTCCGCTTCTCGTGATATTGAGGGGGCTGAAGCGAGGACCCCCTAATAAACATTGGTGGATAAGATCCCAACAGTTGAAATGCAACTTAAGAAACCGTTAAATCCCTTATCACAGCACCTGATTAACAAAGTTTATGAAGAAAAAACTGTCTTGGTTCACAGTTTGTAAAGCAGAATCTATTGATTTGCGTACTGGGACATTGCTTGTGGACGGTTACATGAAAATGTCCATTAGGGCTGGGCAATATATTGAAAATTCTAAATAAGTCGAGACTTTCTCAAGCAGTATAAAATGAGGGAATATGTTTATATTGAGATAGCTTGTTTTGAGTTAATTATAAAGTTATTTTTGTTATGGTCATTGAAAAGTATTTTTCATATTTAAGAGCATTTCATTTAATATTATTTTTTAATGCACATGTGCTGCTGATCCTTAATAAAAGTGCATTTAGCACTCAAGGTAAAAAAAATAATTAAGTCAAGATATGAAATTTGGTTCATATTGCCCAACCCTAATGTCCATATTTGAACTAAATAGGTGGAACACATGACTGTCATCTAGAGACCTTCCATTTGTCTCCCAGCTGAACCAGTACTGTTTAATCATATTTCTTCCTAAACTTCCCTTTTGTAAATCAGGTGGCTGGGGGTTAAAAACAGTTGAAAATATGCTTTGTGTAGCTTAAGGGATGATAAATCTCACCCCATCTGCAAAGGCCAAATACATTGTGCCACTAAGAAGGAAGCCTCCTAATGAAACACATTGTTTGATTGTTCTACTTAGTTTAATAAAAAAAAAAGCACAACTTGTCATTTAGCAAACATTGGCCACGGTTACATGATGTTTTAAATTGGGAAATAATCACTCAGAATTAAAGTATTCTCCTTCACATCTACATGGAAATAGTAATTCTAAATTGAGGTTTACATGGAAAACATATTTAATCACCTTTATTCAATTCCGCTTAAGATCTGTGGGTTGGGAAGGGTTCCGGTTGGACAAGGGGAGGATGTGACATGTTTTCCATTTTTGCTTTGATTTGTATTATAGTTTTGAAGCAGCAGCTCGACACCAACATACTACTTCATTTTCATCAGCTCAGGTGAAGGAGGGAGAGTACTGTATGTGGGTCATCGTGACAGGACAAGGAAATGTGCATGCGGAGAATGACGGGATGAATTTGAAGTGGAATAAACGTATACATATACAATTATTCAATTCGAATTTAAAATCAGAATAAACTAGTTACTTACTTCGGATTTAAGTTTAATTCAGAATGGCCACTCTTCCCTGAGCCGCCACCTTATCGTGGTGGAGGAGTTTGCGTGTCCTGGTGATCCTAGTGGCTATGTTGTCGGGGGCTTTATGTCCCTGGTAGGGTCACCCATGGCAAACAGGTGTCTCGGGGAGAGACCAGACGAAGCTTGGCTCAAAACACCCCTATAATGATGACAAACAATGGACCGAGGTTTCCCTTGCCCAGACGTGGGCAACCGGGGCCCCCTCTGGAGCCATGCTTGGAGGTGGGGCACAGAGGCAAGCGGCTTGGTGGCCAGGTCTTTGCCCATGGAGCTCGGTTGGGCTCAGCCCGAAAGGGTGACATGCAGTTCAGAGTACCCACCCTTTTTGGAGACCTTGGAGGGGTGTTGGAGAGCACTTCTTCCGGGGACTCCCTCATTCTGCTGGGGGACTTCAATGCCCACGTGGGCAATGACAGCGAGACCTGGAGGGGTGTAATTGAGAGGAATGGCCCCCCTGATATAAATCCGAGTGGTGTTTTGTTGTTGGACTTCTGTGCTCGTCATGGATTGTCCATAACGAACACCTTGTTCAGGCATAAGAGTGTCCACATGTACACTTGGCACCAGGACACTCTAGGCCGCAGTTCGATGATTGACTTTGTAGTCGTATCGTCGGACTTGCGTGCCGGTCAGGCCTTGCAGACCCAAGCGTGTTGTGAGGGTCTGCTGGGAACGTCTGGCAGAGTCCCCTGTCAGAAAGAGTTTCAACTCACATCTCCGGCAGAGCTTCAACCATGTCCCGGGTGAGGCAGGGGACAGAGTCCAAGTGGGCTGTGTTCCATGCTTCTATTGTCAAGGCGGCCAGCCGCAGCTATGGCCACAAGGTCATTGGTGGCTGTCGTGGCGGTAACCCCCGAACTCGTTGGAATGCTGCTTCGGTGGTCGCTAAGGCAAAAACTCGGGCATGGGAAGACTTTGGAGAGGCCATGGAGAAAGACTTTCGAATGGCATCGAGGAGATTCTGGTCCACCATTCGGCGGCTCAGGAGGGGAAAGCAGTGCTCTGTCAACACTGTACAGTGGGGATGGGGAGCTGGTGACCTCAACTCGGGACGTTGTGAGGCAGTGGGGGGAATACTTCTCTATCCCACCAACACGTCATCCGATGAGGAAGCAGAGTCTAGGGACCCTGGAGTTGGCTCCCCCATCTCTGTGGCTGAGGTGGTTAAAAAGATCCTCGGTGGCAGGACCTTGGGGGTGGTAGAGGTCCCCTTAGAGTTCCTTAAGGCTCTGGATGCTGTAGAGCTGTCTTGGCTGACACGCCTCTGCAGCATCGCGTGGACATCGGGAACAGTTCCCATGGACTGGCAGACTGGGGGTGGTGGTCCTCCTCTACAAAAAGGGGGACCGGAGGGAATACTCCAACTACAGGGGGATCAAACTCCTCGGCCTCCCTTGTAAGATCTATTCAAGGGTGCTGGAGAGAAGGGTCCGTCGGATAGTCGAACCTCGGCTTGAGGAAGAGCAGTGTGGTTTTCATGCCGGTTGTGGAACAGTGGACCAGCTCTACACTCTCTTCAAGGTCTTTGAGGGGGCATACGAGTTCGCTCAACCAGTCTACATTTGCTTTTTGGACTTGGAGCAGGCGTTCGACCGTGTCCCCCAGGGACTCCTGTGGGAGTTACTCTAGGAGTATGGAGTGCCGGACCCCCTTGTACGAGCTGTCCAGTCCCTGTACAACCGGTGTCAGAGCTTGTTCCGCATTGCCGGCAGTAAATCTGAATCATTTCCGGTGAGGGTTGGACTCCACCAAGGCTGCCCTTTGTCACAAATTCTGTTCATAACTTTTATGGACAGAATTTCTAGGCGCAGCCGAGGTGTTGAGGGGATCCGGTTTGGTGGCCTCA
>JBAMHW010000024.1:12040521-12062718 GCA_037177495.1 Rhadinocentrus ornatus | reverse complement strand
AGGATGCCTCCTGGACGCCTCCCTGGTGAGGTGTTCCGGGCACGTCCCACCGGAAAGAGGCCCCGGGGAAGACCCAGTACACGCTGGACGGACTTCATCTCTCGTCTGGCCTGGGAACGCCTCGGGATCCCCCCAGATGAGCTGGTGAATGTGGCCGGGGAATTTAAACTCATGTAAACATGGGTATTGAGTTTTGTGTTGTGCCCGTTTTTACTGCTACGACAAGCGAAGCAATATTTTTTATGTTTCCAATCACTGCCAGTATGTTTTATTCATGGTACACTAACATGAACTGTCATGGCAGCATGACATGGCAGTTGTCATTGTCTTGCAGTCCTAAGAATACTCTGACCTTGAGCATTACACCTGATTTGATCTCTACTCTCTCGTGTTTGGGAAATGTAGCATGCATAACTTGATTCTCACCTTCACTGTATGACTGAGTGAAGCTGTGAGGAACATAAATGTTTAAGTAGCCTGTGTTTAAAAGCAAAAATATCCTGAATTTAACAGATTGACTAAGGCAATAATACTGTGTACCACATTTGTTAAGGGCTCTATTAAAGAGCAACAATCTGTGTACACATTTTTAGAGTATGTGGTTTTACATTTATATATAACTTTATTTGACCTCCGATATGTTTTTAGCAAAAGAAGACATTAGAATAATCACAATATGACCACAGTAACCAGGGGGTAGTTATCTGTACATGTGTTCATTATTGTTTTCCTGTTTCCTGTCCATTTTAAGTTTGTTGCATAATTTTAAAAAACACCTGGCAGCTTGTTTCCTCCAGAACTAGTTCCTCTCGAAATGGCTTGAATTTTTGGCTTGATTAGGGAGGAGGATCTTATAAAAACAAGTAGGAAAGATGTACCTCTACAGAAACTACATATAAACGTTGTAAAGAATAAAACAAGATACAGTACAGATTATGTAGGAAAAAACACTCCAGTTTTCAGCAAGAAATGGGTTTTTATGCTGGTTTTTAATGTAATTATGCCAGTCAATTATAAGTGAATAGAATCAATAGGGGGGCAAGATCATCTGTGTTTTGTACATAGGTTGACATGAGTTTGCCAGTCAAATGAACTTTAACAAGCACTAATATCTATGAGTTTATGGCTTATCATTAAATATGCTTACATTGTACAGTAGCATGTTTTCCTGTGCTGATTAGCTGAAATCGAGTGGTGCGGTGGACTGTCCCAGTTTCTGGTCATCGCTAAGATTCGTGTTTGGCTGGTGATACAGTAGCTCAGCCACCGGCCCTCCCTATGGTGCATTACACAACACAGCCAGATGTGCAGTTTTAAAAAGGCACGTGACTCTTAATGAGACAGACAAACTTTTTTTTTTCTCTTTACAGAGTCTCTTACATTTTTGGTAGCTGGGTCTCTCAGTACAAGGATAATTGATTTATCAATAAAGATTTGTGACATCCGGCTTATAGATTTATATTCACCAGTCCAATATCCAGTATCTAGGGATTATTGGATTTTATTTTTTTTTAATCTGGAAAATAAATACAGCTGCTGATTTACCTTACCATTATCAAAACTAATGCAAAATGTGTTAATTTCACACAGTTGATTGATTTTAGAACAAAGCAAATCCAGTGTTACCTTTGAACATGGTCAGGACCCTCCTCCCTGGATGTCACGGAAAACTGAAAATATTTAAAAGAAAAACTATTTGACACTTTTGATATAACATACAGAAACAGTCCCAGATCAACTTTTAGTATATTTCTTTACCACCTCACAGAAGTAAAGTGCTTTGAAATTTCTCTTTGTGAGATGAGAGCATTGTTAGACTTGAGCAGATGGGTGTCTTCAGGTCAAATACAGTGCAATATCTGTGTACTGAGTTAATCTGAGGACAGTGATTTTATTTTTAACAGTATTGAGGGGAAAAAATCATCTCATTTAGGAAAGTTTAACTCACTTGTCATTTTCTTGTCACATAAGAAAGTTGTTACTTACACTAGAGTAGAGCGTTGCTACTAGAATCCTAGAAAGTTCTGTTTTATGTATTAATACCAGAAGCTCTGCTAAGAAGAAGGATTACTATAAAAGCTGTTATTGTGTAAAAATGAACTGTTAGTGAATCACGTCTTGGAAAGTACATGCCCCACATTTTAAATTAAAGCCAACATTTATCTTTGGAGAAAGGTTTGCCTCGTGGACAGAAGCAAAGTACCCCTAGCATTTTATTCCAACAACACAGCTAAAAAAAAAATACTTTGAGAGGCAGAGTGTGTACAATAAAAATAGTCGATTTATATCATGTGTTTGAGAAAGAGAAGGTATGAGACAGGAAAGGGGAAAGGGGGGGGGGGGGGGCAAAGCTACATAGGAGGACGATGGTGAGTTGAGGGCTTGAAGTAGCGGCAGACAAATAGTCAAAACAGAGGCAGGCAAGTACTTAACAGACAATAGGAGAGGCTCGGTGGTCCAAAAACAAAGCACAAGTCCGTATCCAGATATCCAAAGCAGCGAGAGAGATCCGACGTAATTTAGGGACATGAAAAGGTAGGCAGCTTAAGACATCAGTAAACAGCACGCTAGACTTCAATTTGGCAAGAGGCTGCTAATTATCTGGGAGAAACTGGAGTGTTTAAGTAGTGCAGTGAATAATGAGAAACAAAGTAGCAATTGGGAAAACCCAGGTGGGCTGAATCCCACTGATGAGCACTGACAATGCAGAGCAGGAAACATGAAGAGCCACATTTTCCTGGCAGTCTATGAGGAAATAATGCCTGGCTTAAGATGCACAGTATTGTACACTAATATAAATCTCAAAACAACTTCTAAAATTAATCTCTACAAATGGTCAAAGACAGAACCTAGAAAAATGTGATTGTAATCAGTTTGACTGGATGACAGAGACACTCCGCTATAAGAAAGTACTTCTATGTTGACCTGTTTTGCAGGACCACTATCTGAAGGCAAACTTTACCAACCTGAATATATCAGAATTATCTGTAGACATTATTGTGCACAGAGTTTGGCTTTTTCTTTCTGATTTTCATAATAATTTATCCAATTTATAGGCTTGATTTACTTAAAAATGTATAAAGTTGTCTATTTGATTCATAGGCATTTCTAACTTGCTTTAGATCCTTTTAATACTTCCTGTTAGCATCAGTTGAATTTAGTTTTTTTTTTCTTTGTGTAACTGCTCCTTCTGATTAGGTTTAAGAGGCTGTCAGTCATTATCTGTACCGCTTATTCCATTACGGGTCGCGGGGTAAGCTGGAGCCCATCCCAGCATTGTTTCAGGTGAAAGGCAGGGTACACCCTGGACAGGTCACCAGTCCATCGCAGGGCCAACATACATAGAGAGAAACAACCATATACACACACAGAGAGAATTTAGAGTCACCAATTAACCTAACATGCATGTCTTTGGACGGTGGGAGGAAGAGGAGAGAACCCACACATAGGCGGGGAGAACATACAAACTCCACACAGAAAGGCCGCCACATTCAAACCTCCCCCAGCAACCTTCTTGCTGTGAGGCTGTGGTGCTAACCACTACACCACCGTGCAGCCCGGTTTAGGAGGCTGGTTTTTATTATTTGGTTCTTTACCTTCAGCAGCTACCTTTGAGATGACATACAGTAACTAAAGGAGTAGTTCCTCGTAGTTTGACACATAACTGAATCATAAGTTGTGCTGGGAGGGCATAAAGGTAAATTCCTTTTTCTCTCTCTCTTTCTCCACAGGGGAGGAACATTAGACATATGCTGCTGTCTGTGTAATTTACCTGCCACTACCATGAGCTGGAGCTTCCTTACTCGCCTGCTTGAAGAAATCCACAATCATTCCACATTTGTGGGCAAGATCTGGCTCACCGTCCTCATTGTTTTCCGCATAGTCCTGACAGCCGTGGGAGGCGAGTCCATCTACTACGATGAGCAGAGTAAGTTTGTCTGTAACTCCGGCCAGCCTGGCTGTGAAAACGTCTGCTACGACGCCTTCGCTCCACTCTCCCACGTCCGCTTCTGGGTCTTCCAAATTATTCTGGTGGCAACGCCTTCGGTTATGTATCTAGGCTACGCTGTTAACAAAATTGCTCGGGCAGAGGAGCAAGGAGACAGCAGTAGAGCAAGCCGCTTTTCACAAAGGAAACCCAAGAAGAGCTATCTTGCAGGCAGAAAGCAACATAGGGGCATTGAAGAGGCTGAGGATGATAATGAGGAAGACCCAATGATCTACGAAGAGACAGAGGTGGAGAGTGATGGTGGTGGAGCAGCAAAGGAAGACAATAAAGTAAAACACAAGGTTCGCCATGATGGTCGTCAGCGAATTAAAGAAGATGGATTGATGCGCATTTATGTCCTCCAACTGTTGGTCCGTGCCGTGCTGGAAGTGACCTTCTTGTGTGGACAGTATGCCTTGTATGGATTTGCTGTTCCTGCCAGCTACGTTTGCTCAAGTCTGCCATGCCCGCATAGTGTGGACTGTTTTGTGTCAAGGCCAACTGAGAAGACTACCTTTCTCATCATCATGTATGCTGTCTCCCTTCTCTGTCTGGTACTAAATATATGGGAGATGCTTCACCTGGGCATTGGCACCATCTGTGAGCTGATTCGTTCCCGTCGGCTGCAGCTCTCTGAGAATGAGCTTTACGGACTGGCAAAAGGAAATGGAGTTCTTAACGAGGCAAAGTTGAGTGGTGACAATTATAGCAGCTACCCTTTTACCTGGAATCCACCATCGGCCCCACCAGGCTACAACGTCGCCATCAAGCCCCTTGTGGTGTCAAAAGGGAACCATAACCAACCTCTGCCCATCACCGATCTTACTAATGCCAAGATCGCATGTCGACAGAACCATGTGAACACGGCCCAAGAGGAGCGGCATCAGCATACTAATAATGATGAAAACCTGTGCAGAGCTGGAAAGGCAGATGCCCCCAGAAGTGCTAATAAGGACATTGTTGGTCAGCCTCAGAACAAGCTGAAGGCAGATAATAAAGCCTACAGTCAGCAGCAGAGCCACAATAACAACCACAGCAAGCCTAACCGTGAACGTAAACACCGGCAGACCTCCAGACACGCCTCCAGCAGAGCAGATACAGACAAAGGCAGCAGCGGCACTAGTTGCAGCAGCAAATATGGAGTGATAAAGGGTTCTGAATGGATCTGAAAGACTTCTTTAAACAATGCAAAGACTGTGCAGACACAACATTTACAACTGTGTTTATACTATACAGTAAAACAACAGGGCAACCAATTTCCAACATTACCAGTGACTAGCTATGAAAAATATAAGCAAAAAAGTCTTTGTCAGGAACCACCTTACTAATCTCCTGATGGTGCTGTCTAATAACAAAACATTTTACAGTTTACGACACCTTTGCAAACTTGCCTATTCATACAGGTGATAAATTGCACATTTAATGCAAATATGCAGATATTGGCTTTAATGCAAAACTACGTTATATTTTACACAAGTTTACAAAGAGTCTTTATTCATTTATTCAAGTCAAAAGTTGGCCTGGAACAAGCCTTTCCATTTCAGGAATAAACTAATTACCCCAGGAGCAATTACAATAAAAATGAGCTTGTGCTTTAGTTTTACTGCACATCTTTTTGGCATTCTGCAAAGGGCAGTGATGAAAAAAAATTTGCTATACTCTGTTACTAATGTATAAATAGGAACTTCCTATAAAACAAAAAAACAAAAACCCACAAAATTCTGATTTGAAGTAAACAAGCTGAGAAGATACCGGAACTTCTGATGAGTTCAATAAATTTCCAATGAATACATAGATAAGAGTAGACTTTAGTGATTAATTTGAAAAGTGTTTTGTTTTGGTACCAGTTTTGACTTTCTGATTGAAAAAACAGGAGCTTCTGTGCTGTCGTTTTAAGTGCCTTTCTTAAAGCTAGAACTTCTTCACTTTGTCTCTGTTTTACTTTATGTTCAGCAGCTGAAGATGTTTTTTTTTCTACGATCAAAATGTGATCATCACTGTGAATTAAAAACACGGCAAGTCCAGCTGTCTATATGAAAAGTTTCAAAGCCTGGAACTATATTGTTGGTTCTGAAAAGTGTTTTCTTCTTTTTTTTCATTAATTCAGCTTTGATGCGGATCTTTTTCTGTAGCTACAACAAAAAGAAATGAGAAGTGTGTTTCAAATGTTGTATTAGTTTATTTTACAGTGTTCTTGTCATTTTTGGGAGAAAAAATAAGCTATAATTCAGCAATGTTTTGATGCAGTATCATATGTATCAGTAAATGCAAAATATTTGACACAATTTAATGGCCAGACCCTGATGTTCAGTGTTTTCAGTCTTTTTCTCATTCTTAACATTTTTTTTTTAAATTTTATGCTGCACAAGTTCTTTTGCCTTTAAAAGTAGTTCAGTAGTTTGTGTAATATTCCTAACAAAAGACAATACATCTAATTTATTTTGACTATGTATAAAGACTTACCTAATGTTGCAGAATTTCAAACAGGGACGCCAGTAGGGCTTGCTATTTGCACTGTCAATGTTTAATTTTGTGACAGAGGTTTTGAATAAAAAAAGTTTGTATTTGAAATGTCTATGTCTTTGGTGGGACAGTAGCTTTAGGTTTGAATATGTGAGCAGTGAGTTTCAGTTTACTCCTTGATGGTTTTGGTCCTAATTTATAGTTGTACACATTGCCCTCTGCTGGGAAGTGATGGGGGAAAAAATGACTCGTGAGACTGGATCCGTCAGAAGAATGCAGCGTCCTTCCTTTAACAAAGAGATAAAATGTAAAATTCAGGAGAGGATATCTATAGAGGTTTTGTTATCTTCAGCCAGGGTTACTGGTAGATAACGCAGCAGACCAGAACAGTTACTTTAGATTTAGCAAAAATTGTACCGTGTGCTGAACAAGCACCCGCCCCCCCCTAAAAAATGTAATATTTATTATGAGGGTGAAGAAAAATACTGATAATATGCCTATAATTTTTAAGTCAAAACTAATGTATTGAGGAAAATATTTATTTAAATTGTTAGATTGGTTTCCTTGTTATAAGTGTTATTAAAGAAGTATATTTTAAACACTTCAGTTTGCCTTAGATTTTTTTTTTAAATCAGTCTTGCATTGTAGTAGAAATAATGAAAGAAAAGATCATTAGGTGGATATCAGAACAACACTGACAGTTTGAATCATGGTCAAATGAAATACGAACTACACATCAACTGACTATTAGTTGTGAGTCTATCGCCCGGATGTGACGTAGCCGGCACGTTCACGTCTCACCCTGCGTTTTTAAAAAGCGGCGGTTTATGTTTCCACCACCTTTTGATGAAACGAAAGTATCTAGTTGTTCATCGAAGCTTTCCAGCACAATAACAAGACGTAAGTGGACAGTCGTTTTTTCCTTTAAACCGAACAAATAACATGGAAGAGGTTGAAAAGAACGCGATTTAAGTTTTCTGTTGTGGAGGATTTGTTTGGTTTGAGGAAAGCTAAGCTAGCCAAGGCCAGCAAAAGCTAACATGATGTTTGTTAGCTAGCTAGGAGGCTCGAAATGCGCAGCTGTGGTCCGATGTATAACCGAACATGAAAAGACTTTCCTGAATATAGAATTGTTAATTGTTACATTATTTTGGCCAATTTGTTTGCAAGAAATAGTACATTTTACCTTTTGACTAAATTATTTTACTTTAAACTAATATAGTATGTTGGAAATTTAAATTTCACTGTTGTGTATAGCTCAAATGTACTTTTATAATGATGAAAATGTTAAGGGAAGGAAAACTCAAATGCTCTATGTGAATTTAATTTATGAAAAGGTAAGTTATTTAATATGTAAGTAGGGTAATTAAGTTACTTGATAACCATTTTTTCCTTTTAAATATGTTTTTTTAAAGGTGCACACACCATACTCCAAAGAGTCTGATTACTTTTTAAAGGATAGTAATAAATGATAATAAGCTTAACTAAAGGAAAGTTATCAATAGAAAAGCCTCTTAAATTGCACTTAAGTTAAAAAAAAGTCTTATTTGTAGAATTTAATTGCAATTGGAAATAAAGAGTGTACACAATGTGTCCTCTCCCTTATTTAAATGCTGTTTTGTAACTTTGACAGATGTTGGGTTCTCAACAAGAGATTTTTGCTTTCTAGATGTATATGCATGTAATCAACACCTGTTTGTGTTTCTTTTATGTTGATTTCTGTTCAGTCTCTTATTCTCCAGGATCATGGAATCAAGGCAGCTTTCTAAGGAGCGAGGGCTTCTTGGGAGGCTGTCCCCTGGGGAAAAGAAGCTAAAGGGAAAGACCTTCTACATGGACAATGTGAGGAAACGCTCATCGGCCCTGCTTTTGGAGGCCATATCTTTTTTAGGAGGGGTAAGCTTGTGTGAAATTTTCTTAAGTGTATCCTACAAGTGCTAATTGATATAAATACTTTTTTTTTTCTCTCGTGTTAAAGGATAGTTATCAGGTTTTCATTGGTGATCTGCAGCAGTGGCTCAGGTAGTAGAGCAGGTTGTCCTGGTCAGTCTGTTGTTGTGTCCTTGGGCAGGACACTTCACCCACCTTGCCTCCTGTGTTAGCATTGTTAGTGTATGATTGCATATGAATGTTCAGTGTTGGTCGAGAGGGCATTGACAAGGATTGGGTGCCAAATTTCCATCAGTCTGCCCCAGGAGAGCTGAGAGCTGTGGCTACACAAACAGCTTACCACCAATGAAAGTGCTTTGAGTACGGTCAGCAAAAAAAGCAGAATATAAATCTAAGCCATTATTATTGTTATTTTTATTGTTATTACTTTAGGTCCTTAAATGACTGATAATTTTTATTCAGCAGGAATTTGCCTAACTGACTGTAATAATTGCCTACTTATAAGCTAATGTTGCAATTTAGCTCTGTTTTGAGAGTAATGTCATCAGTCATGTAGAGAATGGCCCAAAGGAAAATCCAACTGATAAGATTTCAATACCTTTTCCTCCCTTATGATAGTTTGGGTTAGATTGTGTTAAAAGTTTCAAGTTTGTACTGTCAATAAACTCTCAGCAGTAACTGATGAGAATTTTTATTGTTCTGAAGAGGGTTGAGAGTTTCCTCCACAAGGATGTGAGCTTTGTTCTAACTGGAAGCCATGAAGGCCCAAAGGATGAGAAGTGTGTTGTCACCAAAGGAGGAGCAAAGGGGACAAGTGAAGGAACTCAACATCTAGTTAAGCAGCAGGAGAGTGGCTTCAGCATCGGCAAACAGCAACTTGGAACTCCTAGACCAATGGTGAGTCACTGAAACATGTTTTAAAGCCGGTGATCAAATAACCTGAAATCTCTCATTTAAGGCTGCGTGGCATGAAAGTATGGAGGGGGTAAAAATATACACCTATATGTATCATTAAAAAAAAGAACTTCATAATTCAAATTAAATGCAGTGCAATTAGTGCTGGGACAGCAAACACCAGAGGAAGCTCCTCTGTTCTCTGATGAATGAGCCATCCTTTATTCTACCATAAAGGTTACTGGTTTTTCCATCATTGATCTGTCTGCACTGTAAGAGCTGTAATAATACATTATTAATAATATTATTAATTAATATTAATACAGTAATTTAGCTGATGCTTAGCTGACCTGCTTCGACTATATGCTGCATACTCTTAATTTTGTTTTGTTTAATGTTGTCAGTATAAACAGTCTGCAGCTTAACTGCTATTGTCCTCATAAAATTACTTTTTAGCTGTTAATCATTTAAATTATGCAGAATTTTTTTTTTTTTTAAAAGCACTAGTTTTACTTGTCTTGATTTAATCACTAACTTGTTTTTGACAATATCCCATTGAGTCCCCCTGGAACTGGGAGATATTGTAAAACTATACATTGTTGTATGTGTGATCTGTTTGTCTCCACAGGCCTGTGGTAGTCGAGGAAAAGCTCTGCTAGAAAAAGCTATTCACAATAATGTAAGTCAGAGGAGCCAACATGGACTACAACCCATCAATCAGTGATTTCCAAGTTTGTGATGTTTATTGATGGTTTTTCATTTTTAATATTTGTTTTTTCTTGATTATTTTGTAGGAGCGACTGCAGAAGAGCTGTGTTTTGTCCAGTGCTCGATCGTGGGGAGTGAAGATTTTGTTTGCAGATGGTATCCTTTTGGCTAACTAAGTGCCGATCAAATGAATTACTGAATATGATTAGTATGTAATGAGACTGTGTTCACAGAAGATGGCACCATCTGAGTTCTTTTGATTTGTTCTGATCAGCAGTTTCTTACCAACTGAAACAGACCATCTTTTATTCTGTGAGTCAGGATTTCAAAGCTGAATTCCAGATAAATTTTCTGGCCTCATGTATTGGCAGTACTGTAGATACTTGTAATATTTAGGCGAATTTTTTTTATCTTTTTAATCCAAAACATATTTTTTCTAAATGTCTCAAATATAATTAAGAAAATAATTTCAAAAGGAAAAAGTCTAAAATGTATTTTCTTGGGTTGCATGTGATTAATTGGTCTTTAAATGTGGACATTAAAAATGTTAATGTGATTTGCACACTAGACGTTTATAATTGCTGTTTTTAAAATATGTTCCTTATTGCAGTAACAGATGTCCTCTTATATCTGAAACAGTTGACTCGAGACTGTTTCAGTGCTAAACACAAGAGGACAGAGGTAAGTTTAGGCTGATTCTTTCCATCAAGTTTTATCTTTATATATATTTTAAGGGGGGAAAAAAGGAAGTGACTTAACATGGATTAAGTTGTTGAAGACAAATGTTTTTGTTACTACTGGAAGAATTAGAAACACCGTAATCACAACAAATGTAATTAACAGAATAGTGGAAATGTTTAATTTTATATAGATAAGCTTTACTTATTTTTTGTCTGTTTTTAATTTTTGCAGAAATCTTCAACCAAACAAAGTTTTCCTTCTGTTAAAGGTTAGATTCATTACGTTGTGGTTTCTTGCCACATGTTCTGTGCTTCTATATGTTTTTGGCTAGTTTAAATGCTGTCCTGTTAATCCTCATGTCTCCTGTTCACAGCTGCTGCTTTGAGGTCCCCATATCTTAAAATTGAAGACTCAAGTCGGTGGGTTTCAGTGTGGTTTATTTTCTCTATGCCCTAAAACTTGCTTTAAATACTTTCATATGAAATCATTAAAGCCAAGTCCTCTAGTGAAATCCTCCATATTTTGATTTCACTCAAATAATTCAGCCAGGCAAGCGAATCATTTTACGAGTGCACGGCCTCATATATTTCTTCAGTTTTAGATTAGATCCTTTTTGTCAAGTCATGTTTAATGATGACTTTAAGGTAATTTCAGATCCTAACTGGCCCACTGACAGTGTGTGGAGGTATGCATTTCAGTCCAGATTATTGTCTTAATTAAACCTGTTAAGAAGTCCCAATATGTAATGTGACAAGCAGCTACCTCCTCCAGTGGAGCAGCTCCCCAGGAGTCCAGAGCTCAAGCAGATTCGATTTCTTTTTGATGAGGCTTTGCAGGCTGTGCTGCCTCTTCCTGCAGGGGACCTCCATGTGTTAACAGGTCCTTTTATTTTCCCTCTTAAGTTAATTGATGTTCTCTGGCAAAGTTTGAATGGTGATGGACCTGTGATATCTAGAAGCCCAGCTAGGGTCAATGTCAGATCAATCAACTCGTATGATCTTTTTCTTAGTATTTATAAATGTTTCCTGCTGAGAAATGTTTTAGAAGATTTAAAAAAAAACAAAAAAACTTTTGTCAGCATTTAAAATTCCAGCATTGTTGCACTGCATTTAAATTTTCTCTTTCTAGTTTTGACTGAAACATTTCTGTTTTATTTACAGCCCAACATTTTTCTTCTCTTATGTCATAACCAGGAAATACAAGCCCTTGCATATGCAGTCGATGACCTTTCCTGCTCTGTACTACTCCGGCCGATTTAGTCCCTTTGAGTCTCCTCCTCCTCCTCGGTTTGAGAAACAGATGGAACAAAGAGATGATAAAACAAGGTTTGCTCCTAACATGTGAAGTATAACAGTACAAACAATCTGGACATACATTCATTCTGCATCTAAAACAAAACTGAATGGGAAATATAAGCTTTTTAGAACTTTTTAGAAGTTTCATGTTGTCGAAGTGTGTTATGCAAACAATTTAT
This sequence comes from Rhadinocentrus ornatus, assembly GCA_037177495.1. Classification (NCBI taxonomy): domain Eukaryota; kingdom Metazoa; phylum Chordata; class Actinopteri; order Atheriniformes; family Melanotaeniidae; genus Rhadinocentrus; species Rhadinocentrus ornatus. Next base: position 12,050,620 of record JBAMHW010000024.1, on the reverse strand, counting down.
TGTTTTGTAATTAGGGAAAAGAAGGATGAAATTCCGGATAAATCTCTGAGTCTGCCCAGGTGTAATCCTTCAGCTTGGCGGCCTCGCAAAAAAGACCTTTCTTACTGTGAATGCTGTCATCAGTCCTTCAGCAATCTGGAGGAGGTGGGAATCTTTCAGAATTGTTTTGCTTGTAACATTTTCTTTCTTCACCAGTTGATGTCTTTATTCTTGTTTTCTTTTTCTTTTTTGTCTTTCTAGCATTTACAGACCAATGAGCACAGGTTATTTGTACTGGATCACTCAAACTACAGAGCAGTGGATCAGCTTGTAGCTGAAATGCTTCCGGGATTTGACCCCAGTCCATTTCAACAACCAAAAGAAACCCAGAACAGGTGAGCTTTGATTCTTACCAGCATAGTCCCAGAGTTATAGAATTGCTTTTTCAGTAGAACACCAGAGGCTTTTCTTTTTTTTTCTCTCTCTTTTTTTCTTCTTCTTCTTTCTTAAACTGATTTTCTTTGTCCTCCTCTAGATCACCAACTCCCCTGCCCATCTATGATATCTGTGAAATGGAGCCCCTTACTGATGTTGAGATGGAACATGCTGTTATAGCCCTACATAAGCAAGGTTCATCATGTAATGCTCACATTTCCAGTCCTACTCCAAGTCTTCTTTCCTCTGACCCTGTCAGACCATTACCAGGTGTTAATTTTACCATCCCAAATCCAGACACTTTACCTGCTGAAACTCCACCTTTCAGTCTTGAGACAGGCTGCCAATTCTCTGATGTACAGCCTCGCGCATCAAGCCCAGCCATGCCTGTGTTGACTGTTGAACCACAAGCCCAGGATCAACTAGACCAACAGCCTGAAGTTCTCCCTCCATGCCCCATTGATCCTTGTCCCTTCCTTGACCCCTACTCCCTGCCGCCAGTTCTCAGCCCCCAAGTCCCATATTTTCCCCACAATTTAGATAAACTATGTCCCTATTCAGAGCCCCCTATCCTCAGTCCTCAAAGGTGCCCCATGGAGGAGACTTTGGGAGAACATACTCCAGATGAAATGAACATTGCAGAGTGTATGTCCACAGTTGTTCTTTCTGTTTCTCTTCTTTCTGTGGCACCCAATGCTGAGAAAGAGGGAGAATCAAATCCAGAGGACCTTGTTGGATTCAGTGGACTCGTGTGTTCTAACAGGCGTTCGAAGTGTGCTGCTGTATCGTCACATAGACTTCATTCACTCCCTCATCAGTCAGCTGTAGCACCAAACACCCACAAGCGCTGTCGATCCGCCAGTCCTCAACAGAGCCAAAGTAAAAGGAGGAAGACGGCATCATTCAGGCACAGTGGAACCTGGTCTGATCCAAGGCTTAAAGCTGAAAAACAACTAGAGGACAAAAAATCAGAATGTGAGGGCTGTTTATTATTTGAAAAGGACTCTTATGTAACACAGTCTTGTCTTGACCCAGATGTCTCAAAATCATTTACTTCTTGCTCTATGACTGGTTTAAAACAAACTTGTACCACTTTTCCTGCTGTACAGTATTTCACTCGGGTGCCTAACCCAGCTAACTCTGATCAGCCAGCATGTTTGCTGCCCTTAAAAGCAAAAACCTTGGATTCTCTACTGGACAGTGGCAAAATGCCCTGTGCGATTTCCAGTCAAGACTCTCAGCATTCACTCACTCATTCAACCTCTGTCTGCATCGAGCCAGCCCTCATCCCAGACCTGGCCATGCTCTCTTCTTCATCATCAGACTCCGACTGGGACTGCGACCTGCTGTCACACCTGGATCCCACCTCAGCTGCACCACAGACACCCATGGAGCAGAACTGTGAGCTTGACAAAGAATTGCTCCACAGGCCATGTCCCTGGATGCACAACACCAGCTACGAGTCACATCTGCACACCGTCCTTCAGCCGCCAGGTGAAGCCACTTCTCTGTGTGGGGAGGACCAAGACCCGGACCCTTCAGCATTTTCCAGGACTGTGGTACAGATTGTTGAAGTTCAGCACTGATGGTGGTTTTCTAGAGTGTTCTTCATAGAACTTCTTCCTGAAAGCAAGTCTTTAATTTTTTTTAGTGGGATGTATGGAAGCTCTTAAAAATAAAATAAATGTACAATGAATAAATATTTTAGACTTAACTGACTGGGGTGTATTAACTAACCATTTTTAGAAGACATCATTGAATTTCACCTCATATTGTTGATGCTTTTTGTGTGTATATTTAGAACATTTTCCTTATAACTCTTCTTCATAAACAGACCCTCCAAGCAATATTCTGTATGTTGTGCTGACTTCAGTTCTGCAGCTTTGTCCTGGAACACATGGTAGACCTGAGAATTTAATGAGGCCTTTTTAAGAGGGGGCATTACTCAATTACTGTAAGTGCTGCGCTTGGATCAGATCCAATCCACATGAGACATTGTTGATGGGCAAACAGGCAGCGCTTGATAGTGTGGAGGACTGACTGCGTATGACAAACCATCTGAGTAATGCCAAATGGCTTTACCTGCCTTTTAAAGGTGGGCCAGAGGACGAGCTTTGACAAGGAGAGTCAATTGCTCCTTAGTAATGTACACTAACTGAAAAGACTTCCACTGTCTTTTATCATTCCAAAATTGTCCAAAAACCTTACCACCTAATAAACTTGTTACAGAGACATTGAAAACAATAATACAGTAAACTAGGGGAAATGCCACTACAAAAATGTAGACTAGCAGGATCTCTAAGGGAAATTTGAGGTTAAATCTTGTACATTGTAAATGTTTTAACCATAAAGATAACCTTGTAGTGAAGACAATGTTTTTCATCAATTTACTAAATGCTAACAATGCCTTTAGAAATTAAATGGAGTAAGAGGCCTGAGAAAGGACAGCAGCAGGTCGATGTGTCCTGATGGCTCATCAGACCTTATTTCCTGCTGGCATAATCAAAATTTGAGATGTAATCTCCATCTCTGGGAACATGAGCCTTAACTATTCAGATTTAATGGAATAAATAGTTTGCCGTCTTCTGTTATGAATACATTGATCAATCTTTTTCTTTTGTCATAACTGAAATATAAACGGTAATTTTTATATTGTACTATTGTCAGATATCCTTAAAATAACCAAAACGTCCTCTACGGAATTCAACTGCTTTGATGATGGTGCCCTTTACGTGTTGAGGTACCAGCAGGTGTTTTGAACCCATCAGGATTCACCATGGAGTGGATGGGTGGGTACGTTAAGCCCCACGTGCTCCTTGTTTCCAAGCTCACGGTTCCTCGCGCAGTTTCTGTCTCTCGAAGCAACCACCGTGACAGAAAACGTGGGGAGCGCTTGAACCGAGAACAGGAGCCCCTTCAGTTTTTCTAATTCGCATGCGGGGGGAAATGGGGTGAGAAATGTGGGCGTCGCGTTTAAAGGACACCAGCTGTTGTGTCGGTTGACGGTCAACAGCAGTCCCGCTCCGCTCACGGCTCCTGTCAGTTCATTTAACGGCGCAACACCGAGGAAATCACTGGGACTATGTGAGCATCATGCTCGCTGTGAGATGCCTGCTGTTCGCTGCCATGTGTGCAAGGTGTGCCCAGACAGGTAAGAGGCTCCCGCGCCTTCTGTCAAGATTGTTTAGATCAGGAAACCCATGTTTAGTTTTTAAAAGCAAACGGGTCTTATTTATCTTGACCGCACCTGCGTGGATCCAGCCTCTTAACATGAAGCGCTGGGGAGTACCACAGTGGTACCAGTGACCCCTATAAGAGGACAGTAGAGGGATATTCAGGACATCATATAGACTTGTGGTCCAGTTTTTCACTGGTGTCTTTGCACTGAACCATCTTCATTGTCCTTTGCAGGTCTGAGGGAATGGGTGAGTCTGGAGGGAAGGTTGCCGCCTGCAAAGGAGGTCGTTCAGCCCAAGCGGATGCTGCAACAGATCCACTCTGAGGAGGAGCTGCTGCACAACCACCTGGACACCCGGGTCAGAAGCCTTCCAGCTGGCACGCAGCAGGTTAGGTTTGCGTCTGTAACCGACTTTAACACGCATTTTTCATCATGTTAGTCTGGATGTCAGTTGTCTCTATTCCGTTGTTGCTGAGAATAAAGCTGTGGGACAGAGGACTGAACTTTTGTTATTAGTCCTTTGAATTTACCTTAAATTTAGAGAAACATCCATAACTGAACATCCTTTTTTAAGCAGCCAAAGTACAGTTTAGGATGTAAATTACTAAAAAGGAAAAAAAGTTGCTTTCTTTCAGGTGCTTGTTACCTGATGTCATTTTCTGTCACTTCAATCCCACCCTGTTATATCCCCCACATATGATGACTGGCACATTTAGGCCGCCTCCCTTTATTCTATTGCTCCTTTTCAGCCCATTAGATTATATTTCACACCTCTACCTGCCGTGTCTTGTTACCTTTCCTATGAACACTGTCAGCCAGCAGCTGGCCGGCCAGTCAGTGGATATAACACAGGTTTGACCCTAAGCTGCCCTCTGGTCAGCATGTTGTTTAATGGAGTCTTTTTATTGAAACTGGAGGAGCCCTTAGGTGTGAGTTGGAAAAAGCACATTATTGACTGTGGAGTGTATGAAGTTATTGTCTTGTACATTAGTTTAACAAATAATGTACTTTAAAATAAAAAAAATAAATCAGCTACTTGAATAACCTCATATTAGTTTTAAAAACAATTAGTCAACACGTTGGGGAGGGGATGTTATTTGTTAAATGCTTCTGCTGAGCAGGTTATATTTAAGTAACACATTTACATTTACAAGTGAGAATGAGGCAACGGAAAAAAAACATTTAGAGAGGTAGTGTTGCAACCAAATCTATGCATAAACATATGTTTTGATATTTTGTTTTTAAAATGTAAATGTGTTTTCTAAATGTAATTTTGTTTTTAAATTTGTTAATGTGTCTTTTAAAATGTCAATATGTTGCACTTCTCAGCCACCGTAGAAATGACTTAAAAACTGAGCACAGTTAGAAATAATAACTGGCGGTGGCCAAAATTCTTCCAGACATAAACATGTAATTACAAAGTTGTTCCTTCAGGTTACTACTTAGTCGATGAAGTGATTTATATACGAAGAGAGACACAGTTTTATATAATATATTAATAATATCTGAGATTGACTTTGTGTTTGTTAAACGTTGCACCTTTTGAAATACTGTAAACATTTAATGTTTATCAAGGCAATTATCAAGTTCGGTATTTTTATTTTAATATACTGATTTTTTTTTTTTTTTTTTTTTTTTTTTTAGGAATCTGTGGTCCAGATGGAGGTGTAGATTAAAACTAAGAGTTTTTCAAACCGTAATAATCTAAAATGTCCCTTTCAGTTGGCCTTTAAACTTTGATAGAGGCCCCCACAGAAATCTACCTTCAGCTGTAGAAAGTATTCACCTTGAAGTGAATTTGGACCGAGCCAGAGAGTCCCAGCACAGTTTTATCCAGAAGGCTTCAAGATAAATGAGCTGTCTTGCCTCCAGGGAGATGTCCCTGGAGGGAATGTCTTTTATCATCATAGCTATTGTTGTTAAGCTTGCATCTTTTTTACCCACCTCCTTAATACCAGTTTTGTGATGGTGTAAAAAGCTTGACAAAAAATTTAGTCGTTTAACTATGATGGATTCTTTCCTGTAATCCAAGTCACAATTACATGGTTTGGTATTTTAAAAGTAGAAATGTCTCTGCTACAGCACATAGCTGAGAATCTTTATTCTTGTTCTTGCTGTTCTCGAATGTAGACTAACTGAAGTTCAAAGAATATTGCATGACACTGACTTAGAAAAATGTGGATGTTTTTATGTGTGCATCATTTGTGTGTATGTAAAAGCTTTGTCCCACGATGCAGAGGAAATTAACCAACTGCTCACAGCTGGTAGAGGGCAAACTAACTGCGGATAGTAGTGAAACAATTTCAAGATTACAACCACAGAAACAGTGGACTCTTGGGAAAATTTCATAATGTCTTTAAGATGCTCTGTGAAAATGCTAGCAAACAAAAGCAATATGTAGATTTTGTCTTTATTAAAATAGTTTATATCCTTAAGGTTTAGCTGACCTTTACGTTCTCATACTGTGCATTTTTATGAAATCTAATTTTAAGAAACTATGGTTGCAGTTTTTACTTCTGTTGTCTTTTTTTTTTTTCTTAAAGTGTTGCAATGTTTGTTATAAACGACCAACAGCTGTTGAGCATCTGAATGATTTGAAAAGATGATAGATGTGTACACACACACACACACACACACAATATAAAAAAATGAATGCAGGGATCCACTCACTGAAATGCTGTCCTGAAAACTTGACAGGACAACTTTAAATATAAATGGCAGTTGTATGTATTATACATCAGTCTATCCTCTTGTCAATATGATGGTTTAAACAAGCTCATGAGTAATGGTTAGGCCATCAAATGTTAAGATAGTAGTATCAGTAGTTAGAAGGTGGAAAGAACACAGCATTTTACTTCTAAAACTTCAAATGTTAGATTGTCCAGGTGACTTTAAACATGACTCCAAATACATGCTAATGTTGCTCCTTGTCTACTGGATATATAAGAAACCTGGAAGTGATGAAATAAACACAGCATCGTCTCACAATGAGGTGATGTAAACAGTGTTTATCCCTTTGTGCTTCCCGTTTTGATAACATTTTTTATGCCTCCTTATTCCTACATCTCCCTCCATCTTCTTTTTTTAGCCCATCCATTTAGCTCAGAGCAGCTTCTTGGTGAAAGCCTTTGGCACTACCTTCATCCTTGACCTGGAACTGAACCAGTAAGTAAACACACGCCTGTGGAGCAGTGACACATTCACACTGTGGTATTTACGTTAGTTTGCTTGCTGCTGCCACTCTGATCTTTCTCTGTGCATTTCTCCCATCTGTTACCATCATACAACCAAACTGCAGACTAGACAATTCTCCAAATGTACAAATCCTCCCTCACCTCTTGCTCCCTACTACACAGTTTTGCCCTAATGGATTACATTTCTCTGTTACCTTCCATAGCCTTGCTAACCACTTAGGATAAACGAATCTTCATGCAGTTTTACTTATGAGTCAGCTACTTGCTGGCTAGACTGGCACAAGTCTAAATGTTTATTTCTGCTTCATATTTTTCCAGTAAGCACAGCTGAATGATGACAATAGTGTGAAACAAAGCAGCATTTTCAAACCATTAAAGAAACAGCTGATACAGACTGAATTTTGTAACCTTTTCCTTTCAGCAATCTCCTGTCTACAGACTATGTGGAGCGTCACTTTGAGGATGGGCAGCTGTCAGAGAATATGGTAGGCTTATTAAATAGTTAAAAATCTCGAGGAAAATGATGATTTTCCTACTTGTCAGGAGTTGGATTAAGACCATATTCATGTCTGTACTGTAGATGATTTTAAACTGGTTTACTTACAGGAAAACAACCGGCCTGACTGGTGGTTTGCACTTTAGTTTTTCTATGGATTAAACAAATAAAGGATAAACCCCTTGATGGATGTTTCTAAACTCAATTAGACCCTCTTATAGACATGGATTGATAGATGGATTTAAATTAGCAAGTTATAGAGATGCATGTGAATGCATTTAGTACCTTTGTGATTGAGCTAGACATGCTGCTTTCCCTTCTTCATTTTTTATCCACAGTTCAGCTTTCATTGTGCCATCTGTAGCATCAAAATTATTGAAAAAAAACACAACTAGATTTATATAATCTTTTAGTTAAACAAAAAGTGATTTCATGCCAATTCTTACAACAGTCAACTCTTATTTTGGACTGATTTTACATGACATAGTGTTGATTTATGTTAACCACCATGGAGAGCGTCATAGAATTGGCCAATGTTTAGAGTCTGGAGATGAGTGTAAATGGCTGTAAATGGTGTGTTTATCCATCAAAACCACAAGCCCTGAACTATAAGAAATATGTCAAAAGGCAGCCTTCTACCCACAGCTGCAGAAATACTTACTGTATGCTTGGATTGTCAGTGTGGCTCTCTTTGTCATGATTTACACATTTGATAAAAATCTGCTTGAATTTATGCCCCTCAGACACAGAGAGTTAAGATGTAGTTTGACTCTCAACAGACTGTTTTTGTTTCAGTGTCCTCTGTTTTATTTAGTCTCTGTCCCTATCTCTTTCTCTTCTTTCTTTCTGTCTCTCTTTCACTCGTCTTACTTTCTGCCAAAGACCCACCAGTCCAATCAGTAGATGACTGCCATGGCAACCAGCTGCCATCAGCAGTACCACTGTGCCTATTGTGTCTTGTTGTGAGGGGAATTCAAAATCATACCCATTTCCAGAAATGAAAACTAGGCAGAAGCTAAAACTAGGCACTGGACAATGACCTTTGAAACGAGATGTGTACAAGTAACAGAAACGATATTATCTAACATTTGGTTCATCTTATCTCACAAATGACCCGATTTAAATTCATATTATTATTCTGATATGTATGCAAACGACCACGTGTGTTTAGTGAGAATTGACACAGAATTTCCAGATTTCTTGACTACATAAAACCTGCTCACTCCATTTAACTATACTTTCTCCAGTTGGGTTTATTTAGTTTTATTAGTTTGCCTATAAACTCCTGTTTGGTGTGTCACTTTTCTATTAGTCCTCATGGGTTTATGCCATTCTGCTGAGCTAGCGGCTGTCTCGTTCATATTAAATCTCAACAACATGGAGCTAAAAGTAGAAATGAACTTGAACTGCTAGAAGCTTTTATAAGTAAATTATATGTATTTATTTGGCCCCACCCTGCTTTTAAATATCTTACAAAATCAGCAAACATTTCTTCTTGTCCTTTAAATGTCTTTTACAAGCAAAAGTAGCTTTAATACAACATTTTTAATGTATAAAGTAGAAGACAATAGGAAATTAATGTCGGTTAATTTAACATGAAAAAACAAATTTAGGAATCTAATCATGTTTTTCTTACTACTGCATTAAAAGACCGAAATGCTTTTGCTCTATTTTGTCCTCTTCCAACTTTGCATGAACTCAGCACAGAATCAACACAGTCCAGACGTTAAGTACGCTCCAGCTTTTCTAATTCAGTTACAGTTTTCAAGTTCAATCTTCCATTTTCTGCAGGATATGACTCTCTATCTGCCTCTAATTCTGAGTTCAAGCTGATATTTATTGTTATACTGACTAATTTCAAATGTAGTGTCCTGCTTAGGTGTCACTGATGATATTTCATCTAATAGACAAGTTCTTATGCAACATGGTTTATTTGCATGAGTGAGTGTCCATTATGTTTAGTTCATACATCTCTCAAAAGCACACAGAGTCCTTTAGTCAGTGTGTGTCTGCTGTGTCAGGCAATTTGATTTCCTCCATTTAGCCTTGTAATTCTACCTTTTATTTATTTATTATCTTGCCCTTTGCTAAGTGCTGTGGGCTGTCTCACAGTGCAGTATGAATGATGAAAGTCTTTTATTCTGCAACAGATCAGAACCTGAGTGTTTATTGTAATTAGTTATTTTCCCACTTTCCGTCTAAAAAAAATAAACATTATCAGCTTTAGTTAATGACAGCTCTACAGTCTTGGGCTTCGTGCAAAAGATGCCAATGAAAAAATATTGAAAGTTGAGCATGATATACTGGGCAATGTCCACATAAACCAGATCTAGGCTCAAATACACTGGGTCACATAAACATGAGTTCAGACAGTCTTAGACTGTGTTTGGGCCATTTTAAACCATATTTATTAACAAGAAATAGTCTTTAGTTTATTGGCTGCTACTTTATTAATTATAGGTAAAACCATGTCAGAGAATCATCAGCTTCTCCTCTGCTATAGTGAAGCTATGGAGTTAAACCAGGAAACTGCAAATTCCTTAAGGTAAATGGACTTGTACTTACATAGCGCTTTTCCAGTCAGCTTGATCACTCAAAGCACTTTAAACTACTTGTCACATTAACACACTCATACCCCGATAGGCACATCAGGAGGCAACCTAGGTTGGGGTGTCTTTCCCAAGGACACTTCGACATATAGTCAGGGAAAACCTGGAATCGACTGCTCTTCCTTCTGAGCTACAGTGAGGAAAATAAGTATTTGAACACCCTGCTATTTTGCAAGTTCTCCCACTTGGAAACATGGAGGGGTCTGAA
>JBAMHW010000024.1:12022847-12035325 GCA_037177495.1 Rhadinocentrus ornatus | reverse complement strand
TACACATATATATATATATGTTTTAATTTATAAATAACTGACAAAAGCAAAAATTTTCAGAGGCTTGTCCATATTGTTTTTTAAAATAAATGCTTATAAAAATATAGATGTAACAGAATGGGTAAGAAGAAAAGAGCAGAGTATTTAGAATGGCAGAGGTGGAGCTTTTCTTTTTTCCATTAAGACCCACAGTAATCGAAACACAGCTCAATTACATAGACTGGAGGGATGGATCAATAGCCTCTCAGCTCACCATAAAACCCCCTCACTCTGCAGCGCTCCACTTGGCTCTCCATCTCAGATGGGTCATTTCATAAAGTATTTATCCCCAGCTCAAGTGTACCACCATGTCCAGTAGTGTTACTGCCATTATGACAGCCATGTGATTGATTAATTATGTATCACAGCACTTTCCTCTCAATGATCTGTCTCTACCCCAGAGGACAATGTTTTCTTCAGACTGCAAAGTCCCAAAGTTCAGGATGAGTAGTGCATTTTTCTTTGGTTTTGAGGGTGAGATCATTCCAAAAAAGCTATTTTTAGTTATATTTTAGCTGATGTTTTTCCACAGGAAAAAACTTTTGTGATTCCACCCTATGTTAGTCTATAGGGAAAATCCAGATTTTCTCCTGGCCTCAATCCCTGTCTGCTGCTGTATATTCTGTTTTACTTTTTGCTATTGTTTTGTTAAGCTTTGTTTCCTCCATTGCTGCAGCACTTTACCAAATTTATGGTTTAAATATATATATATATATATATATATATGTATGTATACACCAGAAACCAGAGTAGCTTTTAAGTAGTTCACATAGACTAATGTTAATATTCATAAGTGAACCATGAGAACACTTAACCACAATGCTGTGCATGACAAGACGGAAGGAATAAACCCACTCATCAAAGAACATAGCTGCCTGTCATCAGTTTGTGGAAGATCACGAGGACTAACCAGAAGTCTCCTAGAAAAAATGTTTTGTGACCATGTGAAACCCAAGTAGATCAGTTTGCTTTGAATAAGAGGTGTAATGTTTAGTGCAAAAGAACAGTTTTGCTGTTTTAGTGGAAAAAAACACACCAATGTGTGTTTGATATTTGACTTTATGGCTTAATCTATTTCTAAGTTTATCCTGTTTGTATCTGTTAAAAACAAAATCCAAAGTTAATGCACTTGGTTGCCTTCCAACATCATGTTTAAATGTTTCAGCTGCAGATAAAAATATACATTATGGCTCTCTCCTCTATCTTACTTTCTTTGTTTTTCTGTCATCTATCTGGAGCAGAATAACCACATTGTCTATCGAATGCCAGATATTGACCTCTTCCCACTCCCCTGTCCAGGTATGATCACAGTCAGTGTGTCTTCTATCTGAACGTTTACAGTTTTTAATTAAACTAAATCCTTATCATCCTTAATTGTTTATAATTCCTCCCTTCCAGATCTTCTTTGCACAAGCTCATTATGTATAGGTTTGATCTTAGTTATTTTCTAAAACTTCATCTCTAAAGAAATAAATTTGAGCATACAGTCAGATAGATCGAGATTCTGATGAAACCTGACAAGATGCAGCTTGTTACTGAATGTCAGCGGCTGCCTGCTGTCACTTGTATGGAGACATGTTTAGCCTTGTCCTTGACATTGAGCTGAGATAATCAAACCTTCTGCGAGTCTGTGTTTGGTTGCATTTTTGCTCTTTCTTTGTCTGACACTTAAAGTACAGCCTCCTCCTCAGGTTGTCTGTCTGTCCTCCTCGTCCTTGCTGAATGTCTCATTTGGCTCCAAACATACCCTCTCTGGATCCAATCCCCCCTCCTTCCTCAAACTTCCTGCTTCCTCACCCCTTACTCTCCCTTCTACTGCTTTCCTGTACTGTGGCTGAGTGATATTGATCTCTTCTGCAGATCAGTGGGATAAAATACACACTTTACATCCATGGCTGGACTGATGACGAATCATTTTTCTGTCTTGTTGTCATATGTGTGTATGTGTGTGTCTCGCAGGTTGCTCTGTGAATAGCACTGAGCCTGCGGGGCAGACAGATGGTCACCGTGAAGGAGACGGCGAGCTAAATGATGGAGACGACGAGTCTGAAAAGAAGAAGCCAGCTTTTATAGAAGGCCGAAGACGCTCAAAAAGACAAGTCAGTCTTCATATACACCTCCATTAATGTCAAAAGCTGGTTTGAACTCTCACCAGCAAGTGTGGAAATCAGAGAGAAGATATACAAACTTAAGTTTTTGCAGAAGAGTCTATCATGATCAGAAAAAAAGGAGAGCTTGGAGTGAGAGAAGTAGCATACAGTACATCTGGAGGGGGAAATCTAATGGGAAGCCCGCGAAAGAAACTCAGAATGTGAAGTTTGAAAGCTTTGGAGTCAAGCTGGCAGAGCTTTTTATTTTACTGGGTTTAAGTGTAGCTTTCGACAAACCGACAGATGAGCTTCAGTTAGCTCCATGTTCTTGCTTGGAAAGTGTAAGTGACCAATTTGACTTTACAAACACCATGTTGAAAGATGAGGACACCCGGTTTCCCTTGTTATTTTAGTTTTGGGGATGAGCTGCTTTTAGGGCTATAGACTCTATTTGACTCTCCAGTAATACATTGAGGGCATTCACCAATCAGCCTCAACATTATAACTACTCAACCAGTAAGGAGCAGGTTTTTCTCATGCCTCCAAAAGAAAACCAGTCAGATCAGATTCTTTGAGTCTTCTGGGCTGGGCTTCTGCGCATGCTTCCCATTGGTGCAATCACAGATTGGGAATTAAGAGGACTGGTGAACACCACCTCAGCTCTTTGTATTGTTCCTTGAGCATTTGTTTAACAGTTTTTGCAAGGCCCCACAGGAACAGTGGATGTGACTGGTCTGCAGGTACAGTTCTGGAAAAAAACAAGAGGCCACTTCAATTTATTATTAAATCCATATCAGTATTACAATATAAGATTAAATCCCTACACAAGCACATTTCATTCATCTTTTTAGGGACAACAAAGCTACAGTCTGGCAGAGGGCAAAACAATTTAGCACTGAAATGGATGACTGCAAATTCATCACTAGGCTGACAACAAGTGATACTACAGTACAGTGCACAGTGAGGCCAGTTGGAAACAGGCACCTACCGGCAGACCTGATGTCCTGCAAAGCTAGAAAGAAACCTGCATTGAAAAGCAGAGAAAAGTCAGGCTGAGGTTTATAGACCACAGGAACAATAGAAGACGGGAGTAAGGTCATCTTCACTGATGAGTCCAGTTTTCAGCTTGGCCTAACACCTAGCTGTCTTATGGTTAGATGGAAACCTGGAGAGGCACCAGCTGTTAACTATGAGGAAGGATCATTAATCATCTTGGGTTCTTTTGCAAGACTGGAGTCGAGCAGATGTGTCTTTGTTAGGCATGACAATATTTGCATCCTTATTCTAAGATGGTGTTCTCAAACTCAGAGAATTAGTATTTCAAGCAGGACAATGTCACACAGTCAAAAGAACCAAGGTCTAGTTGGAGGATCAACTCATCAAGGGCTTCCAGATCTGTCATGGCCTTCGACCTCCAGATCCATATTAAGAACCTCTGGAATGACATGAAAAGGAAGATGGACGGTCTACCAACTATCAAGCAAAGCTGAGCTGTTTAACTTTTTTGTAGAAAGATTGGTATAAATCTACCCAACAGGCATGTGAAAAACTAGCGGAGAGCATGTCAAAACTCATAAAAGTTGGGATTATAACTCTGGGTTATTCCACCAAATTCTGATTTCTGAATGTTCTTTAGTCACATTACTACCGTTTTTTGTTCATTGAACATGGGATTTGTTTTCTTTGAATTTATCATGTTCTGCTAACACGAAACCATTCTGTTATTTTGATAGAACTTAATTTCCTTTAAAGTTATACTCTAATGAAAATAGTTTGATTTGGAAATTGAGAGAAATATTGTCAGCAGTGTACCAGAAATTAGGTAAAGCCATTCAGATCAAAAATACTATAAAAGATTAAACCCGAGAAGATGATAATTTTTCAGTAGTTTCTTTTAATTAATTAATTAATTAATTACTTTTTTTCTGGAGCTTAATGTTAAGCTAGGCTAGGCAACCATTGTAAATGTAACATCAGGGTGGTGATTTTCTCAGCAGAGCATTTTAATTGTGACAACTTTACCTGTTAGTGGCTTAATGGTCTGACTGATCAGCACAGGCTGGCTGGCATTAGCCCATTGTTTGGGAGACTAACATTCTGAAGTCTGCAGTTTTTCATTTCTGTTATTATCATATTGGGTTTGTGAAACCAGACATCAGCTCTGGGCAAACTTGCTAAACAAATGCCAACACTATACAGCAGCAAACTAAAGCATTCCCAGATTCATTGGCTATTTTATTCTCTAAAATGGATAATTTAGTAAATATATTGAGCAGAACCTGAAATTGTTGATCAAGAACATAATGTCCACTGTGAGTTGTAAGGTAAGTGAGAAGAAGGAAAATTTTCTCAAGACTTTTACTTCTTGTTGTAACAATGGCATCGCCCCCTGCTGGCCAAAAGAATGTTAGCAGTTTTGGACATCTCTGCACAGGCTTCAGTTTTCAGATCAGAGGGCTTTATTGTCAAACTTAAACTTAAACTTTTGGTCAGTTACAACCACAACGAATATTTAAAGTAATTCGAATTCATTTTAGATGCCGAAACTGCAGTTTACCTCTTCAGATAGAAAGCATTATTCTGCTTCATGAATGAATGATTATTGTTCTTTAAGTGGTGTTGTCCTCTCAAGGACAAAAGAATAGAGTTTCATCACCATCAGCATGTGTGTGTGTATGCAGAGCAGGTAATGGCTTCACCTGCTGCATTGTGTTCATGCATGTGTCCCGTGTGAAGGTTATTATGACTGCAGACTTAAACGTCTTTTTTGTGTGGATTTCTTTTGCCCTCTCTAGGTGAGACGAGGTCAACGCACCGTCCAGACTGAGACCAAGTACATTGAGCTGATGGTTGTCAATGATTATGAACTGGTAGGTGTGAAGCTGACTGCTGCACAAATGCAGTAAGAAGGCAGCGCGTCTGTAACACACTCTTTTTGTTAGTTTGTGCAGCTTCGCCGGTCCACCTCTCAGACAAAGATTTTTGCCAAATCAGTGGTGAACATGGCGGATTTGGTGAGATATTTATTCTATTTACATTATTATAAATTTTGTCTTTGAGATCAAAGTTCGTATGCACATAAGTAGCGATTTAAAATTGTAGGTGTGTGAGGTTAGGAAAGTTTGATATTTAGTCTTGATTGTTGATACAGTTGCAACTAATCTCAGGTCCATAGGCAGTTTTAATTCCAGAAAACTAAGTGACAGTGACAGTAACTAAAAGCATCCTCAGCCAACTTAGATCTAATTCTAGGAACACCTGTAAGACTTGCATCTGATTTATCTGAAGGGTCTGATTGGGTTATAATCAATGAAAAACTAAACGAATGCACAAATTATGAAGAACTACAGACAGATCAGTTTGAAGGTTTTAAATGAGGCAAAACGATGGTGTAACAGAATGAAAATGCAAAACGGAGGAAGAGTAAGGGTAGAACGAGTGCAGTGATTTGTGTTTAACTTGAAGCCCCATTTGCATTTTGCATCGTATATTTAATGATGTTGCTTGTGTGTGTGTGATGGAGGTAATGGGATGATTATTATTTAAAGTGGACAAATTAAGTGTGTGTGTGTATGTGTGCTTGAGTCTTCTGCTGCAGCATCACCACTGAAAACCCTTCACTGACTGGGGACAAATGGTTTTATGGGTTTCCATGGAAACAGACTACCGCCTTCCGTCTCCGCTGCATGACTAAAATCGACAGATACAACCCTCTCTGTTGTCTGTAACATGAAACACTGGGGGCGGGGCTGTACACCTCTTCTTGTGGGTGTAAAAGAAAACAATCTTTTTGTCTTAGATTGTATTACAGATAGTTTTTTTGTTTTGTTTTGTTTTGGGTTTTTTTTGCTGTTAACCTCAGAAGATTTAGCTGCTTTGTTCTATAGTAAAGATGTAGTTATTATTTCACATACATACACATTGTGCAAAAAGTACTATTTTCAATAAAATATCACACAATGCATTTAAATGTTTTAAGCATCCATCTTGATCTTCCCTAACGTCCGATTCTGCATGTGCTCTTCATTTCACAAATTTTACATTTCTAAGACTGCATGTGCCCTCTATATTTTAAGTTTGAGATGACTGTTTTGTGCTACAGTAAGAAAATAAGGACACATCAAAAAGCTCAACTTTTCAGCTGAGTTAACTCCTCACCAGCTGCATGGTTCTTTCTGAGTACCCCCTTTTTGATGTGTCCAGATCTACAAGGAGCAACTAAACACTCGCATCATCCTGGTGGCCATGGAAACCTGGTCTTCCGAAAACAAGATTGCGGTCGGTGATGATGCCTTGCTCACCCTGCGAGATTTCATGAAGTACAGGAAGGACAACATCAAGGAACACTGTGATGCTGTACACCTCTTTTCGTGAGTTCGGTCCTCTTTTCATAAGTGTCATAATCCTGTTATTGTTGTTCTCTGTTGACCATCTCCCTGTTGTGGCTACAGTGGGAGGACGTTCATGAGCAGCCGCAGTGAGGCGGCTTACATTGAAGGCATCTGCTCGCTGACGAGGGGTGGAGGCATAAATGAGGTGACTAAAAATGGCTCGAGTAGTCAGAAGTAGTAGGAATTATGACTTTCCTCTAGTTCTTTTAACTTAATATGTACCTAATCCTTCAGTTTGGCAGTGTGGGTCCAATGGCCATAACACTATGTCAGAGCCTTGGACAGAACATCGGCATGTTGAGGAACAAGGAGCGAACGGCTGCGGGTAAAACACGTTGAAGTCTTATGCAAGAATAAATGAGACATTGACTGTGATCTAGAAACACAGATAGACATTTGTTCTGGAGGAAACATCACTTTCACTGTCTCAACAGTACAGAGTAGATCGTGATAAAAGACCTGTGACCACAGAAAAAATGTTTTGTGTGCATCAAGGTGACTGTAGGTGTCCGGACCCATGGCTGGGTTGCATCATGGAGGATACAGGGTATGACTACTGTCCTACAATCTGGAAGAATTACCAACTAAAACAAGTGCTTTGGATTTGTGAAATATCTATATTTTTTGTTGTTAGATTTAAACAATACTATCAGTTGATTTGAATTTTCTTTCCTCTGTTAATAAGCTACTACTTGCCCAGGAAGTTCTCTCGCTGCAGTATAGACCAGTACCTGCGTTTCCTCCAGCTGGGAGGAGGCAGCTGCCTCTTCAACAAGCCCACAAAGGTGACAGATGGTTGGTTGTTATCAGTCAGGTCCTGCCATCTAATCACATGAACATGGACACACATGAAAGAAAAACTAGAATAGGTTTCTACTGAAAGCTTCTGGAACTGCTTTAAATTAGTTTCTCTCATACATTCTCTTATTACACATTCAGATTATTGACTACCTCCCGCTTTGTGGTCTCTGTAGCTGTTAGACCCTTCAGAGTGTGGCAATGGATATGTGGAGCTGGGAGAGGAATGTGACTGCGGATCGCTGACGGTAAGCACATTTAAATTTGCTAATGCCTTGCTGTAAATTCAACAGCAAACATGTTTTGTTGTTTCACAAATCATAATAAAATTTGAATTCGTATAAGAAATATTTCTTGCTTAACAAATGACAGTTCAGGAATCATGATGTTTGTAACTGAAAAGACCAAAATAATAATAAAAAGCCCCACCATGTTCATGTTGTACAAACCCTCTGTGGTCTTTAGGAGTGTAACCAGAGTGGAGCCAACTGCTGTAAGAAGTGTACTCTCACCCACAACGCCATGTGCAGCAATGGAATCTGCTGCAGGGACTGCAAGGTGAGCAATTTTAATTTATTATCCCCATCAACCCTCTATCTTCAGAGGTCCTTGCATCAGTACCATGTCATATCTAAAGTGATGACGGCATCCAGTTCTGTGATGACGAAACACTGCAACGTTGTTGTACCTAACTTCTTTTGCATTAAATGTGAGTTGCAACTGAAAACTTTTAGGCAGATTTAAGGACATCTTTGTTTACTTCATGGTTTTTCTAAGTTGAGTTCAGAATGTTGATATGGTAAAATAAATACTTCAGTAGAGTTGGGCTTTTATCTCACTCTGGCCAGGTACTGGGGTCCGTTTTAACAGTTAACTATGTAGTTTTACACTCTTTATCAGGTTCCTTTTTTCTTCTTTTTCTTCCTTTGTCTCTACATTTCCTATCCTCTGCTCCGGCTGGTACAGTATGAGCTGCGAGGGGTGACATGCCGAAATGCTGTGAATGACTGTGACATTCCTGAGACCTGTACAGGAGACTCCAGCCAGGTACAATAAGAGCTGGCTCATTTTTGCATTTATTTTCTGATTGACTCTCTTAAAATCTTTAATAGAGTAGATATTGTGTGGGGAAAAAAAAAACAAACAAACAAAAACTAAAAACATTAGTAAACATATCTCAAGTTAAAAATTAAACATCAATGCTTACAAAGCTATTTTAAAAATCTACAATCTGAAGTCCTAAGTGAGTCTGATTTTTCTGTGTGTTGCAGTGTCCTCATAATGTCCACAAACTGGATGGCTACACCTGTGAAAGTGGCCAGGGTCGTTGTTATGGAGGCCGCTGTAAAACCAGAAATGGCCAGTGCAGGACTTTGTGGGGCTACAGTAGGTTTGGTTTGGATGCTCAGCTTCTGTTTTTTAAGCTGCACTGCCCTCTCATGGCTGTGGCTGTGTTTCTTTACAAACTTTAAATAGAGAGATATTAGGAGATAGATAGCTGCTGCTGTGTAGCTGTGGTGATTGATGAGTGAAATATTGTATTTTTCTCTTAGACTCAGCAGACAGATTTTGTTATGAAAAGCTGAACTCTGAGGGGACAGACAAAGGAAACTGTGGTCCGGACTCTAGTGGACAGGGATGGGTGCAATGCAACAAACAGTGAGGGAGCTCATCTGAAACTTTTTTGCTTTAAACCAAAAGTGTCTTATGGAGTTGAGTTTTTCATTGTTGCCTCTACAGAGATGTTCTCTGTGGGTTGCTACTTTGCACCAATCTGACTGAGAGGCCAAGATTTGGTGAACTGCAGGGGAAGCTCACCAGTCTGACCATCCACCATCAAAACAGATATATGGACTGCAGGTGAGGAAGCTTTTCTTCATTCTGCATCCTATTTAGAAGTATTAGCATAGACTGGAAACAGAAAAAGGGATATTCTACACAACATTAAGGACTTGGATGTTATCAACTTGATTTCCTGTGATCTGCAGGGGGGGTCATGCTGTGCTGGATGATGGCTTGGATCTAGGATACGTGGAGGATGGGACCCCATGTGGGCCAAACATGATGTGTTTGGAGCGCCGCTGCCTCCCTGTCACCACTTTTAACCTTAGCATCTGCCCAGGCTCCTCAACTTCACGCATCTGCTCCTACCATGGGGTGAGTCCACATCCACCATCTGGCAGATACAGCTTTATTGTGCTCGCTGACGTTTCCTTTCTTGTGTTTTACAGACTTGCAGTAACGAAGTGAAGTGTATCTGCGATCCAGATTACACCGGGAAGGACTGTAGTGTGTTTGACCCGATTCCCACCCCAACCCCACCGGAGAGTGCAGAGAAGTACAAAGGTAACCACAGAGCAGTTTGGTTCTTTTTTCTCCACTCAGCAGCAGTCACATCCAATAATAATTTCTTTGGAAAAGAATATATAATCCCACAGAAGCTGGTTTTGTTTTTGTAAGCCTCTTAATTATCTGTGGTACCAGTCTTTCCCTTTTTTTTGGTGGATTATTTTTCTATTCTTTTTGCAAAAGGTTGCTGAAATTTTGGCTTGTCTTCCATGCACTGCTCTTTAGTAGTCTTTACACATATTGCACACACACTGGATTAAAGGTTTGTTCAAGATCATTGTTGTTTTGTAGAAGCTGGACTCTTCATCTTCATTCTCTACAGTTTTACAGATGGGATTATCTTTACTCTGAGACTTTGTTGGACTTTAACTGGATCACATCTTTCCTCCAACTGCAAATGTTCCCCCTGCAACAGGCTGCACCACAAACGTCACTTTAAAGAGATGAAGAAATGCTTTTTTTCCACGTGCTCATTGCTGCCAAAAACTCCTTTTTACTTCATCAGTCCACAGGACTTCTCTTTGAAAACGTATCAGGTCTTATAGGTGTCATTTTGGACACTTCTAACCTGAAATTTTTTTGGTGAGGTTCTCTTACTCTTTAACAAAAGTCAAGTTTGTGCACAGAAATTAGCATGCACCACCACACCAGAATTTAGCCATTAAGCATCAAGGTCTTTGACAGTTAAACCCAGGTTTTGATTTGCCTTTCTAATAATCTGTAAAGCAGAGTTTTCCAGACTCAACTTGGCCGACACAGTTCCTTCTGACATCAGTTTCTCTTATGAGCTGAAAACCTTTCTATCTCTTTTTATCCTATACTTTATCTCAATTGTTGCCCTGGACATTTAACTTTTCAGATTTTCAGACATCTGCTTAACAATAGCTGTTAGAAGAGGGCCTGAGGAACATTAGTGTGTCATTGTCATCTTGATCCCTTTTCATATTTTACTAATGTTTGTTTGTTGTTAGAGAAGTTTTTTCTGTCTGTGTGCAACTGTAATTATGTATATAAACAGGCCAAATTGGGCAGATTCAGATTCAAATTTAGCTTCAGGTTTCAGCTAAACATCAGGAAGAATTTACCACAGTGTGACTCATCAACCTCACAATGTTTTCTGGTTCTTTAATTTCAAGTCAAAGTTTTTGCATGTTTTAAGTGAAATTGAGAAAACAACACAAAGCATTTATTAATCACTCTGTTTGAATACATCTTCCCCTCACCGTTTGACTCCCTCACTCCCACAGGACCCAGTGGCACCAATATCATAATAGGTTCGGTTGCCGGTGCAATTCTGCTGGCAGCGATAGTCCTGGGGGGAACTGGCTGGGGATTTAAGTAAGAGCTCTGGCATGCCTCTATTTGGGTGTGCTTGTGTTTTATGTCCCTCTATGCTTGCCTGCTGCTGAATTCTTTACTGCTTGGGTTTCTGATTCGTACTGACAGCCAGAGTCCATGTGGGTTCATTCTTTGTTGTGCAGCAGATATGTGTCCATCTATTGGTTTGCTCAATAATCTGACATTTTAACCTTCTGTAGTTAAAGGGCTTGTATAATGTGTGTATTTTACCAGTCAGCCCTATTAATTTCTTTTCATCAAAGTCTCAGCAGAATTTGAGAAGCAGCATTCTTGATGATGTGTTTCAAAATTAACTGAGCTCAAATCAAGTTTAATCTTGCTGCCATCAACACACATTATAGTGACATCTCCAGGAGCTTGCCTGTTGCAGAGCTGGGCTGATTGTGGAAATGTTGGGGCTGATCACTTTAGCTCTATCAAGTCTTACTTAATCTACCAGTTTACATAGTATCTCAGAAAGAATAAGAAACACAAGCTCTTTTCTTCTTACCAATTGCAAGTTTTCTTTTCGTCTGTAGTCGACTATTCACACTCTGCATGACCTTTTTGCCTCATGCCAGCTTTGCTACGGCATACCTCCAGCATGCATAAGAATAAACACACTTGCAATCTTTTGTCCGCATCTCATAACAGTAACTTGAATCAAAAATACCTGGAAAGACACTGCAGCTGCAGAGCTTAGTCTGTGCATGATAGGAGACTCTGTGAGTCCCTGTTTGCAGAGGCAGCTGCACATTTTTTCCCACATACATGAAATAACAGATAATCCTAATGTACCTGTCTTCTCTGCTTCCTGTTGCTCCTGCATCGCTGCCAATCCAGAAACATCCGGAAAGGAAGGTATGATCCTGCCTTTTAGTCCTGATCCTAGTGCTGGGGCATCATTAGTCACTGTAGCTTATGTCCACATAATGCCATCTGTTTTATACACCCATATCCATTACCTGCTTGCTTCTTTAATATTTTTGTAAGGACGGGTGTAAAGCATTTATATGTCCTGTGTTAGTTTTCAACATATCCTTGAAAGTATAAAAAGTCATCAACAACAATTTCTGCATGTGCAATAGTTCATAAACAATATCAGAAATATTTAATGGTATCTATGTTTGCTTATTTTTTGTTTACTGCATGGCTCTTCAGTACCACCTCTGCAATATAGCTTCTGTGTTGACAATTTGTATCAATCTAATAATAAAATATAAGCTTTTCTTTTGTTTTTCTTTTTGTCTTTTATCATAATTGTATGCTCTTTCTGCATTAGCTTTTTTTTTTTTTTTAACCAAAAATACGTTCTCATTTGTTTATCCATCTGTTTAATATGCTGTATTTCCTTTTTTGTTTGTTTTTGGTCAGTATGTTTTTTTTTTTTTTTTTTTGGGGGGGGGGGGGGGGGGGGGGATTTGGTGCCTTTTCCCCCCTTTTACCTTTTCCCTTCTTTTCCTCCCCCCCTTT
>JBAMHW010000024.1:12003069-12019486 GCA_037177495.1 Rhadinocentrus ornatus | reverse complement strand
TTTCAGACCCCTCCATGTTTCTAAGTGGGAGAACTTGCAAAATAGCAGGGTGTTCAAGTACTTATTTTCCTCACTGTGTATATATGTATATATATATATATATACACACAAGTGTTTGCAAACATCTCATGGATTAGATAATAAATACATTTTAAATGAATAATTTGTAAAGATTTATTTTTATATTGAAGGTCATTTAAAGCTTTTTGTGTTAGAATAAAGAAAATGTAAGCAATTCTGTGCCAAACTATGTTGGCTCAAAGATGAAAGCATAAACCTTCTACCAAATGTGTAAAATCTCACCTCATCATCCAAATTCATGTACAATTCAGCAAATGTCAGCATCTGCTTTTGAGTGACAGTCTGGTTGCAGTGTTTGAAAGCCTCCTGTTAAAACAGAGAGCTTAAATAAAAGACAGTAGCGTATGTCAAGAATAATACACCAATTATCTGTCATTATAATATGAATTAAAAGCAGAAACAAATCTGAGTGGATAACCCCCAACAAACTGTCCAGTAACAGCTATCAGCAGATGCACTGCGGACGTCAACTCCTTTAACCTACATTTTGTGGTTTAACATGTGTTTTCATATGTCGTCACGTTTATACCCCCTCTAATATATTTTCAGAATCTTTTGTAAAACCAGAGGTCTAGTTTTGGAATGAATGCAATTTTGACAAATATTTCTCTTACCACTCTGGGTGTAAAATGATTGGGTTGAAGGCCCCACTGCTGACTGTAGGCTTCATAATAAAGCAAGTTCTGTTTCATGATCTGGTCTTCAGGCTCAAACAGGAAGTAACTGTATGCACACGGTACGGCCCTCCGGCCATCGTTTACTGATCAGAAAACAGAAAATACACTGATGTTTGACAGCTGGAGGTTTTTTTATATAACAATCAGGATAATTGATTAAATAGTTAAACTTACATTTGTAATAGGCATACTGGAGGTAGTGATAAATTGTGGCCACAAATTTCTCCACAAAGTAACCACCAACATTGGGTGTCAAGTGTTCTTCACACTTCAGCTTGCACCTTAATATATCAACATAGACTTCTGTTGACAACACACCAACAAATGTTTAATTAAGATGAAGCCATAGATGTACAGAATTAATGAAGGATTCGATTAAGCATATCTTGAGTCCTGATTCATAATTAAAGATTATAAATTAGATTTTATTGGCAGACTAACCTGCCATGACTGTGTAGAAATCCCTGTCTGGTGAAAACTGACTGATCCCCTCACAGTCGACCTGACATAGGTCAAACTCCTGCAGGTAGAGCCTCAGAGCTTCCTCCAGATGTTCAACACTGCTGCTGTAGTCTCCAGAGCTGGTCAGTTTCACTCCTTTCACAAAAGAGGCCTGGAAGGCAAATGCTTCAGATCAGTGGTCTATAGGAGGAGACGGACATGATGCTGAGGTAAAAATGTTGCACGGGTAAAGCCAAAGGGCCTCTTGAAATACTTCACTGTTGTCGTGCAGTTCATGGTGAATTTTGACGTACGTTTTTGATATTCTTTGAACTATTGATAGAAGACAACATCAAGTTCTGTCTCTGAACTGACATTTGCATCGGGATGTTAGCATTGACACACTGTTTTTTTTCTGTTTAAATGTCTGTAATAAGGTTCCATGTCAGGTTTTCTTTTAAAGGCACAAAAAGCATGTGCATAATGAATTGTGCCCGGTTTCTATTTCTAACAAACATGCAGTTTTATCTTTCAATTTTATGTCTACTAAACAGTTTCTTAATGACCGTCTTAAACAGTTTAAATGTAACGCTTTAATATTCATTTAAACCCTTTGTCTGCTTTGTAGAAAACAAGGTACTTAATTTTATATCCTTCGTCACTTAGAGAAAACTACTGTTGTGTCTTAATAGAAACTGTCTTTTATAGTATTTGAAGGACTTAAAGTAAAAAAAAAAAAAAGTAAACGTCTATTACAACTAATAAAAATCCCAAACTTAAATTTACCTTGTTTCATTTCTCAAGGTACAAAATGCCTTAAAATCATTTGCAAACATACAACTTAAAAGTCCCACTTAGTTACGACAGTATAAACGTTTTATTATGAAGGGGAGTGTCTGGGCTGTTCTCACCTCATAGGGCTGCTCTTCGTGGTCGATGAGGAAGCCATCCAGGTCAAACTCATTCTCATACTCCTCCATCAGTAGGTGCATCTCCTGGTCTTTGGGATTTTTCTGGAGGAAGGTGTAGGCACACGGGACGGCTCTCTGCAGGTTGTCCAACTATGGACACACACATGGCTTCCGCTGTTGTAGTGGCTCACATCACAAATGGTTTCTTCTGTCATATTAGTTTAACTGGAGGCTACTGTAAAATGTAAGTTGTAATGTAGTTAATCAGGATTTTCCAGTGGATTTCACTCACTGACATAAAAGCTGAAACTGTTTTGGGTAAATGTGAAAAACTGTTGCTCATACATCAGTTGCTCAAAACGTTGGTGTGTTAGGTGGTGTTTTTGTTCATGTCGTTTTGGCCTTTTAAAAAAAACTTTTAATTAGTTTACACTATAGAGAGGAAGATATCTAGAGAGATGTGGCACATGCTGTGTCTCTGTGTATCAGTTCCTGAGATGTATCCAAAACCTTATGGGCGTCTGCCTCTGCCATATTAAATTAATTTGTTAGAAGCACACAGGCCTGTAAGTCAGGGATGTCCAATTACGGTGTCTGAGAAAAATTGTTCTGCCGCTTTTAGATTTTTCTCTGCTTCAACATGCCTGAAAATAATTAACATAAATCATTTACAGGCTCATTGACTAGCCTTTGGGGAGATAAATTTCCTTTAAATCTGGTGTAACAAAGCAAGGAAAAATAAAAAATAAAAACCTCTATGATAGTGGAACCTTAAGGGTTGGGATTGGACATCCCTGGTTTAAGGTGTTACAATTGATGTTGTGCTTTAGAGTAAAAAATAAGTCATTCATTAAGTGTCTGCGGAACTACAGGACAAAATTAGTTGAACAGAATAATATTTCTTTGTTATCAAAGACAACTGGTCTTTGCCAGCCAGGTAACAAATGAACCAACGGGCACTTTAAATGACTTCTCTGTGGAGGAGGGAAATGCTCACAAGTACATAATTTAACCAAGCAAAGGCTTATGGCAGAGATTACTCAAAAGTTATTTCAGCCTGCTGGGGTTGGTCCTCAAACCCTGAAAGGTGACTCTGATGTAGCGAAACAATTAAACTATTTGCCTTTAATTCCCAATGTCAAGCTGGAGGACGTGTGAAAATGGCTGTGCGGTGACGCTCCATATTAAACTTGTTAGAGTTTGAACAATTTTTCTTAAGATGGGTGAATTTTCCAAATTTATTTTGGGACAAACTTTGAAGATTTAAAGCTGCTGCTGCCTAAGGTGCCTTTACTGAATAAAGTGTATGAATTCTTCTGCATGTTATATTTCAGTCTTTGACATTTTTTAGTTAAAAACTGATTGCTGTTTTCATGTCAGACGAACAAGACAACGGAGGTTGTAAATGTGTAATTTCAGTTTTCTTATTGTAAACCTCAATATGATGAAGTTTTAGAAAGTTTGCTACTCGCTTGGATTCTTCCTGTGCTTCTAAAGCATTATTGATGACTGCCTATAAGTTTATAATTGCTTCATAGTATCTGTAAGTTTTTGTGCAGCTCACAAAGTAAAACCACAGTGACTCAGGTCTGAATCGTGTAAACACGGCTGTGACGCGTTCAGGTGAAGTTTATCTCACCTTGGAGTGCGCAAAGTGCAGATATCTGTAGGGAGATCTTCTGTTGAAATCCTCCAGTATCTTTCTGCTGGGGGGCGGCAGCTGCAACGCGGGGAAATGCGCTCTGCACTTCTTCTGACAGGATGCTGACATCATGACGTACCAGTACACACGGAGATCCGGGGCTGCAGTAAAGTTCGGCTCGTCCTGTTTACTGCTCTTACAGAGGAGCGAGCAGTATCTTACACTGTCTTTCAGAAGCCGGTGCAAACGCAGACTCAGCTCCAAGTAATGGATCGATTCCGTCCAGTTTCCAGCTGCGTAACTCCCCAGCGCCATCCCATAGGCTGCGGTGAGGGGCATGAGCTCCTCCTTGGGGAAATTTCTAAAACTGTAGTTTTCATATTGCGCGGATGTCACAACAAATGTCACAAAGAGTGGTGTTAACAACGAATCTACGTTTACGCACAATGTAACCATGATAAGATAACATACCCGTGTTACTTCATCTGTCCTTTCCTGCTTTTCCAGTGTTTCTGCGGTGGTCTGTTCAAGTACTCGGGGGTCTGTGGGAATTCCGGGATTGGATCTTTCAAGGCTGGAAGCTCAGGTTTCTCAGCCTACAGCTGTTACTGCTGTGCTTTATATGGCACTAGAATAGACGTGCGTAAAAACAAACAGAGCTTGGGCGTTCTGAGTGGTTACAGCCAAAGTTTATTTTTATGATGAAAAACTTCTTGAAGAGTTTATTCTTATTGAAGGATTTAAAGACCATGCAGTTTCCTTCACATGGGTTATTTGAAGCAAATGAATAAAGAAAGAATCCAACTTTAATTTTTTGTGCTTTGTTGCAATGTTTGGCAATAAAATTATACTGTTAGGTTATTAGTTTATTTCCCTTTTAAATTGTGCCACATTTGCAATGAAAATTCATCTATGGGATGAGCAGCAGAGTTGATGATGTAGGTTGCGTCAATGAAAAGCATGCTATATCTTCTCTGCCAATGCCAAACAGCATATTCTCCTATTGACTCTTGTTCGTTCATTTATTGGATGCTACCGGATGATTGAAGTCTGAAGAAACAAGACAAACCATATTATTCATTTAACAAACAGGGGCCTCTGTAGAGTGTGAAAGAACCGTACACAGCCAACAGTCTGGTACCTCCTCCTCCTAGTAGTGTCCTTGTCACACACTGTTGTGAAATAGCATCCCCTTCCCATTAATTCAACAGCTCCCTAGCTGATCCACTCAAGTGTTCAGTAGTTTTGAGGTCACTAATGAACATTTGTGGGATCAGCTTGGGGTGCAGGAAGGCTATTCCATCCTCTCCACTCCCAAATTCTGGAGGTAGCTACTCTGTTATAAACTATACTCTGTGGGGTAAGCATTGCCATCTTGGAGTACCAGACTCTGGGGATATGGAATTGCCACTGGTTGTAGACTCTCATCTCAATATTGCTGCATTGAGATTGTCTTCAATGATAACAAGTCTTGTTTTTCAGTGAGGGAGAGGCTTCCCCACATCTGACTGTCACCACCAAAAGCTGTTACTACACCAGTGCAGCAATCAGCATAGTGCTCTCGTCTTCTCCACCATAAGATCTCAAATTACTACTGTAGCAGGATCTGCGCAGGTGCTGCTAATCTGGTGCTAATTAAGTACCTGATTGTCAGCACCTGAGGTACCAGAAAATCAAAACAGGAGTCAACAGAAGAATAAGGTGTTTGACTTTACAGAAAAGATTTTCAAGTGTTTCATGGGTGCAACCTACATAAACAACCCTGCTGCTTATCCCTAAAATAGGTTTTCCTTTCCACCATTTAAAAGGGAAGTAAAGCAGTTTTCCACTAGTATAAGATTTACTGCCAAGAAGCATTGTTACAACCAAGAAATAATCAACCAAACTCAAATTCCTTTCATTTCTGTGCTGATTTTAGGATTGATATTTACTGACGTAACCCTCTTTTTTTGCCTCCCTTGCTTATGTTTCCTACATGTTTACTGTATAAAGATGTGTCTGAACAACGCTGGAGGAGGACATTGCTTAAACTTCACAGCATTGGTGAAAAAGCTGAACTCTGAGGCTCTCGGGCTACTTTACGGCTGATGCAGAGGCGGATCTCTGTCTGCATCTGTACACACAGCGGTGCTACTGTCAAGTTCCCCACACAGGAACAAGAAAACAATTTATAAAAGATAAAAGCAGGTTGCATTCACTCCTGTCCAACCAAACTTCTGCAGCATGCTTCCTGCATTGTTCTTTTAACTCTCTAAAGGAAGCGGCGCTATGTTTTCCTGACTGTAGCTTGACAGAATCGCTCCCTCTCCCCCCAACATTCCTCCCACTCTGGTGAAAAATCTGCACAGCGACCTGGAGATTGTCCACGTTTACAACATTCAGACCCATCTACCCTGCTCCACATCCGCAGCCCTCTGCATGCAGTGCGCACCCAACCCGCAGGCCTTTACTTAGACGCACTTTTTTCGTGTTAATTTAATTGTTCGTTTAGAATCGCTCTTAAGTTATTTGAGTGTGTGATTTTTTTAAAGAAAAATGTTTGCCCTCTGCATAGTATTTTCCTTCCTCACTGCGTGGTCTTACGTGGAGTGTAACCCCAGCCCAGTCTTGGGAGATGTAGTCGTGGACAGACACTTAATCCCCCAAGGCTGTTCCAGAGAAGCAAAAACCGGAGATTATGTTCGCTACCACTATAACGCCACATTTGTCGATGGAAATATATTTGATTCTAGGTGAGTCTGTTCAGGAACATCCATTTCTTAAAGTTGTATGTTTCGTTTATGTCCTCAGAGCTGCAGAGGCCGTCTGCAGCAGCAGTGTATTTTAAGAAAGTTAAAAAAAAATATGCAGAGATGGTAAATGTACTTAAAACATGTTTGCAACATCCACTGGTGACCCTCTAAATGTATGCACGTGCATCCTCTCAAAGTTGACCAACTTCTGTAATTTCCTTGGTCTTCTTCAATCTCTTGGTTTCATTCACAGCCACCAGAGAGGAGACGCCAAAGTCGGCCTGATCGGGGAGGGTCGGCTCATTGCTGGGGTTGATAAAGGCCTGCAGGGGATGTGTGTGAATGAGCGCAGGACCATCACAGTGCCACCTCACCTGGCCTATGGAAGCACGGGTGTAGGTAAATATACATTTTCTGCACTAATGAGTAAAGCATCATTCCTTTGAACAACACTATTTTGGATTCCAGGTTTTCAGTGACTTTGTGTTTTTTTATTTAGATAAAAAAAAATCGTCTGGCATTATTGGAAAGATCATAAAGTTTTACAAGTTAACTTTTTTACCTCCCATTTCTGACACAGAAGTTCAGCCAGGCACCTCATCTTTATGTAGGCAAGCACCTGATCAACAGAGATAGTAAAAATATTTTTGCTTATTTGCAATGTATGAATAAATTAGCCAGAAGCAAACAAACCCGCTTTGTAAATGGACTTCTTTGCATAATGTAGATGTTAAATATAAAGTTTGTATTTTTAGATTATCCTTTGATAAATTGTCATGTTTTCAGAGGGTGACATGTCTGGACTGCAGGTTAGTCAGTTTATCATCCAGAGTCAAGCTGTTATGTGAAGAATGTATGTAAATGAAATAAAATCCTCAATGGCTCTTCGTTAATCCTTAAAGGGAAATTATGATGTTGAAGTAAGATTTTATTTAAATGAATAAAAATCAATATTAGTCAAACATTTAAGTTCTTGTTTTGGAGGGTGATTGTTGTTGGCAGCATAGACTTCCTGTACTTCCCTGTGTTGCAGTAAACTTAAGGAAGCCTCTTGCTAATCACATTCTGTTGTTTCCTTACTGTGTTGTGTAGTGAGTGAGGAATCTTCCATTATATTCAGCAGCTTGTGCAGTATTCTTATCTGTACAGTCAGCTCCCAGGCTATCTCCAGCACAGAAACACATTTCTTGATCAGTTTATTCGGTCTCTTTAAGTTTCTCTAGAAGATATGCAACATTTTGGTGAACACTTCCTCAAGAATTAGAGTCTGATTTGTCCTTTGTTGTAGATGTCTTCAGTAATACATTTCTAGTTTACTCTATTATCCAGGTGAAGTCCAAGGTACCTGTATTCCTTCCCTGCTTCCACTTCTCTTCTCCAAGGATGTAAACCGTGCTTTTTCTCCTTTTCCTCCTTAAATCCACAATCATCTCTTGTTTATGTTCAAAACCCCACAACTGCAGTCATCACTGTATTTCTGCAGACTCATGACAGGATACAGGACTATTGGATTGGAAGTCTGAGGTGTAAAGCTTGAAGAGAAATTATGAATGTACAGTCACCCATGTTGCTGACAACCTCTCACAAACTGCCAGGGAGTTGTGGAGGCATCCATCTGTAATTTTATGAGCTTCCCATTAACAGTGCAAACTTAATTGCCATGCCATGCTGCCTGATTGGTCCAGATGTGAATGGACTCTTTAAAATGTATGTATGTATGTATGTAGCTTGGCATTGTCTTGCCGAAACAAGAGTTTCACTTAAAAAAATAATTAAAAAAATTTGGATGGAAGTTATGTGTTCTTCCAAAACCTGTTTGTATTGCTGAGCATCACAGGTACTTTAACTAATTTTAAGACCCCAGCGATATCTGCAGTGTGCACTAATGCACTGAAGCGCTTCCTGAAAGTTCAACGATCCCCAAACTCTTAGTTAAATTCAACAGAGAAGAAAGTAGTTTACCTGAGTTTCAGGTTTTAAATACGTAGTTATGGAATATAAAAGTTATTGAACCCCTGTCACACTTTTTAAATTGTGCATTATATTCAAAATCAGAAATATTTATTTGCATGATTGTTCTTGATAAGCAAACCATAATACCAAAAAATGATGCACAGACTGATACTAAAAATTAAGTGTAATTATCAAACTTGCTGGAAGAAATGTATCTAAACTGAGCAGCTCATGTCTGTTTCAGCATTGACTGATGTATTCTGAGTCCATCTAACTTCTGTCCAAACACTTTTCAGGTGATGTGATTCCTCCAGACGCCACACTAGTGTTTGACATCCATCTCTTGGATCTGTGGAACAAGGCTGACCTGGTTGTCACCAAAACCATCAGCACTCCCAAAGACTGCAAACGCTCTGTGATGCGCACCGATTTCGTTCGTTACCATTTCAATGGCACCCTGCTCGATGGCACCATGTTTGATTCCAGGTGAAATCATATTCGGACAATTGTTGTGTTATGAAGAGGTATCTGTAAAGCTTTGACAAAATTCTGACCCATCTATGAACCAACAGGAGTTAAATCAGAATTACTAATTACAAAAAAAACAGCAACATTTGGTGTTTTTAATTGCATTGTGTCCACAAATATCTGAATGACAATATGTGTGTCTGTACTGTGTCATCCAGGTGTGTTGTCTGTGTGAAGATGTGTGTTTGACTTTGCACTTGTGTGAGCCCCATGTAGCTACACCAGGAAGCAGACCCATGACTCCTTAGTGGGAGAGGGTTGGCTGATCAAGGGCATGGATGAGGGCCTGCTGGGCATGTGTGTGGGTGAGATCAGAAACATCATCATCCCACCATTCAAGGCTTATGGAGAAAATGGATCAGGTGAGAAGAAATAACATAATGAGAAAAAGAGAAATTATTTATAAAATTCCAGAGGAGCAGAAAAAATGGCCGGTGACTTGAATCTTAGGAACAAAATACACAGATGTAAAAAAAAGGTTTTAGTTTAATATGTCCCCTGTGTTTATAAAAACTTCTGATCCACCTCTCTGTGGTGTCTGGTACCTAATGTTGGACCTTCTGGATTATAAGAGTTATGGGATGTGGATCTCATGGATCAGCCTTGTTTTGGCACATCCTGCAGGTTGTAAGATGGGCTGGAATCTCAAATGTCTACGCTTAATTTTATCATTCATTTTCTGAATCGCTTAATCCATTACGGGTCGCAGGTAAGCTGGAGCCTATCCAAGCATTTTTACAGGTGAGAGGCAGGGTACACCCTGGTCAGGTCACCAGTCCATCGCAGGGCCAGCACAGATAGGGACAATGTCCACAAGAGAACCAAGACCCACCATCTCTTAATAAAAGCATGGCATTGTAGCCAAATAACTGCTAATTAACTGTAACTACAAGTGTTGTAATGTTCAAATATTGAAGAATAACATAGTTAGAAAGTGAGTTTTCACCATTAAAACATTAGTCTCACTATTTATCTGGTTTTTTCCAATCAGATAAAAGTTGAGACTCTTCAGTCTGAAATGCTTCTCTTTCTGTCTGTCAGGTAAAGAGATTCCTCCTCAGGCGACTCTGGTGTTTGACGTCTTGTTGGTGGACATTCACAACCCGAAGGATAACATCACCACAGAGAAGCAGGTGGTGCCCGAGTCGTGCACTCGCATGTCTGTGGTAGGAGATTACATTCGCTACCATTACAATGGAACTTTCCTGAATGGAGTCACCTTTGACACCAGGTGAGCTCAGATCCTAACAGAGCTGGATGCTGCTTTGCAGGGGTTTTGCTATGGAGTATTTTTGAATTGAAAGATCTCTGTTTTCATCTATTTTTATTTTTGCACACAGCTACCAGAGAAACAACACATACAACACCTACATTGGGATGGGGTATGTGATTGTGGGTATGGACCAGGGCCTGCTGGGAGTCTGCATGGGGGAGAGGAGGAGGATTGTCATTCCTCCACATCTGGCTTATGGAGAGAAAGGAGCTGGTGAGTCTCATGAACAAAGTTCTTCCCAACAGAGGAACTTTTTCAAACTAGGAGAGGTTGACAAAAGTCTTGAACCATTTTTGCTTCTTTGTTTTTTACCTCAACAGAGCAAACCAGACTCAGCTGCTTTAATAATGACTTTGTATTTCAATTCAATGAGCGGGAAATAATTATTTAAGCTGTATTAGAAGGTTTTCATTGAGATTGAATCATTTTTTTGTTGTCTGTCAAGGTAATGTGATCCCTCCGTCGGCTGTTCTTGTCTTTGACATCCATGTCATTGACTTCCACAACCCCAACGACAAGGTGAAAATCCAGACCATCTACAAACCGGAGGTGTGCAACGACACCACTGAAGTCAACGACCTTGTCCACTATCACTACAACTGCACCCTGGTGGACGGCACGCTCCTGTTTTCCTCGTGAGCCAACACATTTTCACCCTTAATTTTTTTTGTAGCGCATATATTTATATTTTATTTTAGACCAACACAACTTAATTATGTCATCATCCTTAGACATGACTACGACAACCTCCAGGATGCGGTTCTGGGAGCGGACAGGGTGATCGACGGGCTGGACGAGGGCTTGCAGGGCATGTGTGTGGGAGAGAAGAGGCAGATTACAGTGCCACCTCACTTTGGACATGGAGAAAAAGGAGGTGAGATTTCTGCTAGTTATCTTGAATGAGCAAGTTTATGTTACAGAGAACAGAGCTGGACTGTTGTATAATTTTGTTTTGAGGTTAAAATAAAATTTGTAGGATGAAGATTATCACCCTTTAAGTGTGACCACAATGTTTATGGACAAGATAAAACACTTTTCACTATTTCACTATGTAAAGGGAAAGGGTTTCCTCTTGTCATTCAGCTTCTGGTGTGCCGAGCAGTGCTGTGCTGATCTTTGACATTGAAATGGTGAGCTTTGAGAAGGGGGTACCACCTGGTTACCTGTTTGTGTGGCTTGAAAACCCTCCTAAAGACCTGTTTAACTCCCTGGACATGAACAAGAACGGAGAGGTGCCGAAAGAGGAGGTACGTCTCTGCTGCAAGTATGACCATTGTGACTGTTTTACCAGGCAGAATACAGCATCTAAATGTATTAACTTTTCAATAGGTGTTGAGAAAACAGAACCTAATAGCCCTTCTTGGCTATTAGGTTAATTTTTTATACTTTTGCTCATAAATATTGACAGGTTAATTTAAGCTTTTTTCCCAGATTGTAGACAATAAGTGAAGTACTATATGTGCAATATTACGGATTTAATCATCTATTTATTTATTATTATGGAAACGTTACATACAATTGCATTAGCAATGAAGGAAAACATTAATCTACTGATGATTTAATAGAAAAGTTATAATTGCCACTTTTTTGTACAGGCTCTGTGTGTGTTAATTTATAATCTGCCCAATAAATACAATTTTTATAATATGTAAGTAGTTGATTGGGTAAAAAGAACATTTCTCTTCATAATTTACAGAGGTAGTGTACTTAGTAGCACATAAAACTAAGCAACATTATGCCTTTTTTTTTAGTGCCACTTGTTAGCTGCTAAACGATTAAAGGCTAAATTATTAGGAATTTTTCAGTGAAAACAATTTAAATTGTTATCATTTTGTTGCGAGGGATAAAATGAAGCTTCACTATAAAAAAATCAACAGTGTCTTGTCAAGATTTTCTCCTTTTCAAAATAAGAGATACGTGACAGAACAACTTCGGTGCTGTGTAGCCCTTTCCTACTTCCTGGTTCCTTAACCAATCATATGCGACTCCCCAAGGTTGCCAAACAACGGCACGTCGTTTGGTATTTTATGTCGGCAAAAGAGCTGCAGTAATGATGTGTTGGCCAAGTGAATAGTGTGTTTTTCCTTATAAACATATGAAATTACTATGAAATTAATTTATTTAGTGAGACTAAGGGAAAACAGTCATTGCGTGGTATTTGTTGAATAATGTAGCTTTTATTTACACCGGCAACCTGCGCGAAACTCTCCGAGGAGGGAAGTGATAGAACGCGCTCCGTGTTTTTCTCGTTCGACTGCAGTTCTGATTTGAAACACTAGGTGGCAATGCTACTTATTTTGCCTTTAAGTAATTTAGGTCAAAATTAAATAATCACCAGTATCTGTACCATATGGGCCACACTGTTATTGTTATAAATCAAAAGTTCTCTTCTTCTGTCTCTTGAAATTTAGTTTGAGGAGTTCATCAAGCTGCAGGTGGCTGAGGGCAAAGGCCGCATAAAGCCTGGACTGACCATGGAGGAGGTCGTCGCTGACATGTTCCAAAACCAGGATCGCAATAAAGACGGACTGATCAAGGCTGATGAGCTCAAACTAAAGGTGGAAGAGGACAAGGAGCGGGAACAGGCGAAGCACGAGGAGTTGTGACGTGAACAAAGTGCTATGGTTCTGTCTCAGGGATAAACCCACAAAACTTTTTTTTTTTTTAAAAAAAGGACACCAGCAGCAAGAGACCTTTTTCATTCATCATGATGGTTTAATATTTTCCACATCACATTGGACAATCTTTTGACAAAACAGTACAAAGGATCGTTCTGTGGAGTTTTTTGAGTTTGGTTTTCTGAAAATACAGCTATTAACAAGCACCTTTTTTTGTCCCTGAAAGTCACATTAATTAAAATGTTTGTAAGAAAACAACAGTTGTTCCAGTTTTCTGCCTTCTCTGGCTTCACATGAACCAAATAACATCCACCATCTCTTTAGAGGCTGCTACCTTAGTTTTTCTTCTGGCTTTATTACTTCACCAACATTTCTCTTGTTATAATTTAATTAAGCACTATAACATATATTGTAAAGACGTGAGAAAACATGATCGGACAATAAACATTAATAAGCATCTTCTCGTAACGGAAAGGGAAACGTTTACGCATCTTTTAAAAAGCACCAAAAATGAAAAAAAAAAAATCTGTTTCAAGACTAAAGATATACCAACTTGATTGCATACTTATAAATATTTATAAAATAAAGAATTAAAATACTATACATTTTGAATCCTAGTTATTTTAAATACTTTGTTCTTAAAATCCACATGAGTTTAAAATTTTATTAACAGTAATAAAGAAGTTTGTTACTTTTTTTAAATAGCATTTTAACTACTTGAACTTTAACACTAGTTATAAGGACCACTCTTACAAAACCTGAAGCAAAGGACAACCTGCTCACCTTTAAGTCATTCTGTGTACAGTCACTGTGATCATTAGAAAGAAAACATCTACTGTTGTGTTGCAGCGTGTTGACCTGATAATTACTGTTTGAGCTGTTACAGAAAATAATTAAAACAAAAGCTAAAAAAGTTATCACTCTTTTGCTGTAAACTTAGCTGCACCCTGTGAATAAACCAGATTCATACATGCAGTGTGTTAAAATGTGAAGATCAAGTACTTGCAGTGTACAAAGAGGTATTTATAGAGTACTGACGAAACTCAGCAGGGCTGTGTCAGTACCATGGAGTCGAAGACTTGGCAGGCAGACATTTACAACATGGCTTTTACATCTTTGCTTGAACATGACTCCCAAAAGTTTCACAATGATACAGAAAAAAATACCATTTTTTTCTTCTTCTTAAAAGAGCGAAAAAGGACAAATAAAAATGGGTGATATCTTTACAGAGGACCACGTGTCGGTGAACAAGACAGACATCCTTTCTTTCATGGCCATGTCAAGGTAGCACATCGTCATGCTGGTGCACCTCTACAAA
This sequence comes from Rhadinocentrus ornatus, assembly GCA_037177495.1. Taxonomy (NCBI): domain Eukaryota; kingdom Metazoa; phylum Chordata; class Actinopteri; order Atheriniformes; family Melanotaeniidae; genus Rhadinocentrus; species Rhadinocentrus ornatus. Next base: position 12,005,312 of record JBAMHW010000024.1, on the reverse strand, counting down.
ATATTTTTTTACTAAACGCGCAAGCTGCTGTGCTGCCTTTGGAACCCTTGGACATTGAAAAGATGGCTTTGACTCATGGCAAATACCAACCAGACCACAGAGTGTTGAAGTGAAAAGACTTAATAGCAGAGAGCGTACGGTCAATGTGCAGTCTTGATGCAACACAGGGTCTTTTGTGTCATTTAAGTTTCAACTTCCTCGCTGTGCATCTTACTTCTTGTCTCTAGATGAGGAAATGTACCTGAGGATGGCGTTTGGAACGTCCATTGTTTCGTCCTCCACCAGCACGATGTCAAAAGAGTTGATGTACGACTCTTTTCTCTCTTCCACCTTAGAGATTAAGCAGACAGACTATCAGCACTTAATTTGCATTAATTGCGTAAGAAAACTCAGCCAATCATTCGTGTGACCTGGTCATTGAGGAAGCCAACAGTCAGGATGTTCTGGGGCTCCGATACCCCGTCAGCCATGGTCAGGTCTCCCAAAGAGTCTCCCAGCAGAAGTACGTTGGGTCGACCCTGCAGCTCTCTGAGGCCAGCTGCCTGTGACAGAGCACCTTCCCTCTTGTTGTAGGTGTGTATCAGCTGGCCTTTGAAAGCTTGTAGGACCCCCTTTTTAACAAGACAGGGCTGAGTTAAGATTTCATTTAAGCTCTTGAAGTGAAGAGGAACTCACTCCAGCGGACACAGAGACAGGAAACCATTGATATTGCATCCAGATTTAATCAAACATGACATTGTTAAGTACGTTTTAAAATCTTGTCATAAATATAAATATTAAAGAATGTCACCAACATCTGTCACATGAAATCATAAGATGTGTGTGCCTAAACTCACCGTGTGGTCAAAGTCCATGTAGTTGGAGATGATGTGGACATTGGGATGGAAGACATGGTTCTGTCGGATCACCTCCTCCAGCACATCACCAACACCAGCAGAGAAGATTAACAGAGGGACCTGGTGCTCGGCGAGTCTGTCAAAAAACACTTTGTAGCCATCCCTAAATGCAAAAACACAGCCATGAGCTCGCTGTTTTTAGTTTTTATGCTGTGAAAGATGAGGTAGCATCACTACTTTAAGTAAATGTCTTCACAGATTCTTCCCATAAATATTTGTGAGAAAAAAACCCAGAAAAACTAGTACAGCTTTACACCACAATATCCTCTGAGATTAATGAAGCATTTTTCATTTCATTCGTTTTATTTCAAAAGAATTGATGAGTGTGAACTAGTATTAGTATTATACAAATACACTACTCAAAAAAAAAGGGAACACTAAAATAACATCATAGATCTGAATTAATGAACTATTCTTATTAAACACTTTGTTCTTTACATAGTTGACAAAATCACACAAAAATTATCAATGAAAATTAAATTTATCAACCCATGGAGGTCTGGATGGAGTCACACTTAAAATTAAAACACCCTACAGGCTGATCCAACTTTGATGTAATGTCCTTAAAACAAGTGAAAATGAGGCTCAGTAGTGTGTGTGGCCTCCATGTGCCTGTATGACCTCCCTACAACGCCTGGGCATGCTCCTGATGAGGTGGCAGATGGTCTCCTGAGGGATCTCCTCCCAAACCTGGACTAAAGCATCAGCCAACTCCTGGACAGTCTGTTGGTGGATGGAGCGAGACATGATGTCCCAGATGTGCTCAATTGGATTCAGGTCTTGGGAACGGGTGGGCCAGTCCATAGCATCATTGCCTTCGTCTTGCAGGAACTGCTGACACACTCCAGCCACATGAGGTCTAGTGTTGTCTTGCATTAGGAGGAACCCAGGGCCAACCGCACCAGCATATGGTCTCACAAGTCTGAGGATCTCATCTCGGTACCTAATGGCAGTCAGGCTACCTCTGGCGAGCACATAGAGGGCTGTGCGGCCCCCCAAAGAAATGCCACCCCACACCATTACTGACCCACTACCAAAGCAGTCATGCTGGAGGATGTTGCAGGCAGCAGAATGTTCTCCACGGCGTCTTCAGACTCTGTCACGTGGCTAATTTGGCAATCTTGGTGTTCTCTGGCAAATGCCAAACGTTCTGCATGGTGTTGGGCTGTAAGCACAATCCCCCCACCTCTGGACTCAGGCCCTCATACCACCCTCATGGAGTCTGTTTCTGACCGTTTGAGCAGACAAATGCACATTTGTGGCCTGCTGAAGGTCATTTTGCAGGGCTCTGGCAGTGCTCCTCCTGTTCCTCCTTGCACAAAGGCGGAGGTAGCGGTCCTGCTGCTG
>JBAMHW010000024.1:11957106-11987743 GCA_037177495.1 Rhadinocentrus ornatus | reverse complement strand
GTAGAGTCGCTGCTCCTCCGCATCGAGAGGAGCCAGATGAGGTGGCTTGGGCATCTGGTCAGGATGCCTCCTGGACGGGGGGAAGTCTGGTTTTCCCTGCTTAGGCAGCTGCCCCCGCGACCCGACTCCGGATAAGCGGCAGAAAACGGATGGATGGAGTTTTTAAAGTCGAATGAATGATCATTTATCTAATATACAGTAGTATCAGCCATTATAAATATTATAATTTAACAATGTTAAACTACATTTAATGTTTTACCAACTATTAACTAACTACAAACTATGTAATATACTACTAACAATGTTCAATATTATCATCTGACAAAAAAAGTAAAAGGGTTAAATGATTGTCCTGACTAAAAAAAACTAGACTAAAATGCTGACAGTTTTTGTTGACTAAAACTGAACAAATAAAATAAATTTCTCTTGGGACTAAAATAAAGACTAAAATGCTCGACTTATAGTCGACTAAAACTTGACTTAAAAAAATAAAATAACGGGATCAGGTTGACTAAATTTGATAAAAACTAACAAGAGCGATTGAAACTGGACTAAAACTGAGACTAAATTTAAAAATGGCTGTTAAAATTAACATTCATGAGTTACGAATCTTGTTATAATAATTGGGATAGTTTAGGTCTTTCATGCATTTAAATCAGACTCACCAATAAAGCCCATACTACGGCCGAGGACAAAGATCCCATTCAGGGCACCGATTTCCACAAACTCGTCAGCTTCATCTCTGCAAACAATCCAACATACATGTGAGAAGCAAAGCTCGACAATGTGGTCTCAGCAGAGAGCAAAAAGAGAAAAGATTAAAGTAAAAACAGATGCTTCACCACTGATTACAGCTACTAGTGAGTCTGAAAACCTTTATTAAAGGTTTTTATAGAGGTCATGGTGGGACATGAAGCCATGACATAAGCAGTATCTCTACAATACTTTTAAACAATGACATTTTCTTTCTTTACGATTATTATTTTTATAAATTCTTTAATTTGTTTTTATTTAATTTAGTTTTATTTGTATATATTTTGTAATCCTATATATTTATTAATATTTTAATTGTCATTTATTTATTATAACAATTTGAATACAAGGATAAATGGTATTTTTATTTAGTTTTCATTTGATTTATTTATTTATTTAGGAAATACATTTGTGCAAATTTTAGAGTTTTATTTAATAGTATTCGTAATAAAATTCATACCCTCAAACCCCTTTAATGTACAGTAAATATACTGTTAACGCCTCCACTGTCTGTTTGCCAGATTTTCTTACCGTGTGAAGCCTCCACATGTCCTTAACAGGTCCACAAAGGAAACACCAATGAAACCGTCAACATTGAGGATCAGGTTAGGCTTCTAAAAAAACAAACAAAAAAAAAACGAACATTAAATATTGCAACTATTAAAATTTTTTTATAAGAAATATATCAAACCTTTGCCTGTGAAGAAAAAGGAAGGGATGCCAGAGTTTAATATAGCAGAGAGACTAGAATAAGGTCTTTGCCTGCAAGATATTTTACTAAATGTAAAATGTCCATCTGAATGTGAGTTTTTCCTGTTATACTTGTAGTAAAAAATTTTAAAAATAAAAGAATTTCAATTTTACTGAAATCATTTAAGAAAAAAAAAGGTTAATTAAGATGTTAAACTGATTAACCTGTTTAAAAAAACAACAACCTGAAAACTGACATATTTGAATCAATTCAATGGATTGATCAACATTCGGTGATATATCTTGTAACAGAGCTTCAAATCACTGAAAATAAATTAATTTCCTTCTGCTAACTCCCGTCTTAGCTTCTGTTACTAACTCTGTGAAAAGGAGAGTCAGTCATCTTGAGTATAAATGTGGGTTAAATCAATGAATCACTCTTTATGTTTAGCTTCATTCTTGCAGCAGTACCTTGGAGGTGGTGATCTTTTCAACATCTAGAGCATAGTCTAGAAGCTGGGTGGAGGGGAAATGCTGCTTGACAAAATCCTTCAGAATCTGCACGCGCATGTCTGGGTTGTTGATCTGGAAACCAATTAATCTTCATGTTAAACAGCAGCTTTGTTTTTTTTGTTTGAACCAGTTTACCTTAAAGTGGGGACTGACTACAAAATGTAAATTTAAAGTGAATGAAAGGTGAGTGCTACTCACTGATTTGACTCTGTGCCCAATGCCCATGATAAGTTTGCCATCTTTCTTCATCTTGTTAACAAACTCCATAGGCAGCATGCCGCTGTCAAATGCTTTGCTAAACTGCTTTGCTGCAGCGTCCAGAGCACCTCCAAAACGGTCCCCCTGGATTTGATAAACAGAAATATTTAGGTCAGTTTTAACCATTTCTGAAATCTCTGATACTGCCCAGCTTGCAAAAATTGGAAAGAAATAGGTAAAGAAATGTGTCACTATGAAGTAAAGTCTCAATCTTCATTAGCCCTATGATGTTTCACAGATTTTCGGACAAATATTTGTAATTTTTAATTTCGTGTTTGTATGTGAGCAGTACTGACGATGGTGAGCAGGCCAGAGGTGAGACTTGAGATGAGGTCTTTCCCAGCACGAGCACAGACGATTGTGTTATGAGCACCAGAGACAGCGGGCCCATGATCAGCAGTTACCATCAGGCACATCTCAATAAACTGGCAGGCGTAGCGGGGCAACCTAAAAAAGGACAGCAGAGTTGATTCCACTAAATAAAAACAATAAGTCTTGGAACTACAAGTTTGGTGTCTTAAAACTTGATCTTCTCCTCTTGTCAACCTGCTGAAAGTTTCAACAGTTATTTCACCAACCTGCGCTGGAACCAGAGCAAGCCCAGCACTCCTCCCAAACCCATTTCCTCTTTAAAGACCTCAGTGATGGGCATGCCAGCATAGATGAGCTCCTGACCTCGCTCATCGCAGATGCTTGTCATGAATGAGGCTGGTTTACGAATCAGGCCCAACTCCTGGAAAAAGTTTCCATAGAAAATGAAAAAAATATGAACCACATTTAAAAATCCAATTGTTGCTTGCCTCTAGGTTTGCAAAAGGTAAATAACTTAATAATTATACAAGATTAAGTTATAATTCACCAGCTCTGCCACATATTACTGGGCTTACAAATAAGTAGTCTAAGGTTCTTACCCTCGCCCAGGAATAATCCATTGGTACTGTCGGGGGAGGCACCTCCTCAGCAGGAATGATGGTACCATTGGCCACCAGTTCATTATAAACAGTCCTATTGCATCATATTTAAACAATAAGCAGAGAAAAAAAGTCATAAAACAATTAAATGTTAAACCGTGTGCTGTGATAATGTGATGAGATTCCCACCTGATAACATCCCCCAGCTCATCAAAGCTCTTGGGAACAAAGGCTCCAGCATCCCTTAGAGCCTGGTTTTTGACCACTGCTGTCTCTGAGGCCTGGTTGGCACAGGCTCCTGCATGACCAAACTGAACCTGAAGGTGGCAGGATTACACGTTGACCAAACAACCCTGAATTCCCAGGTAAGGAGAGCATCATAAACCACAGGTCTCTTCTCAACACAGCTAACAAACCTCTGAAGCAAACATGGTGGCGCAGGTTCCAATACACCAGCACACTACAGGTTTGGTGATCCTGCCCTCCTTGATGCCATGACAGATTTTGTACTCCTCTGTGCCTCCAATCTGGGTTACAGAGAAATATATATATAAAACAGTAACTATTTAGACACAGATTAAATAAACTGGAAGTACTCCTAGAGTGACTCCCACCTCTCCCAGCACCACTATCATCTTAATCCCTGCAGTGTCCTGGTAACGCAAGACATGGTCCATGAAAGTGGAACCTGGATATCTGTACAAAGAAGAAAAAAATAAATAAATAAAAACTTAAACACAACACGTCTGCGGAGCAACAATAACATGTAAAGCCAAAGTTTTACAACACCTTTCCAGGAATATCATCGTGTATTCTTTAGCAAAAATATTGAGAAAAAGTTGTAATACCTGTCTCCTCCAATGGCCACACCTTCGTAGACACCGTCGGTAGTTCGTGAGATGATGTTGTTAAGCTCATTGGACATGCCTCCAGAGCGTGACACATACGCCACACTTCCAGGACGGTAAAGTTTGGAGGCCAAGATGTTGTCTAGCATGCCACCTGTGTTTCCAATCTTAAAACAACCTGGTTTAATGCCACCAACCTAAGACACAAGGTAAATATAAAGAATCACACTGTGAGTCACATACTAACAGATACCAGCACTGTAACAGTGTAACTTGTTATGTTTGATGGATGTAGATGTACCGTGGCAGGGCCAATGATAGTTACGCCTTTCTCATCAGCCATCTTGATCAACTTCCTGGTCTGAGCTTCAGGGATGCCCTCAGCTATGATGGCGATGGTGTGAATCTGAAATCCCAGTAAAATAAGTTTGATCCACGCAGGTTAGTCTGAATGTCTGATGCTCTCATACAGTTTCTCTTTCTACCTGTGGGTACTGCATGGCCTCCACTGTGCTGTCAAAGGCTGAGCGCAGTGATGCAAAGCTGATCAGGACATCTACTTCAGGGTGTTTCTTCGTGGCATCGGCCATGTTTTTGTAGACCGGCAGCAGGATCTCCTTGTGGCCCCAATAAAACTTCTGCTTGTGATCTCCACTGAGCAACACAGAATGTAAAGAAGCAAAGAATGAAAATTCTGTTTTTATTTATTCCTTTATTCAGATCCCCATTAGTTGGAGCTAATGCAGCAGCTACTCTTTCTGCCGTCCACATATAACAAACATATTATCACAAAACAACATACAGATCACATCTAATGTAATCAAAACACATGCACCTAAAAAAAAGTGTCATGATGTACTGTACCTATCAGCACCAAATAACCATGATTCTTCAATAGTCATCAATTAAAATGTGTTTTCAGTAATCTCTTAAACTGGCTTTATGGGGAATAGCTGGTAAAATATTCCACCTTGCGATAGCTCTATACACTACAAATCTACACACAGCATCAGTTGTTTTTTTTAAGTTGACCATGAGAAGCTTGCAGAGTGCCGTAGCCATGTTGATCTCTAACACAACTCATTTGCAAGTACAGTCAATGCAGTTGCATGTTACGAAAAACATTCCAGAAGAATTTTGGCGGTTAAGTGCTAACCTTGTCTACACTGAGCCATGAGAAACTACTATGCATATTCTCTGTACTCAGCCTCACATCAGATGGATTTGACAAAGCAACTCTTGCTGCCTTATTTTGAGGTATTTGGAGTTTAAAAACATGTTTTTTTGGTTGCACTCAACTAAACAAGTGAGCAATGAGATAAAACAAATGCCTGTGCCAGTTGCAAAGGTAAAAAAAAAAAAGATCTTCTTATAGCTATCCCAAATCCTTTTCTATACAATATTACCAAAGTGTTTATCCCAAGACAGCTGCCCATTAACTGTGATGGCAAGCAACTTAACCTCCTGGACCTGTTCATTGTCTGAGCATTTAAGGAGCATTAAAGGGATAAACATAGTTAGTTTTCATTATTAGTTGCATGTCTGGACTTAAACAGAATAATTTTGGTTTCCCCATTCAAAACAAGTTTATTTTCACAAATCCAGTCCTCTACTAAATTGTAGTTCAGTCTGGAGTGTATTCAATAACTCAATTATATCATTTGCTGCAAAAATGATAGTTGCATAATTAACAAATAAAGTAGCACTACCTATGGTCAAAACATTAAGTAAGTCATTTGTAAATGTGGAGAATACTAATGGCCCAATGGAACACCCTTGAGGTACTCCACATTGCAAATATTTATGGAGAAAAACAGAAAACATTACTATTAAAAACACATACTGCTTTTTACTGGATAAATAACTACTCAATTCAGTTCTTATCCTCCAATGCTACCCATTAAAGATTCTCAGCTAGTCTAATAGTTCCCTGCAACATCCTCCACTTGGGGATGACAAAAGATGTTAAATGAGATCCCTACAGTTAACAGATCAGCAATACTGTCAAATCCAAGGAACACCAACTATTGCTTAATAGCATGTAGTTTAACCTACGTGAAGGGGTACACCATGGCCGCCACAGAAGGTTCATCCCGAGAGCAGATGTAGTCAAAATCCAGCATGCCCTGCACAGCACGTGTCTGCATGCCCCAGACGATGGCCTTGGTGTGTTTGCTGAACAGTGTGGTTGCTTTGGCTGACAGAAAATATTTGCAATAAGAGGGAGACTCCAATAAGAGCTACAAAGAGAAATAAGACCAGCCACTGATGAAATAGGGAATTCTGCAGTGAAACAGCGAGAACAGGGATGTTTACAAGCAGAGTATTAAGGAACTCAGTCTGAGGAAGAAGATGGAGGGGATAGAGAAAATAACACATCGCCACTACAAACTATGAAAATTTGCCATTATTTACACACCTCCCACTGCACACACTACAATGAAATTTGCCTGACCAACCCAATGTAGTTGCACAGGTCAGTAAGTTTTTTCCTAGACAGTCTTTTTAGCTGACAAGTGCTGATTAAAATCAGTGAATGTAATAACATCAGATATGTAGGAATACAATAATGTCACTGTTTATTATTTTGTCCACCCCCTTTGTTTCACTATTGGGGATTAATTTGGGATGCCACAATTTCATAACACTTCACAAGGGACACTGAGTCACACCGCTAGAAAACATACATATTTTTTTCATTGTCACCTGTTTCCAACCCTGTTCTGCAGCATCCCAGTACAGATGGATTGCCCCTGATAACAGCAACGTCATGCCCTTGGAGAGTAAATGCTGAGTTAGCTTGGGAACTGGACGATTCTCAGAGCTCATGTTTCATTTGGTGTGACAGAACACGTCTCATCCCCTCAGACAGAGATCTGCATAGCCAGGGTCAATCGCAGATATCAAATATGGGACAGGGGATATACTGTAGTAAGGCTGTGCTGACAAGGTTACACATTTTATTTTGCTGATTGGTTGTAGGTCTATTTAATCAGTCTTCTCTTAACTATACACCATTTGACTATAGTTATCTCTTATATCCTTTCTCTTATCTTGTATATCTGATTACTTATGTTATTACTGTTATGTTAACTTTATTTAGTTTATTCAGTTAATTTTCTTTATTATTCAAATATTTCATCATTTTAATCTTCTGTATTTAAATGTTTGCATCGTGTAGCACCTTATAACCGTTTCAGAAGGATCTGATATGAACAATGCCATTACTGTTGTCCATCAGGGGGATTTTATTCATACTAGTTGTAAACTATTTTTTAAGGAGTACTAAAATCGCTAAAATAAACAAATAAATAAATACGGTCTTCTCATCATAGTCATTATCTGTACCGCTTATTCCATTACAGGCCGCGGGGTAAGCTGGAGCCTATCTCAGCATTGTTTCAGGTGAGAGGCAGGGTACACCCTGGACAGGTCACCAGTCCATCGCAGGGCCAACGTAGATAGGGACAAACAACCATTCACGCACACTCCTAGGGAAAATTTTAGAGTCACCAATTAACCTAACATGCATGTCTTTGGACAGACAGACATATAAAAATGGCTGACAACAAACTGACATGGCAATAGAAATATACCAAAACATTTTAAAACATTTTTTTAAATCAAAAGTTAAATAAAAAAAAACATGAAAATGATAATAGAAATATGTCACATTTTATATGTTTCTTAATGGAAAAATGGAAAGATAAAAAAAAAAAGTCTAATGTATTGCCATATCAATATTTTTATTGAACCATTTTTATATTCATTTTGGATTTTGTCAGTTTCAGTCCTCCATACCTTTTTAGCAAAGTTCATACAATACTTTCTGTACTAGGTTTGTAGAAGATGCTGACATTTGTTCCCTTACCAAAATAGAAACATTAAGTAACTTATTTGAAAGACATAATTTAGTAACGTTGCCCCAGTTCTGCACCAGTAAGTAAATTATTTTAATATAAAGAAATTTTCAGATCCCACATAAACCTTACAGACACCTATTATTATTATTATAATAATAATAATGCAGTGAGCTGAGACATGGTAAAAATTATGCTACTCTGAAACAAGCATTCTGTCCTAATCACTGTCTCTTTAAGAGAGATGAATGAGGAGGACGAGGCTTCCCTTACAGAAAGCACATACTGTAAATTGAACTGAATATCTACCAATAATGACAACTCACGCTTTATCTGGAGCTACTAAAAATTCAGTAATTCAACATTATCATTCTGAAAGGGAATGTCTGTTTAGTAATACATCAACAGCTCTCTTGAAGGTAAGTAAGTCAACATTAAATTGGAAAAATAAGGACAAACTGTGAATAAACCAAAACAGGATTACAGATGGAAGTAGACAGAGGGTGGAGAGGGTAGGAGACAGGTAATTGGCACCCTTTCATACCTCTGCTGCAACCTGAAGAGCCTTGAACGTCTGTGACATCACAAGATGGAACAGAAATTATGACAAAATAAGCACACACAAAAATAATGAGTCTGGCTGATCTGCATCTTTGCTACATTCACTAAACACACGTGCGCCAACTGTGTGCCATAATATAAAACACAGCAGAGTAAACAGCATGCAAAACTCGACTGCTACTAAGCATGCTTTCACCGTGCTGTTGTGATAGCAATCTAAAAAGCTTTTGTCATGTCACAATTAAAATCTCACATCCCAAAAGGTAACACTAAACTTCAGACTACACTACAATCAACACTACCCCTACACAGCAATTCAGAACTCTTACCATAGATGACAAATCTGATATTATTGTTAGCACTAGAATCTGATCCACGAGTCATCCAAAAACATCTCATTCTCTTCCAAAACATGTTATTGCAGAAGAATGTAAGGCATCCCAAATACTATAGAGGAACTAAGGTGATGCAAATATGTAGGAGTCACACTGGAAGGGTAAACCAATGAAGAGTACACAGCCGAACGCAGTGGGAGCATGGCACACCTATGACTTACCTATCCAATCGCCTGTGACCACATTCTTCAGAGGCCACAGTAAAGAATGAAGAGAGTCTTAGAGAAACAAGCATGAAAGAGATGCAGGTGAGTGGACAGTTTGTGCAGCATAAAAAGAAGAGGGAGAGGGTGAAACAGAAAAAATAAATAAATAAAGCAGAATTATAGTGAAAACATTTAGGGAAGGAGGCAAGGAGAAATACAAAGAAGCAAGAATAAGAGAAATGAAGAAGCAGAAAAGCATGAGTAAATATGAATGGCTTGCAGTTCAGCAGTGAGTGCCTCTGTGGTAAATACCTGCCAGAAGACCTGCTTTAGACTTTTTGGCTGGAGAGACATCATTAGTTGTCTTGGGTTCAGAGAATGAAGCTGTTCTTGATGTTGCTGGAGTCTGGAGGACAACCGAGAAAGATACACATTTCTGATATTTAGAGCCATGCAGACGTTTACAAGGAGTGTCACATATTTCTCTCCAATTCACATTTTTTCATTTTTACTAAATATACAGTCAAATAATGAGTTTGCACAGCAAGCAGAGACCAAATACCTAATAGATAATATAAAAAAGACTACATAACACCACACAATAGAGCCTCTCAAACAAGATTCAGTCCTAACCTGTCAAAGTTTAAACCATGTTTAAACATGCACGACTGTATTGTATCAAAAGTGAACACACTTAACATGCAAAACTGTTTCCCAATATGAACATGCTTGTTTATGTTGTGTAACTGACAAACTTTGAAAATGATTCAACAGATTTCCATAGAAGAAGATTTCACTATTTAATTGCTAATTTAAGTATGCAGAAAGGCAAGTTTCTGCAGTGCATTCATGTAGTTGAAGAGAATTTAATGATCTACAGACCATCCTATGGTCACATAACACAACTTGAAACAAAGTGAACATAAACGAAAGTTACCACTGCATTGCTGCTGGCATTGAGAAGGAAGTTTGCGGTGTGGGCATCCATTGGAGGCTGGTTAGGGATTGGCCGGTGACCCAAAGCCATGCCAACAATGGCTGTCATGTGGGTCTCGGTCCCAAACACATGAATAGGAATACCTGTGGTCTTCCCTTCACAGAAGAGCACCACAGCATTATTTCAGAGCATGAACAGAATTCATAAAAACAATTAAGTCAACTCAAAACACATTTCCATATAGAATTGCTCTTTTCTGTAAATCGCAAGACATTTCCTTAATTTAACAAGTGATGATCTCACTCACCTACTTCCCCCATCACCCTCAGGCCTTCTTGATAGTTGGGCCCACCACGTCGCACAAATATAGTGACCTCGTGCTCCTTCAGCGGACCCTGGTAATCTTTAATGGCCCTGACAATACCCTGAGGAAAAAGTCAGGCAGCTCAGCCTTGTGATGCTGAGAAAATTACAATATATGAAACCATCTGCAAAGTTTCTATATGAAGATCGACGCTGTAGCAGCTGTGCTATTCTAAGACACGCCATTAATACAGACTACAGATGTTGTTTATCATCTTTAGAAAAATCATAGTGCAGTGAAATGCATGATGAAACTTGGTGATGACATGTGCGGCTAAAATAATTTACTTTACGTGTTTCAGAAAGATTTTCACCTTAAATGTGGCAGCTACATTGGTGAAGTTTGCAATACTTCCTCCGATGATCAGAACTTTTCCTGCAGGGTGAAAGAAGAGTCATTAAAAAACATTAGGCTAAACTCAAATTACTTAAAAAAAACAAAAACATTACAAATGTTTGGAGACTTAATTGCTTAATTGGTGCAATCACCTTTAGTCCACTTATTTAGGAAAAGGAGCTATAATAACGTCTCATTTGTGCTCACCTTCAGGATGTTTCTCGCGAGTCATGAGAGAGAGAATGGTTTTTGCATAGTCGTAAGTTTGCTGTTCACTGGGCGCGCCAGAGTACTCGCCATAGTTGGCCAGCTCATCCACCCCACCCAGGTCACAGATGGTGTCGCTGCATAAGAGAAATCAGTAGTCAAATGCTATGCTATGCTTTCAGGTTAAATAACCCAACAAGTGTTGAGCTGCAGGGATTTAAAATGGTTTTTATAGGCAAATACTTGAATAACTGGTTGAAAGCTGAATGCTTTCAAATTTCCAAAACAGCATGAAGTGGGACAGCACATAAAAAACAGAGTATAACTGCTTAAACACAACGGAGAATAGGTTGTGTAAACTGAAGTCATATACAATCCATTATGATTTAAAGAACCACCTATAGACCACAGAAGCACCTCCTCCAGCAACCATGGTCCAGATTCTGCCTCGGGGGTTCAGCAGCGTCAGCTTCAGACTAGCACCACTCTTTGCGTCCAGATCTGCTATGTAGGCTTCCTAAAATGGAAAAGCATTTTGTAGCAAATTACACAGTATGATTGAGTATTTGTGGCCAAGAATGGAGACCATCTGATATACCTTCAATTAACCCATTAACTCGTGATGCAACTTATCAAAGTACCCGTGTCCATGTTTATTTGGTATTTTGGGTTTTTTAACAGTGAATTTAGAAAGCAGCCTTGCTAGAGCTGTAGAGCTCTAACAGTCTCTCTAGCCAAATAAAACTCTGCTTTTGTTCCTCAGATCTCACCTCTGGATATGCCTCTCTGCCAAAGGGTGGAGGGAACTCCACATCACCCCATTTGGCCTTGCAGATGAAATCAGCTGTGGCATCAATCTTGGCTGCCATGTCAAGGACGTACACTCCATCTTGGGTGACAACTGGTTAAGACAATAAAAACTAAAATGATTCATTTGCATGTTTCTCTATAATTATAAGTTTTATTGGGGTAAAATGTTTTTAATTTAATTTAAAAAAAGAAAACCCAGAAAAGAAACTCATTCCCTTGAGTAAATAATTCATCCACACTGGTTCCTGCCACTGTGAATCCCAATGAGATGAGCATAAGGTTGCACAAAGGAAAGGTTTACCTAAGGGGTTGATCTCGAGATAGGTGAAGTAGAGGTCCTCATATAAGTTAAAGAGCCCCACTATAAAACTGGTCAGGACTCTATAAGGACGAAAACATAGATTAAGAAAAACAGAAGAGTGGATAATGACTTAGGAAAAATGTCAAATTAATTAATGCTATAATTCTTTGTGTATACAAAAAGTATACTTTGTTGCCAAACAATAAAGGTTGATGCAGTCAGAACTGTATTTTGAATCAATTTAGAAAAACATTTGCATATGAATATAAAACTAACTGAAGTTAAAAAGGAGTGCGTACATACTTTTTCTTGTCACCAGGAACACATGTGAGGAGCTGCTGTGTGACTTGGTCTTCAGTGAGTTTGTCGTCCACCGCAACCATCAGCCTCTGAGCCTTAGCATCCACGTCACCCACCTCCACGCCTCCCTCATGATGGAAAAGCACATGGTCGCCTTCACGTGTGGCGTAGATACACACATAAAACTCTTCTTCCTGAGTGAGTAAATAGTGTTAAGGCAGACACAGGAACAAGCAAACACACTTCTTTGCATAGGGTGTGATATATGTAGTACATAAAGGAGACAAGCTCCTGATTCTTATATATACAAGTAAAAAAACTACACACACACACACACATTTTGTTGCATCATTTACCTTACGTTTGTTCTTTTGGGAAAATATGACATCAAATCATCCCACTGACCTAGTTCCATAATACGCTGGAGCTTTTACTGCCCTGCTCAATGTTTTGCTAGTTTCTCTTTTAGGGTGGGTCTTTTTAAACTCTATATCCTCAATTAAAGGCTACACAAGTAAACACAACTTGGCTTGCAAAGTAACGAACATCCATTACCTGTGAGTGTGGAACAAACGGCTCAATGAGGAAGTTCTTCAGCACGCCTTTTGCCTTTCCCACCTAGTCAAGAAACATATTATTGTCACAGACATTCATAGAGTTATACTGGCAGGAAAATATATATAAAAAAAAAATCTATGAATAGTTTCACCAAAAAAAAAAGCAACCAGCTATGTATTTTTTGCTGGAATTGTGGGGTCTGCCTGCCTGAAGTGCTGGGTAGCTTGTCTGTATTTACAGTAGACCAGAATAGACCACCCTCTGACCTAGCAGATCTCAACATGAGCCCATGGCCTCTGGCGTGGCACAGCATGCTCCTACGCACAACACATCCACATGCTGGTACTAATAGAGCTAACATTCTATTCATATGCTGTATGAAACACAATGAGGCACTCATGTTTACTACTTGGGTCATGCTATTTGATTGCATTCGTATCTTTATCTGTGACCTGATTACTTTTACAGTGAAGATGAGTAAGAGCCACATGCTAATTACAGCTGTTTATTTCTGTATTATACCATGATTTGGGTGAATACTCTATTCTGATTGGCTGTAGGGTGTTCATTAAAAAGTGATAATGGACACCTATAAAAGAAGTTCCGGTCAAATAGCCTTATTGTTGTAAATTATTGCGCTGACTTGGTAACTGTGGCAACAGAAACTTAGACGCTGGGCTGGAGACACGCCAAATCATGTCTGTGATGGCGCATCGCTGTGAAAGCAGCTTGCAGGCTTATTGGGCTCTGTCAGTCCAGGAGAGACGAGAATGGAGCAACATTTTGTCGTCCCGCAACGTCCCAACCAGCAGTGTTCAGGGTCCACAAGCATTAAATCTCCATCCTTCAAAAGCCACTTTGGACATGTCAGTATCTTTATGAAATGTTGATCATTGGCAATGTTGCATTTAATTTTAAATAGGTCGTCGCCTGTCCTTACTTACTTGATACAGAGTGAATGGTGGACAATATTATAAAAACAATTTAGGATAAACTTGCTTGATACACATTCAATGAGTGAATGGTAGATAATATTTCTTCCAAAAAAAAAAAAACGATTTGAGAAACTATCTGTGGACTTTGACTGAAACAAAATGTCGCATCATCCTCTGGACAAACACAAGCTATAAGAGAAGCACCTGCCCTCTGAAATGATACTTTGTGTCACGCAACATAACGTTAAGCAATCATCTCGCATCCCTCCACTGATTAGGTCTAATACAACAGCTGTGGCCGACCGAGCTGCAGGTTCTGTCAGAGCCGGTTACCTTCGCAACGCGTCACAACGAGAAATAATAGTCCACTCAGCCGCTTCTTGGGAAAAACTTACAATTTTAATGGTAAAAACAACATTAACATATTAATAATTGATTTAATATTTATTCCTTTCGTAAGTGACCACGGTATAAGCAGGATAATGCCCTTCGAGGTGTCCATTATCATAACTTAATGGACTTCGCAGAAGCAACCTTCCGACGCGAACGCAAAGTCCATTAATGTATGATAATGGACACCTCATCAAGCATAATCCCTTACATGATTACTAATTAAAATGTGCTTTAATCTAGTTACATTTAAAATTAAATCCAATGCAATAAACAAATACTTGCATTTGAACATACTACGTAGTCACTAACAGTGCAAAAGGAAAAAGTAAGCAAAGCTCCTGTGCTTGTGTTCCAAGGGCTACTTTGAATCAGGTCTTCCAAATAAAGAGATGAGACTGAAAAGAAGTTGTAGAAATGTTTCTATATTAAATGTTTTGCTGAAGGATTCATTAGGCTCAACTCAGAGTGGTTCTGGAGTTATGAAGCATCATATTCCTACACTGATTTTTTTTCATTTTGCCACTTTTAGTCAAGGAAAGACAACTACAACACAAAAAACTACTGTTCTTTAAAAACAAAAAACAAACAAAAAAAAAAAACATTGCAGCATTTCTCTCAAGGTTACCAATACACATTTCAGGGACAATATGCTGGATGTGTGACTGCCACGTTTCAAGAAAAACAAAAAGGTCAGTGCTCACTAACGGCAAAACCCACTTTTCATAGTGAAAGGTGAACAATGGTTTAAGAATAACTGCTGCCTCCATTTTATATGGAATAATCTCTGGGCAGCAGCCCATGATATGAAGCTTGGGAAAGGTTGACTGGGGTGATAATATAGTTACCCATACTGCACAAGTAAATCAACAACAGATTGGTTAAACAAAGAAGAAAACTTGTGGTTTGGAATGTCGAAATGGGAATCATGACATTAACTCAGTGCCTAGATGCTTCTACATGACCTGAACAGGGCTGTTCAATCAAAATATTCTAGAAGTATTGATGAATTGAAACAATACAGTGCGGAGTTTTGGTCCAAAATTTCCCCATAGAGTTGTACAAGTTTCACACAATGACATTATTTTGCATTACTAAATGCATATGCTCACTTACTTTTGTCAGCCTAGACTTTGAGTGATTGAATGTGTCCACTAAAGAGATGAAATGTACAACCTGTTCTGTCAAACTGTGGTTTAGATGAAGATCAGACCACATTTTTAATCTGTAATCAGTTAAAAGATACTGAAATTCCAGAGTTCACAAGCTCTTTCTTGCAAGTGTTAATTCAAGATCAGATGGATTCTCTATATACAAACTGAGATTTACTTGTGCAATTTTATTGAATAAATATGCTGTCAATATCAAGTATTCTTTTTTGGACATTTTCCTACATAAGAACAAATAAGTTGCTGTTGCACAAGTTATACAAGTCATAAAACAAGTCCTCGTTAAGGGTCAGTTAATTGAAATGGAAGTACAATTATTAGCCAACTGGCAAACCAGCAGTGGCTGTTTGGACATTTTTATTAGTATGTTCCTAGGAGACAGAATTTATAATGGGGAGAAAGACACAGCTGTTGTTTCTTCAGAGATGAGGATTATTTCAATAGCCATTAAACATTAACTAACATGAAATTTGAAGACGACAAATATGAAAGCAAAAGAAAAAAAAAAACTTGGGCCGCCTTTTAGTCTGAACACAGCACTGTGATGCTAATCACAAGCATCGGAGGACATTTCTCTCTTGCACTAACATGAGCATGCACCCTAGCTTTTTACAATACAAACAATAGAAACAAAACTAACTTTTATTTCATTATCTAGGTGTTCTAACACAGCTCCAGTCTCTTGGATTAACCAATCCTCAATGTGGGCCTGTGTATTACCTCAAATGATAACTTTTGGTTTTTACACTTGGAGGGACCTAAGACAGAGAATACAGTCAACTCACAGTGGTCTCTCTCATAAGGCGAGCGCGAATCCATTCTTTAACGCCCTGCAGGTCCAGGTTGATGCCCACCAGGCCAAGCTTCCCTCGCCTCTTAATCAGTTGATCTGGTTTCACCACTAGCTGCTGTACAAGGAGCAAGAAACATCACAGAGATACTTCATAAAACTCACAATTTTGTATAAACGTTTACATGGACCAAATTAAACTGAGATTAGGCCACAAAATGTATATACAGACACACACACACACACAGGTCACAAAAGGCAGCTACATTTACAGAGTCACATGCTTCTGCATGGCACCCTGTTAATTATACCAATAGAGATAAGCGAGCTTTGTGACTTAACCAGCTGGGAACAGACAGTAAGGAGGAAACGTTTTGAGGTTATACTGAACCCATGACACAGTCTTACCTCTGTCAGTAGCCATGGGTGCTCTTGTGTGAGGTGGTCCCAGTCAGTCTCAGCAGTTACAGTGGCATAACGGAAACGGTTCTGCACATCTACTGAGGTGCAGATGTACTTGTACAAGAACTCCTTTCCTGTCTGCTCTGATATGGCTTTCGCAGACATGACAGCACTGGACAGCACAGGGCCTTTGGAAAATAGAATCCAATGGTTAATTTTAGCAAGTCACCACAGCATCACAAGGACTTAATAAAGATAACACAAGAGATACAACTGGCTTATTTGTTTCTACCCAAAAGGGAAAATGGAAACTTTGATAAAATAAAATAATCAGGAACATAAGAATAAGATTAGAATAAGTAATACGTAATAGCATTAACGTTCTGACAAATGTGACACAGATACACTGCTATTTGCTGAGAGTACTGTAATGTGCAATGCAATTAAGCAAGACTGATACAAGACTGATACAGAAGCAGCTAGTATTTCACTTAATAAATAATGAAACCTTGGAACAAATAAAACCAATGCAAATTTGATGCAACACTAAATTAATCAACCAGAAAAAGCTGTTAATTTCTTTAAATGCAGTTAAAAATCTTCACATAAAAAGGGCGATTCTCCTTCACTGTATACATCGGATAAGCATAACTTGATACTTCAATACATTTTAACATGGAGGTTATCTAAACATCCAGGAGGACAGAAACACCCATTAATCTAAATATCTTAGCAAACACAAGCTAAACTCAAGCTAAGGGAATTTCTAAGGTCTTGTCAGCAGCACATTTGTGTTTTAGACTTACACAGTTTTATTAAAAAAAAAAAAAAAGTTAAATAAAGATACTCTAAATAGAATAACTGGGATAAACTACTTCATGGTCCCACACACAGATGTACTCGTATGACAATAAAAATAACATATAAACTCTAAATGCATTTGTCCTGGTTAGAGATTATGTTTTTATTATATGTATTTTATTATAAATAAAATTACTCCCAAGCTGGGAAATTCTTTCTCTGCATTTAACCCATCCTAGTTGCTAGGAGCAGTGGGCTGCAGTTAAGGGTAGAAGGCCTTGTTTAGGGGCCCACAGTGATTGACCTTGGTTGCCAGCACAAGGACTTGAACCCAAGTTCTCCAGACCCAAGACCACCTCTGCAACCACTAGGCTACCACTCCCCAACTGGGATACCAGTCAGATACAATTATATATTTATCTACTACGAATGAGTCAAAACTTACTAAACAATCTTGTCTGAAGAACAATGATCCTGTGGGCATAGTTAAAAACTTTAACTTAAAAGTAAATGTTGACTCATAAAAGCTGCTCCCTGCTTATTTTAGTAGAAGTTTGCATAAATGCAGTCATTCATCAAAAAAAAAAAAATCCTATCTTTGTTTTGATTAACAAAAAAGGCCACTGAAAAGTACATTGATTAAACAGAATTACAGATTCTTTTAAGATACTTGTTTCTGAATGATTATAGAACCAAACCTAAAAAGCTGAAAATAAATTAAATTGCATCTGTGTATGGAGACCTGTCTGTGATTTACCCTGCATCCTCTCAGGTAATGCAACTGTTGGTTATTAAACAAATGAAAGAATATACATAAAATCTTGTGGAAATGAGTAATAAGAAGATTTTGGTCATTTGCCTACTTTAACACTGGTGTGTGATGTAGCGCTGGTATAAATCCAAACAGTCGAATATGGTTAATCTTGTGTTAAAATGTAATAGTTTGTCTTTTATTTCTCTAATAATTTTCTCAACTCTGAATTGGAGTAAGCTGGTATAAAAAAATGGATGGATGTTTCTACACTTTAATTTACTAGGGTTAACTAGTTAACTAATTAACCCTAGTGTAATTTTCTTAATCTAGTCAAATTTGGTGGTGGTCAGGTTTTAACAGTCAAGTTTCACCTATAAGAAAAAAAAATCTGACAATAAAAAACAATGTCTGTAAGACAACAACAAAAAAAACCTCCATCTGTCAGGGCAAAAATGTCATCTCTCTTTTTCTCTCTCTCACAAACAACTTATAAGTTAGCAATTTGATGTTTGTGAATCTTGCAACAACAAGACAAGAAAGAAGCAGCTTCTTCACATCACAAGTTGCAGTTTAACTTGCCATTCCTGTTTAAACCTCACAGCATGTTGCAAGACCTGCTCCCGCAAATATGTCTAAACCAAACACAAACACTTATCGGCATATAGATCACTTTGTCTGGCTTTATTGTCATTATGCAAGCAGAATGACATACTGAGGAGTCTTGTGGCTTAAGCACACATAAACAAGAAAATACAAATACAATAGGCACACACAAATAAGTACAAAATAAAATATAAAAGATATAAGAAAACCTCCATGTTTACAGAAAATGAGGAAGAACTAGCAATACAACAACAACCATTGAGCCTTTATTTACATGCATCTTATCACTTGTGCCACTTGTGTTATGGATGATATTCTATGGTACGCTTAGTTTCAGGGTTTAAGAGTGCAAGTGTTTTATCTCCTTGCCACAGATAAGTAATCTATAAGATGTTTGTGATAAATAACCTAGCTAGGATTTAGTCGACTATCATGTCATGCTTTCAGAGACAGATGTCCCAGTAGTTAGTCCTGACATAATCTAGGGTCCAGTCTATTGTTTGAAGCTACTTAGCCGTGAAAATTCAGCTACTGTACAGGCTCCTGAGATGAGGGAAGCTAGATTTGGAGGCAGCAGCATCGTGGGGACCATATCTGTGGGGGCACTGCTTCATACGTAGCTGCTGTATGATTAACTCGGTGGTCATGTAGCATCACTTCCTCGGTGCAAACTTCCGTGCTAGCTACATCATATCTGCCAGGCCAACTCGCTTATGAATGAAGCTCCTGTATAGACTACCACTCCCACTACACATACTGAGCAACCCACACTAGCTAGTCAGGCAAGTTCAACAAGGATTTTAGCTAATCACGATAAATAGGGAAAATAGAATCCGGTAGAGGAGAAATAAGTAGCTAAAATAATAAACTTGCCAAAAGAAGAAGATAATGCTTGCGCTATATTGTAAAGTGAGATTAGTCCTCATTTATGACTAATATGAGTCACTTTGAAATTTCAGATTAGCCTTTTTAAACAGACAGCTGAGTAAAACAATGTAAAAATAGCTAAACCTTTTTCTATATTTGTCAAGATGAGAGTTACAGAATTTATTTTCCCATTCAAACCTCAGAGCATCACATTTCATCCGACCTGAAACCCTGACTGACAGGACAGGCTGACTAGCTAACTGCTTAGCGGAAAAAAAAAAAAAAAAAAAAGTCGCTAGATAACTGCTACCAAGAAATATTGGCGTTTTCAAAGTAGCTGAGCCACAACTATTACCTTGTCAAGGAATGCAACACCTTCTTGGAATAAATGGTTCGTGTCCTGGCCACAAATAACACAGCTTAACAGTCAGTATGTCTTATACGCGGAGCCCGTTTCTGTCAGTTGCTCTTGCCACCTCACTCTCCTCCCGTCGTACCATAATCTGGCGACGCTGCTGACTCCTCATTGGCTTAAACGTAGTCACGTGATTACGTCAGCTCTACCCACGCCACCCCACCAACTCTATACTGCTGTAAACATAAATTGTTAGTTTTAATAGACTAATCATTTTTAAAATAGCGGTAATATTTATCTCGTACTCACAACCCTGCCAACTTAAAAAAACGAAACATAAAAAACTTTTGAAGACCAATCTTTAAAATTCAATTTCCTTTTTAATTCCTGAAATGTTCTGTTACTGCATGTTGAAGCTCATTTACGAGCTATGCACAACCTTCAATGACAATCCGCTGGTTATTTCTTTATGTATTTTTATCTTAATGTATCTAATTCAAGTAAATGTGATTACAGCACTTACATTTTTCCCTTTCCTGAAATGTAAAAGAATATTCAGGTTTAAATATATCATGTAAAAAAACTGCCCAGTATTACAGTAAAAGATTACCCTTTATTTTCCACAATAAAAAAAAAAAAGTCTTGTTAATACTATAACAAGTTTAAAAAAAATTATACATAGATCAGTGACAGAACAATGTACAAGAGAAGCTTCCGACCTACTATCACTGCCCCTTTTAAACAGGCGAAACAAGTAGTGGAAGGGCTGCACTGACCAAATGTACATGACAAGTACACAGCAGGAGGATGACAGCATGGTGACGATGACATAAAACCAAAACTATATCATTAGTTTTCAACAGGACTACACTGGCAAAAATCAGTTTTAATTTGCTTTCTGGACATGAAAAAGGGTTTTCCTACAAAGTGCACAAACACAAAAACATGCTATACAGGTGTAACTGCTGCCTTTTTCAAACAGGATGTCAGATGTTCTACAGGGTTTCATGTAGATTTCACTGTATGGGTGGTCAGGGTAAGGCACCACTTGAATTTGAATGGTACAATGGGACTCGGTAATAATAGTGAGTGAATGTGAGTATTGGTCAACTTGTTTTCAACAGAGTAAAACAGAGGTATTTTAATTTTGGCATGGTTAAAGGAAAAGAAAGTCAAGTGACACGGATGACGTGGTACATGTTTACAAATTGTTCTTAAAAATGTGGAAGACAAGGACCATTGGCTCTCTGCTGCATACAGGTATGGGTATATAGTACAATAAATATAAATAAACTGAAAGAAGACTGGTGAAAAAACATATGCTTTACATTCGAGTCAAATATACAATGAAGCATGAAGAAGAAATAAAGAGGTTTTGGCAGGAGAACCATTTAAAACCTGGACAAAAAAATCCTGCAAGAAAAGAAGCATTGGTTTCCAGAGGCTGTCCTGAGGTCAGTTTAGACATTATACTTCTTTAGCACAGTGACTCTTGCTCTATAGAGACACACTGTTCCAGGAGAACTTTAATTAAACATACCTTGTTATGTCTTCTAAAAATGATCAAATTACATGCGTACTTGTCCTCATTACTGATCAGCTTTATGAAGGCTGTTTGCTTTATAAGATTAGATAACGTTTAATACAAGGTCAATTTTGGCAGTTGCAACATGCTCTGATCAGCTGATACAATTGTCTTCAGAAGGACTTCATAAGTGCTTATTTATGTTCATTGTTATGTCATAACTAAAGCTTGTGAATCATCCTTCTCTGTGTCTGTTAGCATCTATGGAGGGCATGAATTTACTAGTGAATGCAATCATCAAAAACTTCCAACTTCAAATTTTTCAACACACTTAGGAGCATGAGCATCCACATGTGACTGGGTCCAACTTTATTTTTCTTCATTGCGTTTTAACCTCAACTTCTTTTACTCTAGCCAAATTGGAAAAAGAAATTTCCAGGTCCAGAATCTGGTAAGAAGTACAGAAAGATGGGGGACACAAAAAAAGAATAAGTTAGGATTCACAGTGTCCAATAAATTCTTACTTGTTTTTAAAACCTTAAAGATTTCTTTAAAATGTTAATAAACATACCTGGACTGGAATCAAAACTAAATCCTCCACCATGGCCACCAAAAAAAGCCTTGAAGATATTATTGGCATCAAAATCTAGAAATGAATGAAAGGGAGAGATACAGCAGGATTAGTTAGTGTTAATGACTCTTCGGGTATTATAAATTAAAAATAAGCTATCAAGCTATTTTACATACTGTAGACACTGTTTACAACTTTAAAGATGTACAGTTAGCCAATACAGAGAAACAGGACCAGTCTGGCAACCACAACTGTGCAGAGCTTTGGTTAAAAAAAAACCCAACAAAAAACAAACAATAGAACAAGCTTATAACATTAAACTAATACTTAGTAAGCCTGCTAAATTGTTTATTTGTAGTTGTGGCCTCCTTTATATGGTTTTTATTTCATGATTCTCTAATAATCTGTGAATCTGTTTTTGGGTAGTATTCAATGCAAACTTTTTCAAATAGATAAACCTCAAGTTTAGCTTTAGGGCTTAATAGTCCTCTTACAAGCACTGATCACAATCAGAACCACAGAATGAGTGTGCAATGGCCTGAGATCATGTCAATACAATTCTGGACAAGTGGCGCCCTCTACAGGTAGAACTTATTCTTGCTAAACTATCAGGAGAAATTATCCACTTTAGGGTTCAAAACGTAAAGTGTCACAGCAAGAATATGGACTCTTCTATTAGTTATTATTTCATTATACATATTTGATTTTTGTATTATAGAAATTATTTTCAGAGATAAAAGAAGAATTCAAAGCAGTTTATGTAAAAACTGACTAAATGTAAATCTGTCTAATGCTGGGCTTACAACAAAAGACTTTGAAAAGATTTGCAAAAGACTGTAGAAAACTACCAGCTCACACCTGCTCACATCTAAAGACAAATGTTCAGAGTTTTAAGTCTCAACCTAGACTGTGAATCTTGTAGGGTCACAAATAACAAGGCTGCAACTAGATTATCTTAGCATTTTCTGTGATATGTTGGGACAGTTGATATGGAACAGGACTGAACCACAGCAAAGCAAACAAGGGGAGAGCTTCCCTCCAGGATCAACAGGAAATTACATCATTATTAAGTGTGACTTTGCATCTCCGCCAGGTGTTACACCGACTCATCAGAATCTGGAGAAATAAATGAGTTTCTATTCTTCTCTCATTTGTTAGATCATTATACTGTAACACATAAATGATCCACAGCAGACATTTACTTCTTAATAACCATCCGCTCCACTTTCTGGACAGTCCACCTACAACGTGTCATCACCGCTTCTTGTTCGTCTCTTTCCTTTTTCTCTTTTTTTCCATCCGTTTTGCCGATGTTTTTTTTTTTTTTTTGCTGGTGTTCTGTCAGGATTCCTGTTTCTGCTTTTGTCAGACCTCATCTATTGGTTGTTGATCGTGTTTCGTCACTGCGACTTGCGATAATATCATACAAGTTTGACATTGTCGCAGACCCAAGATTAGGGAAAGATTGACATGAAACAGCGCAGATTACCAGCTTAAAACTACCGATCGCAATCACGGGAGCGCGCTGTGACTCCAGTAAGACTCCTAAGATTCCCTAAAGACTTCTGTTTTTAGTCTGCGATGGTGAAAATTGTTTGGTGCAAGCCCAGAATAACCGACACTATTTCTTGCTTGGGTAGTTTTCTTGCTTTTTGGGGTTTCTTCAGGCTTTTTTACAGCAGCTTTACTTGAAGAAAAGCACAGATGCAGAAGTTTTTCTGGATTTTGTACAATTAGTTCATACAGTTATAATAAGTGAAAATTAAATAAAGCTATTAAAAAAGAAAAAAATATCTGAAATCTGCACTGATATTCAGGAATGTACATCTTAAAGAAAAATGGTAAAAGCCTGATTGGCACATAGAATAAATGTCAATCCTGACAAGCATGATAAAAAAAAAACAACTCAAAAATACTAACCTCCGCCATCAAAGCAGCCATCATCTTCGAGGTCATGCCCACTGTCGTAGCGCATCTTCTTCTTCGGGTCGGAGAGTACGGTGAAAGCCTCACCCACTTCCTTGAACTTTTTCTCCTCCTCCTTTTGCACCTCTGGAGTTGCTCCACTGTGACGGTCTGTAAGACAATCAAAGTACAGTAACAATAAGTTGTTGACTGTGTAAATAAGAAACAATAATAATCAAAACTGTTATAGCCAAGACGGATACCTGGGTGATGCATGAGAGCCCGTTTGCGGTAGGCTTTTTTGATTTCATCCTCGGTGGCGTTCTTGCCAACGCCCAGCACCTTGTAGTAATTTTTCCTTTTGCTCTTTTTCAGCTCCATCTGTGCCGTCTTCAGCAGCTGTTTGTGCTCTGGAGGGCAAAAGAGAGGTGAAGCATGAGAGTGTGGAAACCTGCATGTCTGTTGAGGCAGGCCCATACAAGAAAACTAGGGCAGCAGCGTACCTGAGGTTTTCTCTGTCTGGTAAACTTTTTCATAGTCACGTACAGCCTCTTCATACTGCTCTGTGTCCATGTAGCTACGGGGGGACATAGTCAATAAAAGACTGAATAATGTTGAACAACAAAAACACACAAAGTAGGAAGAATCCACTCAAAATGACTGCTTTACATACCACTGAGCTCTTCTTAAGTAGGCTTTGATGTAAGTGTCATCTAGTTTGATTGCACTGGTACAGTCTTCAATGGCTTGATTAAGTTTCTTCAGCTGTTGATAAGTTAAGGAATTAATGACTATCAAATAAGAGAGAAACAGCTAGTGTTATGACTTAAAGTATCCATGATTATGTGACTTCAACCTGACTAGTTGCTTTTTACCTTTGCTCCTGCCGTGGCTCTGTTGCAGTAGAGTTTAGCATTGGTCTTGATGTTGTTGGGGTCTATTGCCAGCGCAGCAGTATACAGTTTATAGGCAGCTTCATAGTTGCTGTTTTTAAACGCCTGGTTGCCCTCTTCTTTCTTGGCTTTTAAAGCTTTGGCATTCTGGTTCAGGAAGAGAGAACAAATTCTTTTCTTTTATTGTTTAGCTGCACTCAAGGAGTGACACTACATCCATGTAAAAACATGCTCTAATTTTGTTTCATTCAGCATCAAGTCATGGATTGACTGTATTAAGCTGCTTTGTTGTGCTTTTCCAAAGTTAAATTATTACACTATCATACCCTCTGATAAAATATGGAAAATTAGCAAATATCGTGAATATATTTTTAAGACTCATGTTAGAGATTTCCAACCGAAAATATGTGACCCCCCCCCAAAAAAAAAAACCAAACATTTTTATTCTTTCATTCAGTTTTAAATAAGTAAAAGTTTAAAAGACAAAGTGAAATCTTACCCTGCAGGCTAGCCGGGCCTTTTCATGGTCAGGTGCCATGCGCAGAGCCTGTACGAAGAACTGAACTGCTTTATCAATGCAGTCCTCGTAGTAAAGACACAGGCCTCGAACATACAGTGCATCAGCATTAGTGGAATCCATTCGCAGGGTGTCACTGGAAAAGAAATAGCTGTTTAAAAATCTGCCTTTTGGAAACTGTAAATTAAATCTTGCCTTCCTAAACAAACTAGAAAGAATAATCACAAGTCGGTTGTTTCATATAAAATCCAAAATGCTTCTCACCTTGCCACAGACTGGGCTTCTTGATAGCGTCCCAGTAAAGCGAGGCACTCTGCTTTCAGGATTTTGAAGCGGTGGCAGGCGCAAGCCAAAGCTAGGGCCCGGTCCATACAGTACACCACCTGGATCACGACAACAACCAGTTCCAATGAGGACTGCACCAGCTATACTTCAATGTTACATTCAGACATCTAAAAAA
This sequence comes from Rhadinocentrus ornatus, assembly GCA_037177495.1. Classification (NCBI taxonomy): domain Eukaryota; kingdom Metazoa; phylum Chordata; class Actinopteri; order Atheriniformes; family Melanotaeniidae; genus Rhadinocentrus; species Rhadinocentrus ornatus. Next base: position 11,962,058 of record JBAMHW010000024.1, on the reverse strand, counting down.
GTTTACAAATACTGGAAGCTGTGTAAAAACCTATTTACAAGTAAACACAGCTGCCTTTCCAGTCAGACAAGCTGTTAAGACGATAAACCTCAAAACAGAAACAAGGAAAACAGAATTCCTAAAACAAATTAAACATATTAAGAAAAACCTGACAATTTTTCCACAGTGTGCTTGGGTTTGTGTGATGCGTGCTGTCCTGCAGCATTATCTCTTATGTCCAGTGGTGTTTACAAAAGAACCAACTTGATCTTTCCCCATCATACATATGATGACTAAACAGAATAGGATGGGGAAGAAAAATGTGATGAAAACATACCTTTCTAAAATCCCGCTTTTCAAAGCCGAACTCTGCCATCCGTTCGTACTCCAGCAGAGTTGAAGCATTCTTTTTCTATAACAAATCAACATTCAGTTCTGATTGCCTTTTCTAAATGTGAATATATGAGTTTATGTAACAGATCAGAGAAAAGTAGCAAATGAGTAAAATGTATAAAGTTCCCACCTCCTGCTGAGCCTCTCGATTGCTGGGCTCCAGCTCCAGAACCTTCTGAAAGCAGCGACTGGCCGCCATGGCATTCCCCAAAGACAAGTGACACTTGCCCTCGCGCAGATGCCCCTGTTGTAAAGCAGGGACACTTGTCTTAGTCCTAACAAAATAAAAAACCCTAAACCAAGCCACTTTCTGTTCAGTACAAAAAACAAAGCACAGAACAAAGTTATGCTCTAGATGTGGTAATCTGTACAAACTAACCTTCATGAAACGGTCATCCAGACGCACAGCCTGCTGGGAATCTTCTAGTGCCTCTCGAAAGCGACAGAGCATCATGAGGGTGGCTGCCCTGTTGCCATAATAGCTGGCATTACTGGGACATGTGTCTTAGGAATAGAAAATTATAAAAATTAATGACACACTGAACACATCTTAAAGGTTAAAAAAACATCTTGGCTTAAACAACTGAGAAGTATTGGTAGTAATAAAAAAAAAATCAACAGAAAGACATCAGAATAAACATGTAATTGCATGATTGCATTACAGCGTCTCTGCACATCTGGCTAGCCACTAAAACAAGCTGCATATGATGAGCACACTAGCAGAGCACGACAACGACACTGAAAATCAGTGCAATTGTTCACAGGATGAGGCGCAACATAAAAAGTCAACACGGGAACATGAGAAAAGCCTGGGTGGTGTATGAGTGGTTACAATCATTAAAACCAAGGGAAAAACTTAATCCCAGCGATTAACAGTAATCTCACCAATGGCCTTAGTGTAATAGTTGAAAGCTTCGGAGTAATCTTTCTTGCTGTAGTAGGCATTTCCTTGCTCTTTGAAGCCTTCAGCTTGGCTGCAGAGAGAAGACAGAAAGCAACCAGCAGAAAATGAGTAACATAAAAACAAATCAACCAAGTCTATTAAAAATATAAACGTCGACCAGCATATCAAAATGATCATGAAGCCACCTTAAAAGCGAGCTATGACAACGGCTGAAATACATAACTGAAACCCTACTGTAAAACGCAAGCACTAGTAGCCATGTGTATTCATTAGGGAATTTGATGCAGATGTGGCAGAGTTAAGAGTCTCTCCAAGGATACAACTGTTCACCTGAAAGTGGGACAGCAGTGGAGGGTACACACAGTCCAGTACTAAACATAGCTGTGAATTTCACCTGCTGCAGTCTTTTCAGAAGCACCAAGTGCTTGGGGGCGAGGAATGGAAGCTAAATCACATGAAGACGGAGCTACAGCGGCTGTGCAGTGCATAAAAAAATTAGACTGATTTGCAACTGTAAAGAGCTGTGGTCAAATGTCACTCAGGCAAGAGTCAGCAGTTGATAAAACGTGGGTGCTTGCTGTATAAACACAAAACAACCAACAGCAAACTAAATAATGCCAACAAAGATATTAGCATCCTGCTGTAGGTAATGAGGGAACCACAGCTCATAGTACTATTTGAAATGTGTACAGTATACTGTAAGTGGCAAATAACTAAATAAATTCAAATTGACAAGGAATTACTTAAATATTTTGTTTAGCAATTAACCCTCTAATTACTCTTATTAATTTAATAAATTCTATAAAATCTAAATAAAAGAAGAAAAATAAGAAGTTAACGTTTCTATAGCCTAGAAACTTGGCTAATAATAACTCAGTAGAACATATAAACATATGTTGTCTGACATGCACACATACTAATATTTAAAATATTTTTCAATTAATTTTTTTATTCTTTTTAAATGTAATGCAGAAAATGAATTGAAAAAATGTTTCATCATGTAACTTTTCCCAGCACAGTTGTTTTAAATCCACCATTTATGGTATCGGTCTTACAGTTTGCAGCACATATCGCATCTGCACAGATGCTGCTGTGTTATGTTTGCCAGTGATCTCACAGTGAGGTACTGATTTGTTGGTGAACAATATATTTTATTAATTAATCCCCCCCCCCCCCCTTTTTTTTTTTCATCAGTGAACTATCAGGACTTGATTGCTTTGCTGGTGGCCCAGAAAAAATCAAACAATTGTTTTATTTTGCACTTTCAAAAAAACAAAACAAAAAAACAAACACTGCCTGGCCAAAAAATAACTGAAAAAGTCACCAGCTGGATTTAATTAAACAAATACATGTGAGCGTCCTATTGGATCATTACTGCATCCGAATTATTTTTCAGTTGGCAACAAGTTATTTAACCCCAACTGATGCAATCGGTAGATTCTCATTTCTAAAACAACCATGTCGACCAACATCCCATTGTTGTGTAAAAGATGCTAGTCTGTTTAAATAAAGGTTAAATCATTGACATGCATGAAGCAGAGAAAACATCTAAGAGGATTGCAGAAACTACTAAAATTGAGTTAAGAACTATCCAACACATTTAAAACTGGAAGGATGGAGGGAACCATAGTCTTTGAAGAAGAAATATAGTCGGAAAAAAACCTGAATGATGGTAATCTGCGATCACTTAAATATTTGGTGAAATCAAATTAAAGAAAAACAACAGTAGAACTCAGGGCTATGTTTAATAGTGACAGTAAGAGCATTTCCACAAGCACAATGTGAAGGAAACTCAAGGGATTGGGACTGAACAGCTTGTACAGCCATAAGAAAACCACTAATCAGTGAGGGTAACTGGAGAAAAAAGCCTTTTGCTAGGAAGCATAAAGATTGGACTCTGGAGCAATAGAAGAAGGTCATGTAGTCTGATGAGTCCAGATTCACCCTGTTCCAATGTGATGGGAGCTTCAGGGTAAGAAGAGGGACAGATGAAGTGATGCATCCTTCATGCCTAGTGCTACTGTACAATTCTGTAGGGGAAGAATTTGCTGCAGTTGGTCAGGTCTAGGTTCAGCATTAAGTGCCCAAAGAATGAGGTCAGCTGACCACCTGAATACACTGAATGACCAGGTTATTCCATCAATGATTTTTTTTTCATTCCCTGATGGCACAACCATATTCTAAGATGACCATGCCATGATTTATTGGGTTCAAATTGTGAAAGAGTGGTTCAGGGAGCATGAGACATCATTTTTACATAAAACACATTTTATGTCCAAGCTAATAAGTGGTTAGTAAATTATACTTCTAAAATTCAATAAAATTTAGTGATGTTGTGTGTCAGCCAAAATCATCTGCATGTAACTTGCTGTTAACATAGTGATAGTGCCAAGTGTGCCATAGTCTATAATACGTCATATGTCATTTTCATCATAAAAACGTTTTCCCTTTACACAGAAACTGAAATAAACCTCAGCTCACAATGTGATCAATACTTGCGACAAACGGGTAAAATCTACAACGTGAACGTGCTGACGTCTTATCTCTGACATGCGGTCTATTGTGTGCATGATAAGGTTTCAGCAAAGTTTTTTTTTCTCTTTTAAAAACACACTTCTAAAACTTTATATTTGAACTGAAAGACTGAGGATTTACTGCACAAAGAGTGTCAAAGATCACAACGCCGTAAAGGTGTACTGCCACTTTTCAATTCCCAGAGAGTTGATTCATCCAAAGAGGTCAATGGCCGCCTATGGAACTTACACGAAATAGAAAGTGACTGCTGATGTCCAAAAAAAAAGAGCGGTTTTCAAGCTTTACTGACATTTTTAAACATTTTTAAATTTGTTACACCACTGATTATTATATATATATATATATATATTTTTTGTGTGTTATTTTTTTTATTTATATTAATCAGATCTCATATGTATTAGGCCAAACGCGTGTATTTCTGCGGCTAAAAATGTGTGGAGACATGTGCTAGAATTAGGACATTTTGCCAAGCTGTGGTTCCACTAGTTAATCAAATAGCCTATAATAAACAGCCCGTCTAAGACAACACAAGGTCGTCTCATGCAATTTTGAAAGAGCGCTGGTATGTTCGATTAACAAGAATACGTTAAGCTTCTATTCACCCTAAGCTAGCGCGTTTACTGTAGCTTCCCTCCGGGGTCACCGAACGGATGTTTCCGAGTCATATCAGTCCGCCGGTTCTATTCTGTCTGTCTGATCACAAGTTTCACACTCAACTCAATAAACACACAAACCCACACAACAGCATGTTTACCGCTCCATGTCGTCCTGCCTGCGGATCTTGGATTCTGTTTCTACCGGCACGTCGATGTCAACAGCTGCCATCTTTTCTGGAAAGTACAAACACAGACGAGTCCGAAACGAACCTTCGTCATTTCCGGTTTATTTTTTTGGGTCAATAAAAAGTAGGCAAGTAGTACAAGTTTTGTTATATAACTAACAATTGTAGGTCGTTCAGTCTGTCATGCGATTGTTAATACATGTGACATATTTAATTCTTCTTAGTGGGACACGTATATTAGATGTAAATATAAATTTTTTAAAATTAATACAATAATAACATGAAGTTCTTTTAGCCTGCATCCTAATTTTAAATCATCCCAAAATGTCACCTGGTAATTTTCAATTATAATTATATATA
>JBAMHW010000024.1:11942104-11953555 GCA_037177495.1 Rhadinocentrus ornatus | reverse complement strand
AGTTACATCCCACAATGCAGTGCTGCATCGCTGTCATGTCCAAACATGGCCGCATGGATAAACCCCCTCCTCCTCCCAACACACGTACACAAATTAGACGAAAATAAATATTGCCTGTTAATATCGGCCCAGTTTTGCTTATCGGACCGACACCGATATGTTAAAAAATGACTAACATCGGCCGATACCGATATTTATGCCGATATATCGTGCATCGCTAAATTATATTATCATGCTATAAATCAAAACATTGAATTATAGCATGATGATATAATTAAAATAAAACATTGAATTATATTATCATGCTATAAATCAAAACATTGAATTATAGCATGAGGATAGTTTTTTTTCACCTGTCAGTGATCAAATGTTGATGTTAATGATCATGTACTACATGAACTGAAATAAAATAGTTTATGAGACTCTCACCGCTAAGACAGCATTGGGGTGTAGTTTATTATAGGGGGTGAACTTAGCCTTGACAGACTTCCCAGCCAAACGATCTTTGTGTCTCCTGCTGTTTGTGTGCTAAAAGAGGACAGAGATACAAAATGATTCCGTCAAAACAGTTCTGACTAAAAAAAACAACCAAACAGCCAACAGATATTTTGTATTAAAGAAATATTGGGCATTCTGCTTTTGTTTTTGTTTTCATAGATTAGTAAATAGTTTGTGTTGTAGTAAAATTAGCTAAATTAAATGATAGAATTACTCTATATACCTGCTTCAGCTGTGTCTCTGAGTTGACGGACACCTGACACAGTTCACAGTGAAAGGCCTGCTTGGTTACACCAACAACCGCTCTGCTCTTGCTGCCTAATCGCTGTTTAATTCGACATTTCGACCTAGCTGATGATGCCATCTTTACCTTGCGATGTGACTGGCTGCAGTTTGATCCATCCAGCATCTGTTTGTGCCTAGAACCTGATTCAGCCAATGAGAGGGGAGGACAAAATGTCAGAATAGTAAAGCAGTGCAGATTAAAATGATTTTACCAGTCAAAATGCAAGTAAAATAAAATGATTACCACTACAATGAGCCTCCAACTGGGAGTTGGAATTGACTGTCACTTTGCACGTTGGACAGTGGAAATACTTTTTGTTACTTTTGCCCTCCTTGACCTCTTCTATCTTTAACGCCTCATCCTTGCCTCCAGTGGAGCTTTCCCGAGGGTCAGAGTGTGGTGCTGGACCAGCATCCAAGCTGCACCCATCCGCATGTGGAGTGATTGAAGGTAGCTTGGAAAGCTGAGAACCAGGGGAGACTTGTTGAGACTGGTGAGGAGAAGAGGGATCCATGGCTGATATCTGTGAAGACGTTGTTACAGCTAGTGAGCTTCCCTGGTTGTTCTCTGGTAGCTGTTGCACAGGTTGTAATGAGATGTTTAGGCCTGGGGATAGATTGAATAAACATAAGTCGATAAAAACATAGTGAGACCTGAACTTAAGCTTATATTTGATACAGTTTAATTTGATCTAAAATGTTGTGTTTATTGCTTTCATTCATCATTCATTGTCTGTACCACTTAATCTATTACAGATCGCGGGGTAAGCTGGAGCCTGTCCCAGCATTGTATCAGGTGAGAGGCATCATTGCTTCCACTCATTGTTTAATTTTCCATAATTTTCTCTGCACATTTCTGTTCAATTAATTGATTAATAACCTTTCTGTAAACAATCTCTTGTTCATCTTTCAGTTGAAAACTTGTATTTTTCTCCAAAAATTCTAAGTTCTGTACTCCACATTTGGATTCTCTGTGTGTCTTTCTTGTGTGCACATGATTTCCTGCGGTTTCCTCATGTGGTTGTTGGACAATAAACTATTTATGGTTTATTGAGGGGTTGAGTGCTGTGTAAGCTGGGTGGTGGCCAAAGGCGGGGACCCTGGCTTTCCCATCCTTAGCCACAGAAGGTAGCTTTCGTGATATGGAATGTCACCTCTCTGGTGGGGAAGGAGCCAGAGCTGGTTGACAAGGTTGAGCGATTCCAGCTAGATATAGTTGGACTCACCTAGACATACAGCTTGGTCTCTGAAACCAGCGTCCTCAAGAAGGGCTGGGATCTCTTCCATTTTGGAGTTGCTCCCGGTGAGAAGCAGCAAGCAGGTCTGGGCATACTCATTGTTCCGAGACTTGGTCCCTGTACATTGGGATTTATCCTGTTGATCGAGAGGGTAGCCTCTCTCCACTTTCGGGTGTGGGGGCGGGTCCCCGAACAGCAGTTCACAGTACCCACCCTTTTTGGAGTCCTTAAACAGAGTGTTGGACAGCGCTTATTCTGGGGACTCCATCATTCTGCTGGGGGACATCAATGCTCATGTGGGCGATGACATTGAGACCTGGAGGGGTGTGATTGTGAGGAATGGCCCTCCTGATCAGAGTCTGAGAGCTTTTTGTTACTGAACTTCCGTGCTCCTGACGGATCCATAACGGACACCATGTTCAGACATAAGCATTTTCCCATGTGCTCTTGGAACCAGGACACTCCAGGATGCAGTTTAATGATCGACTTTAAAGTTATTCAGACAGCAGCCCAATGTATTGGACATTCAGGTAAAGAGAGGGGCAGAGCTGTCAGCTTATCACCACCTGGTGGTGAGTTGGTCAAGATGGTGTGGTATGATGATAGTTAGACCTGCGAGGCTGAAAACGTGCTGCAACTCTTAAACTTCAACCATGTCCTGCGTGAGGCAGAGGACATTGAGTCTGAATGGACTGTGTTTCACGCCTCTACTGTTGAGGCAGCCGAGGTGTTGGGGGGATCTCTGGTGTTATTTCGAGCAGTCATCATCGGTGGTCAAAAATGGACATCAGACGTTTTTTTTTTATTTAAAGAAGAGAGACAACTCTGCAGTTGTGGCGGCTACCAATGGGCAGCAAGACTCTGGGCCAACACGAAACAGGTAAACAGACAATTTAAACCCTGTATGTCTTAAAAATTGAATGAACATTAGGCAGATGAGTCGTGACAGTACTTGATACTTCGAAGGTTAAGATAGCTACAGTAAACCGTTAGCCTTGCCCTTTTCTGTTATACACATTTGCATTAAATCCAGCGGCGAAGTCTACGTGATTTGCTGGTATACCCGCTGTAAAAGGTCCCGAATTTCCCAAAACCACTAAGGAGGAGGTGCTGCTGTCAGTGTGCGCGCGCGCATGCGTTTGTAAGGTAGTAGATGAAAACGGTTTTCCCATTAGTTTTGGATTTTTGTTTTCTAGATGCTGCTTTAGTTTGGAACAGCTTTATTTTTATTTACTGATGTTTTTATTTACCTCCAGGTCACTGGCTGGTCAATAGTTAAAGTCCAGCTGTTAAAGACCGTTTTACATCTTACGTTGCAACATTTATATTTGGAATGCAAAACCAGTCTTTCACGATCTCACCTTTGTGTATTAATAAGTGCTGGTTGTTGTATGTGCGTGTTGCTCCAGGACGGGGGTGTTCGAGATTGGGAAGGAAAATTCAGAGTATACCACTAGACTAAACTAGGCTGTTCTACTGATTAAATCTACAGTTTTACTTTTGTTTTGACTGAGTGCAAATATCGCTGTGTTTCATGTTTGCAGTTATTCATGTAGATTTTGTCGACGTAATTATTACTACTACTACTGTTATTTAGCAGACACTTTTCCAAAGCGACATACATGTGAGAGAACAACAGGAGGGTACATCATGGATAAGTGCTGCTCAGACTGCTGTGAGTCCAGTTGGACACAGGTGCACCCTTGCAGTGCTAGAGGATTCATTTTTTGTTTATTGATTTAGATGAGACTACTTATATAAATTTTCCCACATTTGATTTAATAATTTGATTTACTTTGAATGCTTAGCTACCATATATCTGAATGACCTGTTTTGTCTCTGCATTACCATGGATTTACTCAGGAAAATAACATGTTTTTTTATGTTTGCTTTCTAAATTTATCATATACACAAATATTTGCATGCAGGCATAATATCCAACTATTCAGATAGGAGAAATTTAATACATTTAAATCTTGAGTAGCATATTTCACAATTAAAACTATATAACTGAGCCAATTTTCCCCCAATAACTTACATTTCCATAGGAAATGAATGGAGAAGGAACGACGTCGCCTCCCATGTCTTGCCCATAAGTTTGAAAATAAATGCATATTAAAGCACATATTGCAGTATTTGGCTTTAAACAAGGTACCACAATGTTCAAGAAAGCTTAAGTAAAAGCTTTTTTTTACTGCGTTGGTTCACAAAGATTCCTCTATGAGGGTGTGGGCTCAGCCCCCAATGTTCCCAGGTCCAGGAAACGCCCCTGGAGTGGACAGGTGGATCGGTGCAGCGTCCGCAGTGATGCTGACACTGCATCTGTTTGTCATGGTGAAGAAGGAGGGAAGCCGAAGGAAAAGCTCTTGACTGACAGTCGATCTACATTCCTACCTTCACCAATGGTCACGACCTGTGTGTAGTGAGCGAAAGAACAAGACTGCAAATGCAAGAGGCGGAAATGAGTTTCTTCTGCAGGGTGGTTGGGCTTTCTCCTAAAGAAAGGCCGAGAAGCTCGGTCATCCGGTAGGGGCTTAGAGTAGAGTTGCTGCTCCTCCGTATCAAGAGGCGCCAGGTAGGGTGACTCGGGTATTTAGTCAGGTGAAGTAACCCTGGTAAAGTAATCTAGGCATATCCCATCGGAAGGACACCCCGGGGAAGACCCAGGAAACGCTGGAGGGACTACATCTCTCAGCTGGCCTGGAAATGCCTCAGGGTCCCCCCTAGCAAATGTGGCTGGGGACTGGAAAGTTTGGGCTTCCCTGCTTAGGCAGCTGCGCCCACAAACCAAACCCCAGATAAGCTGCAAGAAAATGTATGGATAAGGGATGAATGGATATAACCTTTTTGCCTTTTCCTTTCCTGTTTTTGGTTGTTTCTCTGTGAAAAAACTTTACTTGTTTTTATTCAATTTTGGATTTTGAGCTTGGACCAATTTCTGTTTTTACTTTGGTAACATAAGTTTACCGACCAAACCTGCAATTTAATGAAAAATGTGATGAGTAACAATTTGAAAAAAACAAAACAAACAAAAAACAAAATGAAAACATAATGGGATAATGTTGCCTTATTATGTTATTTAACATAAATGTATTAGAGGCAACCAATGTGCAAACATTCTAAAAATATATATATTTTAATTTTTTTTAATGTAACACTACTGTTTTAGAAGAGGATGACCTAAATTCCTTGTGCACATCAATTTTATTTAATTTCTGTCATGTTTTTTTTCATTTCATTTTCTTTTCTCTATCATCTTCTAAATTTTACATCTTTCCCTCCTTTTCCCACCATCTCAATCACTCTTCCTTTGTCCCTGTGCCTCTCTATCATTTGTTGGCTTGCTCTACGAGGCCCCCTTTGTCACCATCAATCAACAACCATGGCAACCACTGAATGTAACAAGCTTATCATTATTTGCTTAGAGGGAAATTGATAGGTGCCACAAGAAAATAGGTGGAGAGGATCAATAATGAAGAGGAAAAGGGGGCAGAGGGAGCAGAAAGGATGACAGTAATATTTTGTTGTCAGGCAGAATGAGAAGCTGAGTGACTGATGACTGAAGGAGAGTAAAATAGTGAATTGCAAAGTCATTATAAAAACAGCAGTCCAGTGCAGCTCAAGATAAAAAAAAAACTAAAACATTGAGAATATGGAAAGCAGCAGATACCGGTAAATGTACTTACATGATATAATTTGCATGCCATTTTGCATACCCTGTGAGGAACCAATGAAATTAGAAGCTAACAAGCTCCTCATAGCTTGTCATCCCCTGGAACCATAAGCTAGTACGGGCTAGTAGCTGAGTTGATGGAGCAGAAGCTAGCTGCCGCTGGTGGGCAGATATAAGCAGGGTCAGATTATTATTTTCACAGATCTCCATCCACGGTAAAGGAAAAAAAAATTTGCTGTATCACATCCAAGTCATTGTAAGGCTATTGGAGTTCTTTTTTTTCATGTCAAAAACTGAATGTTCAGTTTTAAGGGAACACAAAAGAGTTTCGGGAATTAATAACTGCTATTGACTTTCAGATGTAAACATAGTAAAAACAACAAGGTAATGATGGTAAACATTTTTAAACTTTTGCCTTGTATTTAAGTCAAATGTGATTTCATAGAATAACTGAAGTACAGTATTTTAAACTGTTAATCCCACGTAAGGTTCATTGGAGCAAAGATAATTTTGAGTGTAGAAATATAGATATTTAAAGAGTTGCAACCAACACTAGAATAATGTTAACAGTGACAGTTTGCAGTGGAAAGATTTCTGATAGTCTGCTAGTACCTACAAGCCCATGTCTGATTTTGACAAGAAACCAGTTGGGAAAACATCACTCATACTTCAGCCCCCTTTTCAATAATCATCCAAAGCTTTTGACTTAGCCACTATCATGACTTAACATTTTATAACAGGAACAAGAAAGTGCAGGTGGAGCTTCTGTTGAGTAAGAGTTGATTTTCAATCATTCTAAAAAAAGAAATTGCAACACTTCTCAACCTGTATTCAGATAGCATCTCTTAAAATGCTTTAAGATTCCTCATCCTGCAGAATATCTTTGCTTAATGGGAGTAATTACCTATCTGACAGAGCCAATGAGCGTAGGACAGGTAATAACTGGTAATTAACCAGCTTAGTGGCATCTACCAAGCCACCAATCTTACAATTATAGCTAATTACTCTGAAGGTGGCAAGAAGGATGCTTTTAAAAAAAGAAAAACTTTTACCTGTTTTCTCTTTCAACTGTGAGTCTATTGGCACTGTTATGCATCCCACCAATGCCCCCTCTCTGTCTCTGTCTTTTCCCATAGTGAAGTGAGAGTGTCCACTTTTGTGCCGATTCCTCTGTGTCTCCAAGGCTTTTAGCTTTCGAGCATGCTTATGACCTTTGTAGTGGGCCTCTGCCTGGGTCTAACCATCACACACACACACACACACACACACACACACACACACACACACAAATACGCACACAAATGCAGAAAAACCAGAAGGGAAAGTCATTAAACAGTACATGCGCAGGACGATTACATTAGTAAAGGACAACATTAAATCAGTAAACTAAAATACCCATCTGTTCCATTGCTTTGACCACAAATGTCTCCCTGGAGTTATGAAGAAATTGTGTGTTTAAGCATCTGACCCTAAAGAAGCCATCTTACTAGTATGAAAATAATCATTGTCATGGTGCGCAAATGAGCATCAGTTTGCAACTCATGAGACCCCCACCCCCCCAAGCTTGCTGGCTCATCTTTCCACTGATTCGGTCTGAAATAAAATGGCCTGTATCTGTTATGCTGTGACAGAACATGGCCTCTACACCTTCCTCTGTAAGAGAAAACACATTTGTGGCAAAATAACAGATAAATGTACATTTGGGATTCCAAAATGGCTGTGAACCATTAGGGTAATAAATCTACAAACCTATCCGTTAATAAAGACTGTGATTCAGTAGATCAAAAGCTGGTTAGGACAGTGGGAATTTATGGCATGTCCACAATCTACAGCCACTACATCTGTTAAGCTTGGGCTTTTGCCCAGTGAAAGGCTTTTTAGAAGTTGACTAATCACAAGAAAGAGAGCTCTCAGGGAGAAGGGATGAGCTTAAAGAGACAGAAGATAAACTTATGGAATCCATTAAAGGACCCCCACAAAATAGTGAATTAAACTTTCTGTAGTGGAGTCCCAAGATTAAAATGTAGAGTTTGAAATTAGTTTAATTGGTTGAAATTTAATTATTGAAACAATTAAATAATATCACTTAGAGTCAATGAAAAACTTCATTATTGTTAAAGTATACTTTAAAAAGCCCTAAAATTGGAAAGGCTGGCATGTACTTTCCTGACAATGACCAGGGGTCCTGTATAGATGTTACACATTTCTGAGCTTTTGCTAATAATATGAGCTCCAAGCTGTTTTAGGAAGGTGTTTTATGAAGCAATTTTAAAACTTTAAGCAACATATATTTGTTAGACATGCTTAGATATTAAAATCATCAGGGCCTTGATGGGGAAAATCTTGGGATGATAGATTACCTTTGTTGGTGTAAGTCTCTTTGCTTGGAATTTAGAAACGAAAAGAAGTATATGATGAAACTATAACCATAACATAAAAAACAACAAAACAAAACAAACAACCAAAACAAACAAACAAAAAAAAAATGTGGGTGCCTTTTCGGACATAAAAGACACAAGTGGACTCCCTTAATAAACATGAAGTCAGTGTGACATTACTTCATGTATATGGCTTCACATGATGCAGCTAGATAATTTGTCATTGCTCAAATTATCCACTCCTGTTTCAGGCACACACTGTACAGCCAGCCAGTGCTCATTCAAATGCATAATGTGCAGAGGTGATCTGTGTGCATATGTCTTCTTGTCATCACTTTGCATAAAGCTTAGACGGCTGCACAAACAAAAAGGGCACCATCAGGGGTTAGAGTGTGTTGCTGGTAATGCGGGATAGAGGAAAGGGTATACAAGCCTGTTGGCTACGTTGAATGCCAGTGCACACTAGCCATTCAGCGTGACTTTCAAGTGAGTCAGAGGGATGACTCTGTTCCCATCTGCATACTATCTGGCCTGCCAGTGAAGTATGAGCTCAGCATGTTCCTCAACAGCAGCTTTTAAAGAATAACACATGAAATAACTACGGAAAAAGAAAGATCCTCCAGTATCTGAATGAGACTGTAAGGACTGCTTCATCTTCACTTGACCTGGATTCAGACTGCTTTATGCAATGTCATGTCACTGATGCTCAAACTCTAAAATCTTTCATGCTTTTTCAGCAAGTTTTAAAATGCCTTAAAGAAATCATCTAAATTTTTTTCCAAATCTGGTCTGTTTTTATGGACACCAGTCATCTATCAGTAAATAGATTTCACTCTCACAGTCATTAATATTTGCACTAAAGAAATTGCTTGAGCTATCTATTACAGACCAACACACAGTTTCACCAAATGTGTGAAGCACTTTGTTGTGAACTTTAATGTGGCAAATGATGTAAACTTGATTTATACTTGCACTAAGCCTTAAGGTGGATTTAAGCTTGCTCGCCGTCTGCGTGCAGCCGGCTACGGCGTAGCTGACGCTGGCGAGTTTGCTTTCACACTTGAGCGTAGGGGGTGCACGTCGTTTCGGTTTCACGTTGCAGTTTCTCCTCCTAACCTGAAGGTGGCAGCAGGGGTGGTATTGGCCGGTAAACTCACCATGGTCAGAGTTATTTTGATGATTAACTTCAGTTCAGTAGGTTCAGTTCAGTTTTAAAACAACAATGGCATCCAGTATGGTTAAGTGTCTTTATTAGTTTGTGGAAGAAAATGAATAAATAATTTGATCAGCCTCTCATCAACTTGATCCTCTGGTTATTGTTTTTAAAAACTGTGGGTACCACACAAATTCAGCCACAAGATCCAGATATCCGGCAACACGTGATCCCAAACTTACCAATCACAAGGGAGAACCTCTGCGTAACTGTCTGCGTAGCAGGGGTACACGTCAGGTCTGGAAGTGAGCCTCTGCGGAGCTACGCCGAGCCTACGGAGGTTACGCGAACGCAGATGCCGCACAAGCATAAATCCGCCTTTAGCTCCACGTAGGTCAGCAGAGGTTCGACGCACACCTCCTCGAGATGTAATGTGCACCCCTGCTTGCAGCGCTTTTAAGCGGAAGTATTCCCTTGTGATTGATCGGTTTGTGATTACGTGCTTCTGGATTTCTGGAGCATCTTGCTGAATTTGTGTGGTTACCGTGAAAGAGAAACTGCAACAAAACGGCATAACCACACGCTCGACTGCGAGAGCACATTTCAGCGCAGTCAGCTGCGCCGAAGCTACTGTTCGCAGACGCACTGCATCGAGTCTGCAATTCCAGCATTAATAGGTATCTGTGGAAAGTGCAACAAGCTGCAAACACATTTAGAATATAATATAGCCACATTTGATGCTACAGTAATATATCAATCACCATCCTCTGTGGTCACCATTAGCTTCTGGGAGAGACCAAGCTCTGGCACCGGTCATCCAGGGACCAGACATTTTTGTAATGGTAAATCAAATAGGTTAAAATAATAATTTTATTTGAATAAACCTGAAGTTTCCATACATAACACAAATAAACACTAAGTGTGGTTCTTTGTTTATAACCAAATCCAATAGGCTTTCTTCTCACAAAGCACCTCAAAAACCCCAAAGAGGGTCTAGAGCTGTTCCACCGTTCTACGACCTGGAAAAAAACCACACTGCTTCTCCTCAATTCGAGGTTCGACTGTCCAACGGACCCCTCCTCTCCAGGACCCCTGAATAGACCTTACCAGGGAGGAAGAGGAGTGTGATCTATACTTGAAGCGCAGCCTCCAGTACCCCTTTTTGAAGAGGGGGACAATCACCTCAGTCTGCCAGTGCAGAGGCACTGTCTCCAATGTCCATGCGATGCTGCAGGGCCGTGTTAACCATGACAGCCCTACAGCATCGACAGCCTTAAGGAACTCAGGGCGGATCTCGTCCACCCTCAAGGCCCTACCACCAAGGAGCTTTTAAACCACCTCAGCGACCTCGGCCCCAGAGATAGGAGAGCCCATGTCAGGGTCCCCCGACTCTGAATGGACTGTCCCCCCGACCGGTGTGTCGGTGGGATTGAGGAGGTCTTTGAAGTATTCTTTCCACCGACCCACAATGTCCTGAGTCAAGGTCAGCAGCCCCTCATCTCCCTTGTACACAGTACCACCGAATGGTGGACTAGAATCTCCTCAAAGCCATCCAGAAGTCATTCTCCATGGCCTCTCCAAACTCCTACCATGCCAGAGTTTTTGCCTCAGTGACCGCCGAAGCAACGTTCCGCTTAGTCTGCCGATACCCATTAGCTGCCTCCAGAGTTCCATGGGCCAAAAAAAGCCTGATTGCACACCTTCTTCAGCTTGACGCATCCCTTGACGAGTTCAGGGATTTCCGCCATGACAGGCACAGACGACCTTACGGCCACAGCTCCGGTCGGCTGCCTTAACAATAGAGACGCAGAACACAGCCCACTCAGACTCAATGTCCTCTGCCTCACTCAGGACATGATTGAAGCTCTTCTGGAGATGAGAGTTGAAACTCTTTCTGACAGGGGACTCTGTCAGATGCTCCCAGCAGATCCCTTTTAAAGTCTCTTTTTAAAAATATTGCTATTCCTTAACTTATGAGTAATTTCTTGTCATGATATTTTTATAGCTTTTACCTAGTTTTGTTTTTTTCAGCTTTTCCTTTACTGTCTTAGTTTTTTTTTTTTTTTGTTATTTTTATACAGAGCACTTTTGTCAACAGTGGTTGTTATAAATGTGTCATAAATAAATATGATGACTTCATATACTTTGTTTCTTCATATTTTCTTTGGAGCACTAATTTAATAAGGCCAAATTATAAGGAAAATGTGTGCATAACACATACATATA
>JBAMHW010000024.1:11923037-11937987 GCA_037177495.1 Rhadinocentrus ornatus | reverse complement strand
GAGTGAAAAAATTGAAAGTTAAGGGAAAAGAACAAAAAGTTAATGGGAAGGAACCTCGTCCGGTTTTTCCACCCCCCCCCCCCCCCCAAAAAAAAAAAACAAAAAACTATGGTGGCCACTAAAATAAAAATGCTGAAGCCCATCTCTACTATCAGTACTCACTCTGTCTATAAATGTAAGAGGATGGGCAATCTACTGTATATATCTATATAATTCCTTGTTTCTATGCAACAAAGTGCAACAGTTCTTATTTCACATAATCATACTAAATAAATATTCTCCAAAAAAACATATTTACTTTTATGTAAAATTTTTGCCAATAGATCCCCTTAAATGTTACACACTGGAACTTATTCATTATTTACCGCTTAGTCCATTACAGGTTGTGGGTAAGCTGGAGCCTATCCCATTATTTCAACAGGTGAGAGGCAGGGCACACCCTGGACAGGTCACCAGTCCATTGCAGGGCCAACACAGATAGGGACAGATAACCATTCACACACACACACTCACTCCTAGGGAGAATTTAGAGTAACAAATTACCTAACATGCATGTCTTTGGACAGTGGGAGGAAGCTGGAGAACCGGGCACATAGTAAATTATATTCATTCTCAGAGTGAAGTGTAGAAACAGTTATGGGGGGTGGAGGGGTGAATTGCGACGTGTATTGTGTGTGTGCATCAGGCCATGCGCTATAAAGAGCAGAGGACTTATTTTGTTCTATGAAGTCTAGAAATGGGATGCAGCACAAAGCAGGGGAAAAGAAACTTACACCTGCACGTAAGGCAAAGCCGAGCAGCAGGTCTGATGTGCTCTAGCTGGGACTTCTAAATAGTTGTTTTAGCCTTATAGTAAATAGTGTAGATTGGTATTATAGTATAAATATTAATGCCATCTTTCCAAGTGCATGTGCTGTTTCACACAGTACGGCACCACACATGATTGACAGGTGCAGAGAGAAGGCAAGATTCCCTTCATAAACTCAGAAGCGTCTTTGAGTCGTGTGTGTTTTAGTGCACTTCTTGATGGTTTGTACATTTATTTATACAAGGTCCAGTATGATATAAAATCAAGTATGAATCCATCTCTGCATACCAGCCTTTGCAGAATACTTCCACATGATTTGATCCAGGATGACGGTAATCTAAATGAAGAACAGTGCAAAATCCTGTGCAGTCAAAATAACCACCTGTAGCTGAAATAGGTAGAAATGATCATATTTCTGTGCTTTTCAGTGCTACCCCACTGTACAATGCACTGATTTATAGTAGAGTGACTACTATAAACCTATAGACCTTAGATAAACAGTAGAAAATGGATGGATAGATGGATCTCAGTAATTTTTGACGGATATAGCCACATAATACATCGGGGTGAGACTTTTAAACGGGATTTTTCTCTGAACAAACCAGAACTTCAATGACAGCATCTGTCATTCAAATAAATTATCTTGATGTATCTAGAAAGGGTCACAGAAGCTTAATATGACAAGATGAACTAATCCAGTGGCATCTCATCAAATTAGAAATGTTTTATGGCTTTGATATGTTTTTATAAATTGTACCTCATCGCTTTAACTTCATGATCTTAACCTCACAAACCCAATTTTTATAGCTATTAACAAAAATAAATGCTTAAGTGGAGAGGGATTTAGTTTAGTCATTTAAAGTAGCTTTTCATACAACTGCAAGGAGGCCTTTTTAGAAACCCCACAATAGATGTGTGATGATTAAATTACCAGAATGAGTCTCAGATACCTTATCTAGTCCAGCTGTAGAGACACACAGTGCATGTGCAAAAAGTAAGTTTTTTTTCAGCAAAAAAGTTTCTTAATCATGCACTTTGAATTCTAATGCTTAATGCCTTTTGAATTTTGATAATTAGCTCAAGATCTTAATGATTACAGATGCACTTAATATTGTGTAATATTCCTGTCACTACTTTTTCTTTTCCTTTTCCTGTTTGACTGTGACATGACTTAGAAAACACATTCTCTAACCTAAAACCTTACAAGCATTGTGTCACTCCATCCTCTCATGAACCGGTTGCAGATGGTGGAGAAATTTAAAGACCAACACCAGCAAGACTTGTGACTTTTATCCTCTTTCTTGCTACTATAAATGTAAATCCACATTTTCAAAGAGGCAGTTTCCGTTAGCTAATCTTTATTTGAATTTTTCTAAGGATGAAAGCTGGGACAGTAGGTCACGGCAGCCAATCTTCCCGTACTGATAAGGAATAGGCCTTTAAGATAAAGAGCTGGAGAAATTACAGACTCTTAAGAAAAAAAGAAAGGTTTAAATCTCTATTATTTCCCAGATTAGTCTTTAACATCACCCCAGTCACAGAGGAAGGGAAATAGCATCCTTTTATGATGCGTGGAAGAAAAGCAGGGATGAGAGGCTTTTATAGCAGCGAAAGCATCAGAGGAAAGGCTTTTTTGGCTCTTTTCATGCTGTTCACATTTCCTGGGATTATCCATCTGAGCCAGGCTCTCTGTCTTCACTCTGAACCAACATGGAAGCTTGGGGCCCATTCTCAGTTCTAACACAACAGCATCGTCTGAGTCTCATTTGACAGCTATGTTAGGTTTCTTAATTTCATCTCATTTAATGTAAAAAAAATTTTTTAAAAATCCTGTTACCATGAAAATATATTCCGTCTTTATAAAGATTCTGTGAATAAGACTTATGAGACACTATGGTACTCCCCTCTGGACAAAATGACCAAAGAAACTGGAACAAACTGCAGAAATTTATTTCCTTAGGGGACAGATTTTTAATTCAAACTTGGCTAAAACCCACAGACTTGTGTTGGTTTAAGGCTCAAGTTTTTACTCACTGACATAAGTAATTGTCTCTGGATTTAATATATAGTTCCATGTAATCCTTTTCATATCAAGAAGGCAAAATCCAATATTAAGCTTTTAACCTGTTGATAAAACCCCAAACGGCAGCTTTTAATGAGCCAAGAATTAAAGTCTTGGTTATCATTTTTCAAGCAACAACATTACCTGTTTCAGGTAAGACATCAAAACTATTGGTTAGGGTTAAATAATACCAACCTTTGGAAGAAAATATATCCATTGTACAGCACCACTGTCTCCTTCCCAGAAAATTATTGACATGGCCACTAGAAGTTGCACATTTTCTGAACATCATTAAAGGTCACTGCCTTGATTAAGAGAGAACTCACGGGATAATTTTCTATATAAATGAGTGTTTACTTCAGACTTTGAGAAGGGATTACAAATAAAAGTTTGAATATTTAGCCTCATATGGTTAGCACCGCGACCTCACAGCAAGAAGGTAGCTGATTTACATGTTCTCAACTATGTATGCATGGGTTCTCTCCAGATATTCCACCTTCCTCCCATCATCCAAAGACATGCATGTTAGAGTAATTGGTCACTCTAAATTCTCCCTCGAAGTGAGTGGTCAATCAGAATTACAGCATGCATGAGAATTCATATATTTATTTTCGAACATGTATAAATGCTACTGACCTTTTGCTATCAAGAAAATGTAAAAATGTTTGGAAGCACAACATAAACCCATCAGTCCCTGCTACACTTCATGCACAATCATGATGCAGATAAACAAATTCCAATCTTGCTGTAATCTTTCAGTTTGCATTAAATCATTCACTCACTTCAATCACTCAGCAAAAAATAAAGCAAAGCAAGCAATGTGTAGCTTGAGTGAAAAAACTGAGTGTTTATTGACAGAGACAGGTTGTTAAGGCTGTCTGCAAAACACTTTTTTAAATCATGAAAACTGAATGAAAAATGTTTGGTGCATTGTTGTGCTTTTACTCTCATGACGATGCTATTCATTACTTATATAATCAGGCATAATGCTGAGCAATTATGAGGAGCTCTGGAGGATAAATTAGCATCCATTAAAACAGCCATTGACAGCTCTGCTATACGCATATTCCACTAGAAAAAAAGAAGAAGAAGAAGAAGAGTGAGAAAGCGTTCAGGTCTAATTTCCATGATGGCATAAAATACGGCCCCCACTGTGTGCTGTGTAGTCTTTAAATAAATTATCTTTATTGTAACAAAGTACATTTAGACTGCCATTGACATCCAACAAGAAAATTCTCCTGTTGGCTGTCAGTAACAATTTAAACACATACAGCTGCAGAAGCTTCAGGAGAATTTCTACCTGCAGGGCACCATCCCGCCCTGACCAGGTAATCTGCTCTACTATTGATTGAAGCATTCACTGTATATGGCAACCTGACCAACAGTTGGGGGTTTGTCCTCTGGACCAGCTTTAGAAACTAATGACGGACATCATAAAACAAGAGACTCTGGGCATAATTATAGTTCCAATATGTTGTAAAAAATTTACAAAACAGAAATCCTGAAAAGACATGAAAAGCAACCTGAAGTGGCTTTTGTTCGGTGAGCTTGTTACTTAGTGGAGGCAGGTGCTGTCTACAAACTGATAGCCACTCACACAAAAACATGCTCAGACACCCTAGTTTACACCTTGAGAATACTTCTTTGCTACAGAAGCTCATCACATTTGATGTTGGCTCCACCACTGAACTGAAAACTGTTACAGTTGTCCCAAATGCTGAAAGCCATTATTATGTGTTAAGACACATTTCAAAACTAGAAACACTCAGAGACCGCTAACCTCCGCTAATTTATTTATTTATTTATTTTACAATAATATATATATATATTTTTTATTTAAGTTAGAAGCTATAATGACAAAATTATCCATATCGCCCCATAGTAGAGAATCCTTTAAAAAATTCCTGGATTTAGACAGTGGTCTGGATCACCCCCAAATTCTAATCACTTCACCTCCAAATACATGACCTCTGCCATGGTGGGGGTAACAAATGTTAGAGATGCTGGTTAAATATAAAGTTCACAAATTACAAATCTGAGTAAATTAAAATTTTAACTCTACTTAAGGTGGGAAGAAACTGAAGGAAAATACATTTTTTCTAATTAAGGTGAGCTTAATTACTTTGAAACTCCAAGTTTATCTTTATTTGTATAGTATATCTCAGCTGTTATCATGTTGCTGGTTTAACTATAACAATAACTGAACTACATCCCTTTGGGATTAAAATTAAGTATTTTTTTTATTAAATATTTCTTTAAATTGGCAGGTTGTAAGGATGTTCTGATTTTTACTGCCACTCACGTTCAATACATTAAAGTGACATCACTGGGTTATTACACTATTAGAAATGCATTTTGGGATGTAACGTTTAGAGTGATGGGCAGATTAACAGTAAAGAAGGGCAAGAGGAGTCATGACTGTAGGAGGGACAATCCCAGATTACCAGTCATCTCAGATGGAGGAGGAAAAAAAAAAGATTTTCATGCTATAATACTTTTCCAGTAATTTTCTAATAGTCATCAGTCAGAAAAGTATAGTATCCTGGGATGACCCCTCTTACAGGGATTTAAGGTTATTTTTAATCCAGGAGTATTCATTAGGGAAAAGGAAGAAATCAGATTTTAGTAGGAGTAAGAAGGTGAAATAATCTATGATGCAATGGAAGATGCCTACAGTGTCCTCCTTAGTAAGTATCCAATGGACAGCCAACATAATCTTCTCAGTCCTGGTGACAGTGGCACATCCACACATAATCTTCTTGGTGAACCCAGAATATTCTACACAAATCTGTGGCATATATCTAAAATCGATTAAATCACCTTAATGTACCCTGCCCTGGTACACAGATATGCCCATGACACATCTGGAAAAATGTTGCCCTCATTTTTTAATGCAAGATGTGAGTCACCCAAAGTCTCTCCGAAGTCTAATCTAAAACCAGGAGATAAATGTGTAACTCATCGTCTTTTAACGCCTTCTGATGCTTTTAAGCTAATTATGCCACTATCAAGATGCTTAACAGATCCACACACATTAAATTCACATTAACCAGCCCACATGCATAATGATTAGAGCACAATAAAAGTATACCTTATTGCATATGAGATGTCAACACATCCTGCTGACTGTACTGAAACTCTGCAAATCAGATTTTCCTTTAAATGTAAAGAGAACAAGATTTTGAAGTTAATCATTGTACAGTAAATCTTCTCAGTATTCCCAACTTGTAGCTACTCAATGAACTGCAACAACACTCTTCATTAAAAAACTGCCACATTGCTGCTGTCAAATATGTACAGTATGTGTTTTCTCTGATGCTGATCGATCACCTGGAAGAAAAACCTGTGTCTGTAGATGCAAAAATGACATCGCAGGAACAATGCTCTGTTAAAACAATCACACTTTGGGGATTTTCTCTAACTGGGAAGAAAAATCAGATCCATCTAAAGCTATTATTCAATTGTCTAAATGTTTGTAATGTGTATTTGGATGTGGAAAGTTAAAACAAATTGGGATAATCCACCTCACTTGTATTTTTGTGAGACCTCCTTGTACATTTACAGCTGAAATCATTGCACTGTCATTAAGTTACTTAAATGATGATCTTGCCAGATGAGTTTGCGGTTATAAAATCAGTTATGTATTAGACAAAAAAGATAGTAAAAATGCTTTGCATGGGTTGACAATGGGCTGCTTTTTAATAATGGCATGACTTCCCACCAACAGGTTAGAAGGTTAGTTACAGGTTTCTCAAGTTCAGTTTTTCATTCTCAGTTCTAACTTAACTCTTTAGGTGTCAGAGTGTCTTAATTTTTAAGGCATACTGTAAATGAGACAAAACATTTATTATAAACTGTATTTTATAACAGCAGTAATATTACTCATCTAATTTCAAATTGTGGCCTCACAGGTTGGTATTTCCCCAAGGCATTTTGGCTTTGCGGTGGCTGGTGGATGGCCGGCTCATATCTGCCTTCTAGCAGTGGAAAGTTAAGCTCATTCTGGAGACATGGCCTAGTGCAGTTTTGTGACTTTGGTTCTTAGAGCGTCATAACAACTGAAATGAACTGAATTATGAACTAGTTCAAAAGTGAAATGGGGAACCATGAATGTGAACTATTTAAACTGAACAAACTGAACTTTGAACTAGTTCATAAGAAGCATGAGCTTGCACAACAACATCTTTAAAACATGGATTATAAACTGATTTATATGATGATTTCAGCTGCAAAAAGACCTCCTGCCTCCATATACACTGATGTCCTTGTGGCTGTTCTGAATCAAATGTCAGCAAACAAAGTGCAAACAGATTAAAATTTCAAGTTTTTAAATTTTTTGAGTGATAAAAGTAAAAAACAAAAGAAAAAAAAGCATTTGGATTTTAACTTATTTATTCATTTGAATTATTATTTTTTTTAAAGCAGCTACTTACTGAAACTCAGTTACCTTGGACAAACTGTGTGGATGAAAATAGTGTGGGGCATATGAAGGAAAATTATGTATGTAATTATGTAATCCCTAAAAGCTATAAGTATATTGTTATTGTATAATTTAAAATGAGATAATTATATTTACAATGAAATAACAAGGAAAGGAAAGGGTGGGGGCAATGTTTTTACACGAATGCAAGCTGGTAACAAAAGACTTCACTGATGTTGAGCTTGTCAAACTGCCCACAATATTTCACTCTACAGCTGCAACACAAGTGCAATACAATTCTCTCACTGACACCATATACAAAGCCAGCACAGTTAGACTAATTAAATTTAATCATTAAGATAATCTGCACATCGTACAGCAATCAATCCCAGACTGTTCCATACTTGTTTCCCTTCGATTAGAATAACGAGTCATTAAATCTGCTGGATAATGATGCACCCCAATGGAAAAATTAACGATCCCATTGTGAACTTCCTGCTCAAACAGATTGAATACTTCTTCCACAACTCCACAAAAAAACAACGGCTTGTTTTTTTCTTTGTTTTTTTTCATTTTTGCTTTTAAAAAAAGTCCTCGCCCTAAAAGAACAATTTACTTCTCATAGCTAAAATGGTGGGTCATAAAATTTTGGTACTAAAATTAGACAGAGGAATAGGGTCATAAAGAACTAAAGACAACTTCTCTGTTTATTTAAAATGCAAAGAAAACCACATTTGTGGTGTGACGGGGTTTGGCTGTGAAGCTTCTTACAAGAATCAAACTCAAGAAGGTTTAAAAGTAACTTTGCTTTGAGTTTTTTTTTTTTTTTTTTTAATTTAGTGGAAACAGTACAACAGCATTGATCACAGAGGAAAATATGCTTAGTATCAGGTTGTAGCTCTTTGAGCTAATTTCCATCTGCAGTCCTAAACACACAGAAATACATTACATATAGAAAAAAACAAGCACATATACAGATATACGAGTAGAAAAGCACATTGCATATTAAAATACAGTAAAATAGAGAAAATATAAAAAGAAAAACCATTAATAGTAGTACTTATAAGACTAAAACAACAAAGTTGATTTCAGCTGCTATTAGGTAAGATAAATGTGTTGAAATCCTCGGATAAAGTCAGAAAACACACCACATTAAAAGTACATTTTCTGGACTTGTATCTGGTATGTTCAGCCCCATCAGCATAACACAAAATATGTGAGATATAAGACACGAACCAGGTCCCACAGAAATATTGTAAATGTTGGAATATGTGTAAAATAGAATCTAAATAGATTTATTAAACTATTCTATGTATTGTCACATGAAAGGTTTAGTGATACATCAGAATTTGCTTTGGATACACTGTGGCAAAAAATTACCACATGGACTAAAAATAGTTCTGAGGTCATTGATGTTTCTTAAATGAAAAGCATAGCATTATTTGCCAGATTTATGTGTTTATTCATTTGATAAAATACACTTGACCAAATGATGCAGATAATCTGCTCCTTCTTTCCTAACCCTGGACAGAAAAATTGTTTGCTGTGCGCTGTGAGCCGCCCAGACGGCGACCACTTCATCTGATGCTTTTTGTGGCTTTTTAAATAAATTTCGGTCCCAAGATGTTTCTGATTGTATTAGCTGCATACAGTAGCAGCAGAATATTTTTGGTAATTGCTCTGCTTCTAACCACACTACCGTGCACTAATATATGAGTGTCCACATGACTTTCTATCTAGTCTTTTTACTCCTAAAGTGCAACATTTTTGTGATGGTTTAATTAGGGAGTTCTCATCATGCTATTAGACCTGTGGTAAGCTAGCTTCATCCTATATATTGTCCACATCCTTAATCTTTATAGACAATCAGTCCATGAGAGCTTCTCTTTCTCACACCCTAAACTTTACTGTTGGACCTCATTGTTTTGGGGGTTTATTCTTAGAGAACAGACCAGGCAGGGGGCCTTTTCATTGCTGAAAAGGCCCCCTGCCTGGTCCTTTTCAGCTTTTAGAAAGCCCCAAGCAGTAATGTTGTCTGGAAGAAAGTCTCATAATCTATTGTTGTTCCTGCAGTTTGAACACATCATCTTTGATTTATGTTTTCTATTATTTTGCAGCACAAAATTAAATCTGTAGACAGTGAATGTAATCACACATTACAAATCACACTTTTAAACTGAATATCCAGAGGAAACTACAATCTAGTTTAATTTAAGTTTAGTTCTAATTTTCTTGCATTATCACCTCATGCGATACTGAGCACACATGACATTAACATACTCCTAATGTTACTGCAACATCAAAATGGAGCTGTTGACTACGGGTGGGGACAGATGCAGCACGGCCACCGGGTGAAATGTTGCAGTTATCTGCTCTGCAGCTTTTCCCTTTGATCCCCCTAATCTGCCAATTCAAGAAGAACGCATCTAAAAATGTATAACAGACACTTTTCACTATTTCCATCTACAGAGTTCTGTGTCTCTATAAGCTGCTGAGGGATAACTCAAGATACACAAACACTCTGTATATATGTGCGTGTGTGTGTATATCTTGAGTTGTAACTCAGCAGCTTATAGAGACAATATAGACGGTTAGTAAGTTACAATAAAACAGTTTCTTTCTGAGATTTCTTTCAGTAAATGCCATTTTAAAGCATAATAATACAAGAGAGAGCTGTTGTATCTGATCGTCATGATTGAAAAATGTTAAAAACTGCTTAAACCAAAATGTATAAAAAGGTAAAAGAAAGAAAGACAATCTTAACATTTAAAAGGAGCTGACATTGTGTATTTATGTTAGGCTTTTAAAAAATGACAACAATGGCTCTTCAAAAAGATTTTACATTTATCGTTTTTCATTGTTTCATTTGTTAATCAACTTCAGCTCTATCAATACTGAACTCTTGTTTATTCTTTGATTTGCACCCCATTGGCCAATAAAGAATGTGAAGGTCAAGGTGAGAAGATGAAATTAAAGACTTTAATTTGGCTAAACTAAATCTAAAAACCTAAATCCAATTTTTTTCCCCCCATGAACTTAAAACAAATCCAAATTACATTTTATACTCTTTTATCTTCAATATCCTCCAATCATTTAAGCTAATTTGGGTATATTTCCCTGTGGACGTAAAGACATAATTGCCAACAATCTGCACAGTAATATCAGCACTGTGCCTGTGTGGCTTTAAAATGACTTGACACATCTGGGAACCACAATGCTGTCTTGGTCTAAACTCCACACTTGGCTTCATCAAAAGAGGTTAATTGGAAAAACAAACAGGTCGGGGACTCATTTTGTATACAGAGGAACCAAATGATGGCAGATGGAAGGCAGGAAACAGAGCCTGCCCTTGAGCAGTGATGTGAAGTCTTTGTTGAAAAAACCCTCTGACAGAGAAGCGCTCACATGCAGTACAATCCTGTTCACGCATTCCAACACAGAAGTGGTGCTGATACATATTGTAAGAGTAGCAGTCTTACCCAGTAGCATCTCCACGTGTTTTACGATTCTTCCTCCGTGCTAGACTCTCCAGCAAGCTGATCTCCAAACAGAGAAGTTGAACAAACCCAATCAAAGAAAGAACCCCTCTCCGTCTCTTCTGTCTCTGTCTTTCCTTCACTTTGATTCTCTCCCTAAGGTGAAATAGCAGTCCTTTCTCGGGTCAATGACACATCTTGGCTACAATCCAAACTGCTGCAGTGAAAGAACAACTCACATAAGCTTCAATTAAAAATGTCATGCTCTGCTGATCACGCTGCCCTTTATTAGACAACGGAGAGAAGGAGCAAGGCAGATTGGATGCTAGAAGAGGAAGAATAGAAGCTGAGAGTATCTGAGGAGCAAGTGTGTATTCTTCTGTGTGTACAAGGCAGCGTCAAGGAACAAGAAACTGAGCAAGGAAGAGGGGAGAGAAAGCTGGCAGAGGACTGGCTGGTAACAACACAAACATCCCTCGTTTCTTCTTCTTCATTGCCAGCATTTCCTATTCAGGATTTGCACCTGTATGCTCCCTTAAGGACACTTGAATGCAATTTCCTTCCTGGCATTACTTGACTATAATAGGCATATTCTATAAATCGATTTCTACTCTGTTAAAAGTGCAGCTGTTATTTGCAAATTTAAATTTTAAATCCACATCCAAATGACACAATGAGGTCACTTATTGTGATTCATACTGTTGTCAAGTGATCTAATTTAAGTCCTTTTTAATTACAATCAATTATTTCAACACTCCAGGTTAACAAAAGCCGCTCATGCAATACAGTCATTATTTTGTCCCTTTACTACTCAAGTGTGACTGATATTAAAAGCAGTGTAATTTAACAGCGTTCAGTCATGTTGGCTTAAGTTTAATTTACAAGGCTTGTGGTTAAGAAACAATCAATGCCTTTCACTAACAAACATCAATAGTGGCTCCTGAGGTTGGCGTAGATGCTTACGGTATCAGTTATAACTGAGTTGTAGTTGTGCACTGACAGATGAGCCTTCTGCTCATCTTCTGACTGGTTTGACGAGTTTAACTTGCCTCAACTGGTTCCATTAAGCAGTGGGTGACCCACACATGATACACAGAAATGGGTTGCAGCAATAGAATTGAATAAAATGCCTTTATTGTCATTATACATATGTCATGTGCTACAAGACTTAAAACACAACACCCTGTGGTAAAGTTTACAAAGACAAGTGTATACAAAATTAAGAAACCAATGAATATAAACTAGAAGCACGCAGAGAGTGCAGACCTCCACTAAGCCATTGTATTTTATTTTGCCAGTGATTGTGGGCGTTAGAAACTCCTATGGCAAAAAATTACCCTATCTCCCCGAAGTAAAAATCCTTTAAAAAATTTCTGTTATATCACTGTATTTATAGAAAATTTAAAATAAAATAATAGCAAAGTAAAAAAAGCTTAAAAGACCTTAAACTTCCCACTTCAGAGGTACAGCAAATACAGCTTCATTTAGAGTTAAAGGTAATTGAAGATAAAGAGAAAGGAGGTTTTCTTAACTATGTAAAGTGATATAACTTAACCTTGTAAACTGAAATGGGTTACAGAATTGCACTTTGTGAGACTCACCCAAAACCTAAACATAGCAGCTGATTACCTAATTCATCACCCTTAAATTTGATCCATTTATTTATTTAAGGCTTGCCTTTTGTTCTAAAAAATAGAGGCAGGTCCTCATAATGTAACTATGTGAAAACCCACAACACGAGTACACACTCAACACACACATATGCAGAGCTTCTATCTTCCCTGTGTGCTCCTTGTCCACTGGAATAAGGCCTGTGTGGAAGCACATACTGACAAATCCTGACAGTTTTACACTTGATTTCTGGCTGCTGCATTTAGATGAAACTGGGGCAAAGGGCCTCAAGCAGAATGATCACGTCGGCTGCACACATCATGCTTTCATCTTGTCACGGACCTACTAAAAACTGGCTGTGAATACTTCTATTTATGTTGCATAATTATGAAAAATCCAGAATTGGTAAAGGTTGTGGGAGGAAAGATGGGGAGGCAGAAACAATATGGGTTCCAAAGCTTAAATGCAACTCACACATTCAAACATTTTATCAGCGCCATATTAAGCTCATGGTTTTAATTACAGTTTCTACATAGGAAGTATAAAATGCTGATATGGACTCATAGTTCCCCCCGGTCACGCTAAGATCCCACAGACATGAACATTCTGTTAATATTGTGAAACAGGTGTTTGCTTTAAGTCTAACAGGAAGCTGGTGCATGAGCGAACATCGCTCCCCATTTCTGTAGCGCTGCAACTCATGAGACCCTGAACAGAGTGTCAGACTAAGTGATATCTGACAAATGTCTGCTTTTGCTCAGCAGCCTCTGCAATATAAAATGAAGGCGAACAGTACAAAACTCCAGCTGAAAATTGTCCTATTTCAGAGTTCTGAAAGTATGTTTCAGCACTCATCTGCATGCATGTTCCTGCAGACATGCTGGAGGAGAACATGGTACTGCAAATGTATACTGCGCACTGGTACACGGGTCTGATAAAACCTTCAGAAAAGCATTACGACAACCAATTTGCAGTGAAGCTCTATTTGTGAAAATTAGATATTTTCCATTAGTGAAGGAAGTTTTGCTTGAATAACCCAAAAAGCTTAATTTCCTCTTTGTAACAGTCCAGGAAATGCTGTAGGTCACTTCCCTGAGAGACATTATTTTTCAGGTTGGGTCCAGGATGTGTGTTAGAACAATGCTAGTTAAAAAAAATAAAAAATTAAATTACAAAGACTGGAAATCCATGTACGGTCAGTTTACTTTGACTTAGGATTGTCAAGTGTGGGTCATATTTGTCGTTGTGTGATATTAGTGTGTATTTGTGCATTAATGCAAAGTCAGTAATCTGTGCACCAGACCAGATGCAACATATGCACGTGTATCAGTCTGAAATGATGGGAGCGACATCTCCCTCTCAAGCCTGATCTTATGTGAGTGCATTTTATGTGATGACACTGCTTTCAAGGCCTGAGGATATTTATTTTAGATGATGATGAGCATAAGATCCCCGGGAATGATTTACAATGAAAGCCAAGTCTGACATCATTCAGTTCAGACGGATTAAGTTAATGAAAAATGTCAACTGACCAGTGTGCTCATTTGGATATGAGACAGACTGATGATATGACATTGCTGTGAGATAAAGATAAAAGGAGCATGTCTGAAAGGGGCTTATATATTAGTATTTTTTTCCCTGTACTTTTACACGCATACACACATTATATCAAAACCTGAAAACCGTCACCCTGAACTGAAATGACTACAGTGCTGTCCTGTAGTTCAAAAGTGTAGATAGTGGAAAGTGATTTGTTATGTTCTCTTTTCAAAAGGCCCCCAGTTAGCACAAGCCTATTAAAATCTCTTTTTCCATTTGTGCAATCACTTCATAAAGCTAAAAAAAAGGCAAAGCTAGTTCAGCTGTATGAAGGAAAATGAAGGGAACAAGTATTATTAGTGTGGTTCACTGCTGCACACTGAATTATGCCAACAATCACCATAATTGACTTGGCTCATCCCCATTTTCTCCTCTCTGCTGTGAAATGAACATCTGGGACAATGGCTTTCTGACACAAATATTAGAAATATCATGCAAAACATGCTTTTATTGTGCATTTAAATATTTGATCTGCTGAAATAAAATACAAATAATGAAATACATACATAATATAAAATAATCATCAAAATAAAAAAGAGCTATAGGTATTACATTAATAATATAATAAGTGAACAAATGAATACATCAAAAATTGCTCAAGTGAACATCAAGTGAATTGAACATTTGCAACTGATAATAAACAATGAGTAGCAGAGTTGAGTATAAAATAATCTTGAGTTTCCAAAAAATTCAGTAATAGGAAAAATGAATGGGTTACAATCTGTTGTAAACAGATTATGACTTACATGATTATTTGGTAACTTTTAAGTGTACAAATTGACACAAATGTTTGTCACAAGATCAATTAATACATTTTTCAGCATTCAACCCTTTCAACTTTTTCTTGATATTTTCAGCAGGAATATTTCATGTAAGGGAGTCCACATTGAAACAGAAATACAGTGAGGAAAATAAGTATTTGAACACCCTGCTATTTTGCAAGTTCTCCCACTTAGAAACATGGAGGGGTCTAA
>JBAMHW010000024.1:11884624-11900569 GCA_037177495.1 Rhadinocentrus ornatus | reverse complement strand
ACTAAGAGATGTTTTCCAGATTGGTTTTCCATGTCATTTGTCTTCATCATTTTGGTGAGTTGATAAATATACATTGCGATGGTGAGACAATTGGTGGTTATTTATAAGCTGGTATAGCATGGGCAACAGGATACTTAATATGCATGTACAAAATATAGACAGACCAATACACATACAGTACACACTAGCTCCGATTAGTGAAGTTTGAATCCATAGAAATGCACAAATGTTCAGTGTTTTCATTAGAATCTTTTTGTGGTTGTGTTTGATGGTGAAAGTCAGTCAACACTGTATTTTAATCAAAATTATTAATCTGCTGTTTAAAACATCAGTTTAAGTTTGACAAAGTTAACAAAAGCAAAGCAGTTATAATTAAACCTTGTGAGCACACAGACAGCCCACAGGCCAGCAGCCATTGCTTTTTTTCACTGATACCAAAAAATGAAAAAGTAAGTAATAGAATTCATGGTATTGGATGAAAAGTCATTTTTCATAGTCACAAATAAAAGGCAACAGAAATTTTACACCTTATTTGAGCCAAAAGTACACAAAACCAAACAGGATATGCTTCTCAAAAGATGTGTTGCCACACACTACTGGGAAACAGCCAGAAAGCAACAGAAAGTTTCTCATCAGTCAGATATTTTTTCTTCCAATCTCTCTGTCCAGCAACCCAGAGCATTTTACATTTAGATTTTCACTGGCATAACATATAACCTGGTACAGTTTTGAGAAAAAATTGAAATGATTTATTAATGTTTAATGAACAGAAACAACATAATAATAACTGTTTGCCGTCAATTAACACTTTGATGTATGAATTATTAAAAAACAGGGACATTTTTTTCACATGCAATATTTTACTTCTACAGACAATATATGTAGTAGACAGTGATGCTTTTGCTTATTATTAATGTTATTTGACTTTTCACTTAGTTCATTTTTATCAATTATGTGACATTATTCATAGAATATGTTGTCATATTTATATTATATAAATATTCTATGAAAAATTAGCTTTATAAATTTCTTGTCCTGTTTATCACTGAGGCAAACATGGTAATTACAATGTAGTTATAGAAATCAAATCTTATAATATATTTATTGATTCTACAGAGAGTGGCAGTGTATTGGATGACTCACTAATGTCCAGTGAAGAGGCTAATTTGCAAATATGCCATCTTCACCAATGCATATACTAGTAAACAGCCTTTATTGTGTCCACTGTAGTTGCTACTATGCATCAAAGAGTCAAAGCTCTAGGAAAGAAAATCAAAATAGGCATATCGGACCTTTAAAGATAGAAAATACATTAGAATTGAATAATAAAACAGCAAAAATAGGTAAAGCTTTCCCCATAAATAACTAAGCTTTATATTTACTGCTTTTCCAGTCGTTCTCTGCAGGTAAGCTGTGTGTTTAATGTGATCTTTTTTTACCTTTTGTTTTTCTGGGTACCTGCTTTAGCAATTATCATGGGTGAGGTACCTAAATGCATTGTGGAGAGATTTGATGGTGTTCTAGAGCACATCATCCAGCATCGACAGATGACTACAGATAAGATTGCTGCTCTGTCTCGCTTCCATTCCTCTAATCATCCATGCTCCAAGTTCTTATCTATGTTCACTCACATTAGAAACCTGACGGGCTAAATTGGATTGACTTTTAATTAGGTGCTCTGCCAGCCACAATGGATTTTAACTGCCAGGATTTTCCTGTTAGCTTCTTAACACAGTTATGCTTTTGTGCAACGAGACATCTGTTTATTCTAACAAGTAAACCAGCATTTACTATAATCTAAAAATCTGTAAGCAGAAATTAAAATGATGCTAAATCTAAACGCCATTCATCCACTGCTTAATTTCCTGTTTTATTTATGAAAAAACAGGGACACATACAGTGTAGTTAATCTGATAACAAAAAATTACACCAAAACAGAAATAAGTGATCAGGCCACATTAAGTTGTATAATGATCTTTAAAGATTTTCAATTTATTTGTATTTGGCTTGAAGTCATGTATGATGATCAGGCTCTGTTACGCCCCTAGGCCTGTCTGCCTGGAGCCTGTCATTATTACATCTGGTGAGCGAAGCAAAACGAGGATTGGCTGCATTACCGGAAGCAAACATCCCTTCTCTCCCACTAAGATTGGTAGCCTTCGCTTCCCTCTACAGGCTTCAGGACCAATCCTAGAAGCTCCCAGCCTTTAAATGAGGAAGACCGACATCAATCTGGGCAGCTGTGCTTCGTGTGCGCACAGTTTGCCAGTTTGGGATTGTTGTCTTGTTGGTTGAACTGTGAATAACCCTTTGTGGTTGTGTTAGTAAGACTGGCTTTCTCTGGACAATTTAGGACCCGGTGAAAAGATGCTTTTTGTTTTAAGCTCATTTTGTGTTTTGGATAAAGACGCTCTCGTGTGGAGACGCTTTTTGTTTGGTATATTCTGAGTGATCCAACTATCTAACTGAGGAAGTTTTGTGTTGTTTGATTGATTGTTTAGTTTTGTTTGTAAAACCTTTTATCTGTGAGACTACTTGAACAAGGACACCTTTAGTAACAGTTTTCTTTTCTTTGTTTATTTGTTGCCGGACCTGGTATATTTCCCATTGTGGACATCTTTTGTTTGCTTATAATGAACCCAATTGAGGTCATTTTTTTGGGTTATTGTAAATAAATTATTATTTATGCCATTACGTTGTGTCAGGCTCGCTTTGTTACCAACCCTAGATTCCCCTAGCATAACAGGGTTCGTAAGGTATTTTAATTATGGGTGTAAAACTCAAAGTTCTTCCTGCAGGTTTAATAGAAATTGCATTATAACACCAAATTGTTGATTTAGTTTCTTACATATGAAAGATGTCACCTAAACTTGAGACAACTGTGCTACCCCACCACCACATGCTCTATTTAATAAATCAGTCTTAGGAAGTTTGTAGTACTGCTGTTGTGATCATCATTTTCAATATGTCACCAATTTCCTAGTTCATGTCCCATTTGTGTTATTGTGTAAAAGATGTGATTCCTGAGGGTTACATACCTATCCTAATGTCAGGGTTCTTCAACTGCAGTCTTTGGGGGACAGGGTCCTGCAGGTTTTACTCGTTTCCCTGCTTCAATGAAGCAGGTCTCCTCAACACCTTGTTGTCAGAGTGTGCACAAGCCTGTTTACGAATTATTAATTTTGGCCAGGTGTGTGCAAGCAGTGAGACCTCTTAAACCTGCAGGGCAATGGCCCTCGAGGACCAGAGCTGAACAACCCTGCTCTAAGAAAAATATCTAGCTTCTCAGATATTTCAGAGAACCCATGGGGAAATGAAAAAGGGTAGCCCAGAAGAGAAATGTTACAGATATGTTAGAGAGCATGCGGAAGCAAGCATGGTCTGTGAACACAGGAAGCAAGAACACCAATGCCTTTGATTTTTATTTACTTACTCATTTATTTTTCAAATGTTTCTGTTGGATATCTATTGCAAAAAATGCATGTAAATCATGTAGTTCATATACATGAATTATTTGCTTTTCACTTCTTATTGGTTTCCATAAGATGTTTGGGATGTCAGAAAGGTTAGGTCTTGAGAAAAATAGCATTTGACCCTGTCATCAACCAGTCTTAACATGGCAAGGACTCCGATCCCTTAATGTCAAACAGAACAGCTCAGATTAAAAAACACATAGTGGGACAAAAAATGCCCTCTTGGAAGAAGAGCATGATAATATTGCTAGTGTATTAAGGTTTGAATAATGTATTTTAAAGTTTTTTGCTACAAGTTTACCATGTTGTCCCGTGTTTACAGATTAAGAATAAAAATTTGAGCTGCATATTTACTCATTGTAACTGAAACCCAATTTATTCTTTAGAAAAGCAGATTACAGGCCAAATTAATTAAA
This sequence comes from Rhadinocentrus ornatus, assembly GCA_037177495.1. Classification (NCBI taxonomy): domain Eukaryota; kingdom Metazoa; phylum Chordata; class Actinopteri; order Atheriniformes; family Melanotaeniidae; genus Rhadinocentrus; species Rhadinocentrus ornatus. The sequence goes on along the minus strand of JBAMHW010000024.1, from coordinate 11,896,680 downwards.
TTAATTAAAAATAACCTGTTATATCTTCAATTTGCCCATCTGTAGTTTCACTCATAGTGAGTATGGTGATTGCACTGGAGGGAAATTGTCTTTTTTTCTAATTATTTTTTCTACTAAAGAAAGACTGGCGCCATGTAATGAATCATAGTGCAGTTCACAAAATCAAAGGATTAGACACCAGTAATAGACAGCACTGGTAATTGGTATCTTACACTGCTGCTGTTATAATCAACATTTATACCATTCATTTAATTGGTCACAACCAAAAGCTCCGTAAATGTAAGTGCTTCAAAGATTGGATTCCTGAGGGTCTCATACCCATCTGACAAAAATATCTAGCATGCCAGATATTTCACTCGAGATCGGGTGGGGGCAGGGGCGTTGCTAGGCATAAAGCTCTACTAGGGCACAGGCCCCCTACCACATAACGCCCGAGCAATTAAAATTTTTTAGCATGAAAATAGTTTCATATCTTTAATGACAATTTCTGTTTCACGGAAATCCCGTCATTTGTTCATGGTCCCTAAACGAGACACTGGTAGCTCCAGTGTGAATATTGGCTGAATATCCAACCTAAAACTGATTTCACCGTGGTCTTAGCTCCTTTTTTTCTCATCTCTCCTTGCTGCTTCCGTCTCTGCGTCGGGTGAAGAATTTCCTGATATCCATCTACAGAAGTCACGCATCATATGTTTCAGTTAGTATAAGGTCATTTGGTTTCATTTATAAAAATAATATAAAACTGACTGTTTTGTGACATGTTACAAGACCTGAAACTGCGCTGTGCGCTCACCACACCAGACACACGCAGAGCTGCGTGACGTGTGTGATGACATGCAGTGACCGAATGTGCCCCTGAGCTGTATTCTCTATGTGGAGTTAACGCTCTTGCTACACGTTTGAATTTAAACATATATCTTCTCCTGTGTGAATTATCTGAATTAATGTATGATAAGTATTTATTTTCGACTGATTTTCATTTATACTGGGGCACAGCTCATTTATACTGGGGCACGTGCCCCAGTAACAGGGATCTGGCGACGCCTCAGGGTGGGGGGAAATTAAAAGGGGTAACCCAGATGAGAAATACTAGAAATATGGTAGAGATCATTAGAAAGAAAAGGTGTTCTATGTAATCTCATATAAATAAAATTAGGTTAAACTTGGGTGGGGACACCAATACCTTTCATTCATTATTATTATTTTTTTTTTAGGTTTCTCTCTGATATCCAGGCAGATCACAAGCCAAGGACGAATATTATCTGTTTTTTTATTTATTTTTTCCACATGGATTTCTTTGCTGTGGAAAACAGAAAACCAAGGGGACAAAGTTCTGCTTTGCAGTGCAAGTTATTAAATAATGAAGATTAATTTAAATATTATCTGTGTTTTTAAATAAAGCCTCTTGCTATGTATTGTTTTAATGTGCTTAACCTTTTGTAATAAAATCAATATTTTGTCAGCCCTGAAAAAGAAGAATTACTTATTTTTAATACTATTATTGTTAATATACAGCCAACACAGCTATGTAGCTACCTTGTGTGTTATTCAGTGACTGCATTTGCCTCAGTCTCTGACGTTAACCAAAAGTGTAATTCGCCTGCGGTCGCGCAGGCACACATTTTTATAGGTGTGGCTTTGGATGTAGCTCTAAGGAGAGAGGGTAGGAGTTTTTTGGAGCTTTTTTTTTTTTTGCTGTGTGAATACATGTTCTACAGCAGCTTAAACAGCGAGGGCGGGAGTGGAGCTTGTTTGAAGATACAACGGGAAGCTGCCTATAAAAAAGGTTGGGAACCTCTGGCGTAAAGGACATAACAGCCCAACAGCTTCACAACCAACGCCCTGAGCTTCAGTCATGGCAAAAACAGACCTATGCTAGAATGGCTTCTTCAATTAACAACCGTTTAATTTGGTCTGCTTGAGTGGTCTTTTGAGCTCAGTAGTTATAGCCATTAGAGAAAATTGTGCACCATTTAATGGAGGAGCGAAAAGCAAAATGATTTCTGTGTGAAAATTCTGGTGTAAAGCAAAGCTCTTTGATCTCAAGTAAAACGGGGAGGACACAAATGGACACAATGCTTGCTTTTAAAAAAAATCTGTCTATTTGTACTTTATGAGTTAGAGCATGCAGATGATTTTCTCTCAAGAAAATGTAACATATTTTTACATTAAACATTATGCCTCGCCTGCAATTTATCAGGTAATTGACAGATGATGATTAGTGATGGAAAAATACGGCTCTCTTTAAAGAATCTGCTTTTTTGGCATAGCTCCTCTAGAAGAGCCCGCTCTTTCGGCTTCTAAATGCCTTTCCATTTAAAATCAGTCAGAGCTTCAATTTTAGCACAATTGGTTTGTATGTTGGTAAGCAAGTTTTTCTTTACTGCTTTCTATTCAAGCCACATTTTTATGCATTTTAATCCTTTAAACCTTTAATGTACAACTGAACACAGAACCACAACAAATAATAAAAAAAATATATATATTTTTTTACATTATGACACTTTAGAGCCACTAATTTCTCCATTATTCCTCAACAGACTTGTATTTAAAGCCAACTCCCTGGCTCTCTGTGACCCTGTTCACTCAGTCTGTACCAGTAAACTCGCTTTCTATATTTATATATATTATATAAATATATATAAAAAAATTAACATTTTGTGCTAAACAACTTCATATTATATTGTATCATTGATAGCTGTGCCAGTCAGAATTTCCATCACTGCCCACATACTGTATGCTTTACGCTGGCATGACTGTTAGGCAATACATCCACTAGAGAGCAGTGAAGAGTTCACTTCCAAGCTTGATGTCAGTTTCAATTCAAATATACATCAGATGTGGTGTAATTCGCACTTCCACAAAGCCTCTCTTTAAAAAGTCATATTTCTGTTGTCATCTTGATGTTGTTGTTAATAATAACATTAATCATCATCATTATTATTATTTTTCTCATCATTATTATAGTTATTAATTTTATTAATCTCTTTTAATTCACTGGTTGAGCGTATTATACTGCAAAATATTGCTCTCATGATTTCCAATGGTCCTGCTCCATTGGCTGCTTCCTGATATGAGTGAAAACATACTAAAATATGCTAAATGCATGTGGAGGATGGACAGAAGACTCCCTCTGTATCCGTATGTTTAGCATTAATGTGCCCTAAGCCCATTATTGCCTCTGATTTGTGCATGTTAACTTGAAAAACTTTTTTAAAAAAAACTTAAAAAAGCCCCACTGTGTATGTAAACTAAATAAGTGCTGTATGAGTGTTTAACCTTTACTCAGGACAATCAGTTTTTAGTAAAACATACAAACAAGAAACACTATGATTACCTGATAATGACAGAAAACATAACTGCATAAAGACGCTTGATGTCAACAACAAACTGAACAATCCCAATCATGGATGATTTACCATACAGCAAAGGAAAACTAGTTCATGTAACCTGGATAACTTGAACTTTGGTTTATAATTACACTAAATTTGTTCAAGTGTTAACCTGACAGGACTGCTAAAAATCACTGCATTTTACTTTACAATCTCCAGTTGGTGCCATCACCGTTTATTTCTTTGTTACAATCCACCCTATTGCTTCTCTTGCTTTTTGTGGGAAATTTATTTCTGTAATCAAAACAAAATGGGTTTCTAACTGATGAATGGTCAATCGTGGCACACTGATGCTTGTGGTAAGATATTTAGAGATTCATCTTTCCTAGCTTAAATTTAGTTTTTGTTTCATTTGTGGGCATATTTACATGATGTTTTTTCTTTGTCTTTATTGTTCTCAGCAAATAAACAGCAACTGTTTCTTTAAGACGTCACACTGTCACAGCAACTTAATAAGCACCACAATGCAGAAACTCAGCAGCTACTCAGGTTAATAGCAACATGTGATATTACACTAAGTGCAAGAAAACCTTCCCAAAGAAAGTTAATATGTTGAAAACCAAACATGGATTGCTGTCAATGCTTGTTACAAATGCAACCAAATTAAATGTGGCAAGTGTGAGATATGAATTCTTCTGCGGGTAAGCTAATCCTGAATACATTTCAAAGACAGGAAGGACAAATAATATTCATTTGTACAAAACTACCAAGCACAGAAGACACACGTGAAACTGTGTGGAAAATATACAGAAGGAATACAATTCAGCTGTGTGTAGTCAGAGGTATGGAAATAATTTTGAATGAATGAAGTTCGGACAAAACGAAGAATTAAATCAATTTCATCTAAAACAGCTAAAACACGCTCCCTTTAGCTAACATTACACTGTAGCTTAAAGTTAAAATAATGCAACAGTTCAGCAGAAAAAGACCTTGAAAAGAAGCATTCATTAAATACAACAGCAAGTCAATGCTGGATTTGATTAAACCAAATGGTGAAATTCCCGGTGACGCTTACCAGTAAGGACAATTTATCCTGTCTTTTAAACCTGAGATGATCTTTTTAGACATTTAAATGAACTTTTTTTTCTGAAGTAAATTTTCAATTTAATATTCACAGCCCATTTTCTGATACAATTTAACAAATTTATAGCCAAAATATGATTAGATGGACCAAAATCTAGTAAATAGATAAATTTTTGTCTGTTTATGTCCATTCTGAAGGAGGTTTTGTCTATAACCATACACATATTGTATGTGGATATATGCAACTGAGCACACCACATACACACACACCTAAAGATAAGCACTGCTTTTACATGCAACGTTGAATCTGGGCCTGCAATATAGCCCCAGAGGGAATGGAAAGGTAATGGTGCGTATGAAAATTCAACTTCCCACACAAAGTGTCTGTGCATTTACATGTCCATGGTGGGCACTCTAAGAGCAATCATTCATCTGAATCATTCAAGTCTTTGCAGACATCGGGAAATATGCATTTTTGTATTTACAGACGTGATAAAATGTGATGTAGTTCATTTAATGCATGTAGAGACTAAATTAGCCTAATGACACTTTGGTCATATTGCAGCATGTGAGAAAACATGTTTTTAAATTTACTGTAAAAACACAGAGGAAAGATTGAAAAACTAAGACTTTCTGTGCTCTGAGAATACTTCAGCACTTAGCTTCTACCATTTCAGGATTCTTAAATTTGAGTGCATCTTTCAATATCTAGAATGTTTGACCTCTAGAAAGACTCAGATTTAGTGCTTTCATATTGTACCAATCAGAGACGATGATTAATACTGTCACAGTAGTGACATATGAGTTAATACTTGGCATATTAAAAGCAGTCTAAAGGTTTTTGCTGTCATAACATGTTTTCTACTGATTGGTTGTGGGTATTTTGACATTTTCCTAAGAACCTTGAGGGACTGTTTTCTCACCATGACAGATATCTGTTAGGGAGAAACAGTCAGTTCTCCCCTAGGAGCAGCCAAATAAAGATCAGTTATTTGTCCAGAGGCAGGTTTGAGCTGCCACAGTGTGAAGGAGACAGTCATCTGACTTGTAATGACACAGTCCGAGAGCCATTACGCTTCTGATGGGAGACTTAAGCAGAAATCCATTTCAGAGTAGTGTATGAGGTGAGGCAAGCTGTGTGGGGGAGGTTGGGAACAACAATCTGTTGGGAGTCTATTGTTATAAGGTGTACACTGGTGGCGTCCACATGCAATTTGTTTCAGAAGGCGTCCTTTTGATGAATACTGTGCTTTAACCATTTTAAATTACTCCTATAAGCTGCAGAGAATTAAGACAGGTTGCTTTTCTTCTAAACATATAGCGCTTCTCGTGCTACTATTGAATATCAGCATAGAGAAACATTCCCAACACAAGACAACGCTGCAATAATAAGCTAATCCAGGCAGAAAATGGCTACCATGTGCTACACTGCATGGTGTGAGACCGCAGTGTTGTAGCACTGGAACTCCAGATCATACACCTCTTTTCCAGTAGAGTGTATTTTCTGGCACTTTCCTTTGTACATTTCTGGTGAAATAAAGGAAACTGGTCAACAGCATGCATAAAGTGGACTTTTTAATTGATTACCCAGCTGTTATAAAATTTCTTTGGTAATTTAATAATTTACTAAAGACATTTTCAAAACCAAAAAAATCTCACTGTATAATTATGGTCACAAAAATAAAGCTTGTCCTTTTTCCGATGTATATATTCTTAAATATTCTTTACATGTAAATTAAAGAACAAATAATTATTTTCAAGGCTATGAAAATTACAATTTCAATTTTCAATGTCATCTTAATTTTCTAACAAACCAAAGAATCTGAAAACCAACCAAAAAATATTTATTTATTTGTTGCATTTTTCATTTAAACATCTATCTATATTCAAAATCAGAGTACTTTCCATATTCTTTTCAATTAAAATGTATTCAAACAATTAAGATGATTAGATCATCACAAGGATTTTATTTCTCAATACGGGTTTTAGCAAGATTTTTAAAATTATATAGCTATGAAAACATATTAAACTTCTTTAAATATTGCAAATAATGTATCTAACACTTTTTCTAAGTAGCCCTATTTAGGATACACAATGAAAAAAAAAAAAAAAAAAAGAATATTTTGGTGATTTATATGAGTGTACTTAATTTATCTTGTTTTAAATAATTTTCATGTAAATTATGATTGTGATTTATGCTATTTGTTGCTGCTATTTTTTTATGCTTTCTTTGCACCATCTGTAATGCTTTTAATGTTTTCTGTAAAGCACTTTGAATTGTCTTGTACATGAAATGTGCTACACAAATAAACTTGCCTTGCCTTACTTTTAACACCTCGACAATGTGGGAACTATTTAACTTTTATGGTTGTGTATTCTACTGGTTTAATTGCATTTTACTTTGCCAAGTGTCCAGAGGCTGTTCAAATAAAGACGGAGAGAGCTGAGTGCCAGCTGGCTGTCATAGCCATTAGTCATAAAACACATAAGGAATGCCACACACATGGCAGCTGTAGCTTTCATGACTACCATTGGGACACCTCATCAATCTCTATTAAAACCAAAGCGAAAATGGCGCTCTCAAATTATTATTTTTTTAAAACAACCCCAGATGATAGAGTAAAAAGTAAAGACTAAAGTAGACAATTCTTCTATCATGCTAATCAATAAATAACAAGATTTTGCCCAACCACCCTAAAGAAAAAAAACCCAATTTTGTTCAATCTTTGTTGGACTTTATCAGCAGAACCCATAAGTCCATTGACAGTTAAGGGCTGGAGCTCAAGCTGCTCCCATCCCAATCTCGTTCCACATGATTATTCCCAATTTCACAGTTGATGGTTTTTACTGAGACAGACGGCAACAGCCAAATGCCAAAATACAAAAGAGAAAGCACTGACAGAGGAGAGAAAGTCAAAGAAGGGGCAGCAAGAAGATAAGCAGGTCACTGAACTTCATCACCAGCATTTGGGCTGGAAGTCATCTGTGAATGTGACATTTCTTTTGCCATGGTGCAGAATGCTAACACAAGCGATAGTGGTGGATGTTGTCTGATGTACAGTAGCAAGCTGGGAAGAGCCACACATTCAAAGTGACGATGATCAATGTTGGTTCTATCCGTGAATCTGAAACAGCTTTTATATTCAGGGAAGAATAAATCTGTTCACATACTTAACTTTTTGTAGTGTAGCTAATTAGTAATTGATCCTACAGACTACGTACAATGACAGCCTTTATCATTTAGATTGCTTTTGTTATTCAAAACATTAAGCTATTTTATTAATGGACCAGACTCCTAAAATTTTCTGTAAATGCTCATAGAGGTGGCATGCAAATGTCAGCAGCATTCCTCATTTGGAGATTTTCCACCCAGCCTTTTAGGAAAATCTCTGGAAGATCATATATGAAGGCAGTAGCTGATATTTTCAACCATTTACATTTACCGTGCAACTAAGTTGGTAAGAATGTACCATTCTTTGACCTTTATGATGCTTTCTAATCACTTCTTCCTATTGTGAATACATTCAGATTTTTTTATTCAGGTTTGCAGGCCGTGCTGCTCAAGTGGTTTCTCTTCATACATTGGACTTCTTCTTACATCTGTTATAATATTTTGTATATCCATGGTAACGGAACAGTCATCTACGAGCAGGATCAGCTGATCAAGCTCTCCAAAAACAAAATTAATGAGCAAAATAGCACACCAAATCCCACAAAAGTTGAAGAAGAAACAAGGATGATACAGGGCAGAAGCAAAGAAAAGTGGAGGAAATTCAAACCATTTTCTTCAAGCCTTATGGTGGAAAATATGAGGCTAACAAAATGGACACAGAAGAAACACAAGGTGTGTCCCAATTCAGGGTCTGCACACTTCAAAGTGCGGCTTCGTTGGCCACATATGTCATCATGGTGCCCGAAGTACTGTCCCAATTCACAGAATTTGAAGGAGCCTCCGAATCCACCCTTCAAATCCGCACTTCGTTTCGCCCCAAACGAAGGCTGCTGGTGATGCATCCTTCACGACCTCTTTTCTCCCAGAATTCATTGCGCACAAGACGGTGGCGAATCAGCAATCCAACTCAGAAGAGTACGTTTAGGATTTCAATAAAGTTTAAAAAAAAAAAAAAAAGATACTTTTTAAATTTTTTTTACTATACTTCAGTAAAAACGTTACAAAATGGTGACGTTAAAAATCGGTAATATATGATATTAGTAGATTTTTAAGGGGTTAATGAAGTGTGTACCGGCTGGAAAACAACAGAGCCTCAGACTGTGTTGTTTTTTTTGTTTTGTTTTTTTTGTTTTTTTTACTGTCGGTGTTGGCGGTCGGTGTTCAGTCCTTTGAGTAATTTCAGACGTTTAACTTTACATACATAAATTAACCTAAAACCAACAAATATTTTAACTGCTGATTAATCTTTTAGTTCTCCCGATGAAGCAGTTTTTTGACATTAGGCCAGAAAAACCCCAGTAAATAATCAATTTCCTACAACCAAATCTAATTTCTTTAAAAAAGATTGTTTGGCTCACTGAGAAATCAAGACATACTCAGTTTTATTATCCCATAAGACAATAAAAGGCTGTAAACCTTTTCAACAAAGACATCAGGGAATGTTTGATTTATTTGCTTTAAAACAAAAAATGTTTAGTTGAAATCTAGTTGTTTATTTATTTTCTGATGATCATTTGAAATGATTAATCAATAACCTGTTTCAGTACATGGAAATTTGCAATCTGTGTAATTGCTGATAAAAGATTGGTTTTGTAAAAAACGGCCCCTGAATCCTGTCAGTAAAGGTTTTGTTTTCTTGCAGCTTTTGTCCCCAGTTTGCAAGTTCTTCCTTCACATTTTTTTTACCTCACAAAGCACTAGGTGGCCATGTACCATAATTTGCTGTACCTTCTTAAAAGCTGTGAGATAAGCAGACCTCTCAGATCCTTTACTGCTACTCACTGACGTTATTTAGAGCTGCTCAGACTGTAGCTTCTTTTAAAGACAGTGTAAAAACAAAAATATTTTTAAATCTGTTTATTTTAAAAGTACTCATCTGCATGCCTTTTTAACATTAGGTGCTGTAAGTTTATATTTATTTTAAATACTGCATACTGCACAAATGTTCAGTCTTATTTTGAGATTGGGAAGTGTGAGTCTGGCCCAGCTGAATACACACCTAAGAGCCCAACAGAATCACACATGCTACTTAAAAAAAAGACAAAAAAAAAAGACTGCAAATTCTCCTAGCCGCACACATGTGGAGCATAGTGAAAATTACAGCATCCCTCTGGAGAGTGGGCAGTAGGAGATGCGGGATTGGATGAATCAAGGATCTTTTGTTTGCAGTGAAAAAGACTGCTTCAGTGCAGTTTACAGGCTCTTGGCAAGCAGGCAGCCGTCATTTAGAGCCATTTAGTTTTGAAGCTGCTGCAGAGGAGGACAGAGGAGAACAAGGTCATTTAAAGAGGATGCAGAACATGATGATGTGGACAATTCCGACTGTTTAAGTGTGTCTACTCTGCTTGAATTAAGCAGCAGATAAGCATGTCATGGCAACACTTAAAGTAACGATAAAGTGAGACACACATCTTAAGGAAGATTCATAAACTGAAATGGACTATCAGAAACAAAGGTGATTCATGAAAAACTTCAACATTTTGAATGATGTTGTGAGCATGGACGTGTGCTAAGTTGGAGATTTTCCTTCCCCTCTTCATATCTCTTTCATGGAATTAGTACTGAATACTAAAAGGTAGCAGAAAAGGAAGCATTCATCTGATTAAAATCTGCAACTTGAGGACTACATGTAAGCACACTGAAATTTTAAGAACCAGTTTGTTTTATCTTAAGCAAAATACTAAATATTCAGTCACTTCAGGAGCTACATGGTACTTTCTGATGTTGGTTGTTTGGTTTCATTAAAGAGTAAAAGAATAAAGAGCAATGTTTTAACTTATAATATTACTCAAGTTTTGCATACATGTACTCTAACATTTTTCATGCCATTCAGTGTAAGAAAAATTGACAAGCAAAGAAGCAACGTGCTGTTTAAATGCAATGTATAAAGTTAGATAGTGGTAACTTAGTTTTTGGTCAAAGTAAGCCGAAAATCCAGGAAATTATTACTTTTCCTTAACCACTCCTTGTATTTCATAGAGCAATAAATTCATGTATTTGTAATAGTGTATTTTTGTCCATTTGGGGGGAACATAAAGCACAGGCAGACAGACTTATTAATATGTTTTGTACTTGTACTCAAAGTGATTTGGGGTTCTGCCTTCCTTAAAAAAGGACTGAAACTCAGTTAATAATCAACATGCTAAACCACCTGCGCTACAGTTGCTGTGGATCTAGTATCATGCTACATCATATGAAGCCATATTATGGGAAGAAGGCACGACGACAACAAAAGCATTTATTAAAATGGACACCATATAATCCAGTAAAAATTTCTTCAAAGTTGTGTATTTCTTTCAGTGATTTAAAATCTAATTTGCTGAACAAAATCTATCCAGGGGGCTTTATATAAGCATCTACACCAGGATACACACACACCTAAAGCAGTGATGTGAAGACAACAATATCTTCCCTGAGGCAAATAAATAAATTTTAAAAAAAGATTCCGAAAATCAAAGATTCAAATAATTATGCTTCTTTATTCACCAACCTAGTAATCACTTTGACCTCCATCAACCAACAATTAATTATTTACTCATTAAATATGACTAAAGCAGCTAGCATCACCAGCAATTAATACATTTAATATTACCACCTTTACATCAAGGATTTTAACGTGCTACTATTGATGCTAAAATAGTTTATTTAATGTAACATTTTTTAAAGATGTTTTAGAGACCAACCAAAAGAAAAATCAGGCCAACACCCTGAGGGATAAAAAAGGAAACCAAAAACAGTAGGCTACTAAGTTAATAATAATCGCAACAACTGTGCAACAACTCTAATTTTAGAAAAAGATTTATTTTCTCCTTCTCAAATATCATCAAACAACCCATGAGCACAAAGACGACTACAAATGAACTTTTCATGGTAAAAAGCCACAGCTGCAGGTTGTGTTGCATATTAGCATACAAGTAACAACTGCGACAGCACATACCTATATACCTTAATCTTGTCCTACCGAAATCAATTAAAGATATAAAGTTGCCTCTTATTACAAAAAATTGCTTTCTTTTTTGTTCCAGAAAGTTTTGGTGAAATAAAAATACATTTCTTGCAAATGACAAGAATATTTCATAAACATTTATTCGGCAAGAAAGGCAGGAAATACGTCCAAAACCCATCTCAGACAGGACCAAGCTCAAAGTGTAGAAAATAAAAACGGGTTTCCTACCTGTGTGAGACAGCTGCACAGCTCCCCGGTCTTCGCTGTCCATTTCCAGCTGCCACAGATTACCAGCGCGAGCTCGTATGCCTGTTAAGCGATTCTCCCGCGAGCGACTCGACAAAGCACGCGGATACTGTGCGCGCGCTGTGTTACAGCCGCTTGCCACCTGTGCGACAGATACCAAATCACTACGCGAGGGGACGAGCGAGCGAGAGAGAGAGAGCGAGAGAGAGAGAGAGAGCGAGAGAGAGAGAGAGAGAGAGAGAGAGAGAGAGAGAGAGAGAGAGAGAGAGAGAGAGAG
>JBAMHW010000024.1:11856625-11871413 GCA_037177495.1 Rhadinocentrus ornatus | reverse complement strand
TATATATATATGTGTGTGTGTGTGTGTGTGTGTATGTTAATCAGAAACATAACATGCCATACAGAAATAAGATGTCTGAAGTAATTTGAAAACAAAGTTTATAAATTTTTTTACTGCAGCACCCCCATTATCATCATGAAAACCCCAACCATTTAGTCAGTGATGATCTGACATTCGATAGTTATGTTAACTTTTATATCAGAACACCTGACAGCACAACAGAGGAACCGGAATTCTTTAATAGCTATTTAAAATGGTCTCATCAGCTGAAAAGTGACATCTTTATGGTGTGACCATCACACTCCCAGGTGATTATTATAATTATTATTGTTGTTATTATCATTATCCTAAACAAAAAAGCAATTGATTCAAAACAAACTGATCACAAAACCAACCTAACCTATTTTTCTTTTCTTTTTTTACTTATATCGCCGGAACGGACATACACAGTATTAAAATTAGCTCCGGGGCTAAACCTCTTCTCTAAAAACGATTGTAAGAGTTAGCAATGCTATTGTTGGCTAACGTGAAATATTACCACCAAGAGACAAAAGAAAAAAATCCTGGAGCCCTCACCAACAAAGAATAACAATATCAGCTCTACATAACAGATACTGAATTATGACAATCTTATTTCACTTTACCGCTGTTTTCTGGTTTTATCCTAAAACACTTTCGGGCTCAGCAAATTTTACGCTTCCGCTTTGCTTACCAAAAACACTTCCTGGATTTGTTCATCATGTGACGTATTACATTAACCAATCAAATTAGAGGAGCGCAGCCGGGTTGAGAGCCTTTGGAGGCAGCCCATGTCCTAACTGTAAGTTTTGTGTTCAGAAACACAAATTTTTAGATTCACTAACCCTTATTTACTCATCTTTAAGTGCAATTAACGTCATGCTAAGTGCTAGGTAAAAACTGTCCAAATTTTAGAAAGAAAAAAATAAATAAATAAATAAATGAATAACTATGATGATACCATTGTTGTTGGGCTCTCCACAGACGAAAAAGAGATGACTTTATTTGTGTTTTTATCGTTGTCACTTTTATCAGGACTTATTATTGTTTACAAGTGTATTTATTCTTGTTTTTACTGTGTTTTCCTCCTGGGGATCCTTCACACCGGTGGCTCCGCATGCTCTGTCTGCGGGGTTGTTGCCATGGTGACCGCCCTTGTCCGGGTGGCTGGATGTCCTGCACTGCAGCCCTGTGGCTGTGGTGCGGACCCCGCCCTGTCCTTAACTGGGTGGTTCCTGTGGTGGCGCCCTATGTGGTTATAGGTGGGCTGGCTTCCGGTGTGACTGGATCCCCAAGATATCGTTTCCTTACAGTAGCGTCGAGCCAGACGTTTTCATTTTATTATTATTTTTTCAGAGACAGTTATTAATGATAGGTGTTCATGTTTGTACAGAATGGGGTATGGGCGGATGGGGGGAGTGTGCATGGGCTTTGTTTGTATGATTGTGAGTTTGTGTACGAATATTCCGTTTTATTTTTTGTTCCATTCTTCGATCTGTAAAGGCTTTTAAAATTTGTTTTTAATATGCATGATTAGTTTTTAATATGAACAGCACTTTGTGTTACTTTGTGTACGAAAAGTGCTATATAAATAAAATTTGATTTGATTTGACATACAAGGCTGAGATAGAATATTTGCGCGGGGTGCTCGAAAGACTACCTGTCCCTGAAAATCGATAAAACCGAAGAACTTACCTTGAACTTCAGACTTCAGAAAGAATAGACAGGACCACGTCCCCCCCCTTTTTTATGGATTACCCTTAAACTGTTTTTTCTTTTAGGTTTCTGGGCACTTACATCTCTGCAGATCTCTCCTGGTGCAGTGACTGCACTTCCTGCCCATCTTGAGGAAACACAAATTGGACAAGAAGATGCTGCTGGCCTTCTATCACTCCTCAGTGGAGAGCATCACAACATACTCTCTATGGATTGTGGAACACAGGCACCACAGTTAAGGACAGAAAGAGAGTGCACATGATTATAGATAGCCCAAATATCATTGGCGGCCCCCTGCCCTCCCTCAATGCTATGTCCAGTTCCTGTTGCCTCAGCAGAGCCAAATCCATCACTGGTGACCCTTCACATCCCTCAAATTACCTGTTGACTTGTTGCTGTCTGGACAGCGCTTTAGGTCAATCAGATCTCACACTTCCAGACTCACAAACCGTTTCTTCCCCTGGGCAATACGGACTATAAATAAACATTAACCACGTAGCAGCTACTCTACCCCTTCTAGGCAATAAAACTGGTCACCTTACCTTACACTATGTAACCTTACTCCAGCACCTTATCTGTTTGCTGCTGCCATTAAGGCCACTTATATGTTATTAACAGTTATTTATTCACGATTGTGTAAATTGCTATTTTTTGCATATATTGCTTTTGGAATTTTAATAAATTTTCTTTCCCCCTTAATGACCTTTTCCCAAAGTGTTTTTATAAGAGTGCACGATTGTTGGTAGACCACTGCAGTGTCATTGTACTTTGTACAATGACAATAAAGGCTATTCTGTTATATTTTGCTCTAATAAACCTTTTGTTAAATCCATAAAGGGGACACATTTAATTTTCCTTAAATTATTTTCTGATAGTAAAACATAAAAAGTATTTCTCTTTTCCAATATCTGTTAACTTTACATTTAATTGTTTTTGTGATTTTTCCTTTTTTCATTGTGTTTGTATTGTAAAAATTTTATTTTCATCCTTGAAAATTCTCAATACCACATTTTATTAATTTATAGGCCAATATTTGACAAACCTCAATTAATAAGATTTTTCTCTGTTGTTTTCTGTCACATTATGTTTTTTTTTTATTTTAGTGTTGAAATTGACTAAATTTATTTTGTTATTTATTTATTATGTTTAAATATAATGTTTGAATATCTTTGGATCTGATCATATGAAATACAGAGGAGCTTACTGTTCGGACATCTACTTCATTCAAATATTTTTCACAACTTTACTTTTTTTTATCTCAATTTAAATCACGTGTATTTTTTCTTATTATATTTTATGCTGCTGCTTATATTATTGAAAAAAATTGAACAATATCTTCTGAAAAAAAAACTATATATAAATGTATATTTTCCTTTCCTTGATACATTACATTATTTACCACATGGTGGCGCAATCGTATAGTAAAGGGGAGCATTTTCAGTCCAGTATTAATTAAAGCCCTCAAACATAATGATATACACTTGAGTAAGTACTTTGCTAATAATTTTTTATTTGTTTTAAATTTAAATCTGAAAGCTAATATAAGAAAGTTTTAGTTCTTGGCATGTTATCTTTAAGTTTTGTTAAAATACTGCTTTTGTAACTAACTTTTGTACCTGACTATATGTATTTTGTGGTCTGCTTATATCTTGTTCTGTTTCTATATATTTTCTTTAATTCAGTTTGCTTAAGTTCTATTTATTGTTTGTTTTGCACCTTGCTGTAATGGTTTTAATGTCGTATGTAAAGCGATTTGAGTTGTCTCGTACATGATATATATTAATAGACCTGCCTTGATACAATGATACAACCACTTTCTTAAAGACTGTTTCACAAAAGGAGAATTCAGTAATCCAGGATAAGAGAATATAGCTGTGTTTGACTTTGGTAGAACATCCTGCTTTAATCTGTTTCACACAATGCCAGTATAGGCTGGGCAGAAGCGACTAAATAAATACAGGTGTAACTGTGTGCTCATAGCCGCCTTCAAAAACCACAGGGTTGATCAAGGTTGAACAGGGGAAACTACAAATGTTTTACATCATTTAAGTGAGAAACAAATTAGTTCTTGACTCTGCCCCCTTTAAAGAACATGCTAATACAGATTTAATAAGCTCATCTAGTGCATGCTTCATTTCAATAAGTCAGTAATGTGGCACTCATAAATGCATAACCTGTGACGGGATTTAGAAGGCGTAAAACCAGCCTGGCAGCATTATAAATACTGCAAATCTGCTGGAAATTTGAACCATGCGCAAGTCTTGGTGTGCTAATCCAGGTGTTTACACAGTCAGACGTCTGTACACCACACACTTTTAAGAGAAAATAGAGCTGGCCGAGCTGGAAAAAAAAGAAACATGCTGGATCTTGACACGGCAAGAAGATGAAAGATATTGACAAAGTTTGACTTTGAAATGAAAATACTGGCATGAGTAATAAATCCGATTCACATGTTGATGTATAAAACCGTCTTATCAACTAAGTCCATTTAGTTAATGTACATAGTTTTGTCCTCGCATTGTTTATCCCTGCCGATAAACAATGAAGATATTAAGAGTCTAAATCCACTGTGGCATCCTGTGTACAGTGCACCAGTTATTGGTGAACAAGTAAACTTTAACTACAGTTTACTGAGTAACAGTTATTTTTTATCAATGGAATATCAAAGGAGAAGAAGAAGTGGTAATGGAAACCTCAACTAGGACCAATCACTTACAGGTACTGGAATATGAGTTACAAATAAAATAATCACTCAGAATTAGTCAGGCGTTGAGGACAGGGAGTGTAGAGGCCGAGGGATGTTACAATCAGAACATAAAAACTGATCTCTGCCTCAAGTTTAACTGCAAATATTACACCTATTGCAATTTTAGACAATTAATTCTTTGTAATTTTTTACAAATATTTTAGAGGACATAGATTGTAGTTATGTTCCGAACCATCTCACTGCTGAGTGTTAAAGGGAAGATCTTCTTCAGCATTGTCACCAGGTGACTGACAGACTACCTCCTGGAAAATTCCTACATTGACACCTTGGTCCAGGAAGGAGGGATTCTAAAGGTCTCTGGCTGTTTGGAGCACACAGGTGTGGTCACTCAGCTTATCAGGGAAGCCAGGGAGAACAAAGGCGACCTGGCTGTGCTGTGGTTGGACCTTGCCAACGCCTATGGATCCATGCCCCTCAAGCTGGACAAAGAGGCACTGAACTGACATCACATCCCAGAGAAGTTCAGAGACTTATCCTGGACTACAATGCAAACTTCAGCCTGAGAGTCTCTTCCGGATCAACAATTTCCAATTGGCACAAACTTGAGAAGGGGATCATCACCGTATGTACGATCTCTGTCATCCTCTTTGCACTCGCCATGAATATGCTGGTAAAGTCTGTGGAAGTCCAGTGCAGTGGACCCTAACCAAGTCTGGAGTCCGACAGCCACCCAGGATGACCTGACAGTGACAACGACATCTGTTCCAGGCTACAGGTGGATCCTAAGTGGACTCGAGGAGTTGATCTCCTGGGCTCGAACCGGAGAAAAGCCTGGGAAAGGTGTTCAACTGCAGCCTGAGAGATTCAGCCTCCACACAAGCAACCAACAAAGAGCTGGAGACCTGGCTAGCTGTGGTGGACAAGTCTGGCCTCCCTGGCAAGTTCAAAGCCGGGATTTACCAGCACGGTATCCTTCCTCAGATCCTTTGGCCCCTCTTGGTCTACAAAGTCCCCATTTCAACAATGAAAGGTTTCGGGATGAGGATCAGCAGGTTTCTCCGCAGGTGGCTGGGGTTGCCACAAAGCCTGAGCAGTATCACCCTCTACGGGCAGACCAACAAGCAGAAGCTCCCTATCAGCAGCCTGAGCGAGGAGTTTATGGTCATTTGGTAGAGGAAGCTGCTACAATACCGGGAGTCCAGTGACCCAGAGGTCGCCCAGGCAGGGATCGAGGTTAGGACAAGGCGTAAGTGGAGAGCTTCCGAGGCTGTGGGTGTTGCAGAGTCAAGGCTACGGCAGAGGGTGCTGGTGGGCACAGTGGCACGGGAAAGAGCTGGTTTGGGTAGCAATAGAATACATCGCCATGGTAGGGCACAGGGGAACAAGAGGAGGTCACTGTTCCTTGAGGAGGTGCGCACTGGAGTAGAGGAGAAGCAGGCCAGCCATATGGGACTGGATGAGATGGTAGCAAGTTGTGGAGAACAAGGTCACATGGACCAAGCTGTGGAAAGCTGAACCCCATCGCATAAAATTCTTAATCCAGGCAGTCTACGGTGTGCTGTCTAGTCCATCTAACCTCTTTAACTGGGGGAGGGTAGAGACACCAGCTTGCCCCCTCTGCCAGAAAAGTGGAACCCTGGAGCACATCCTTAGCTGATGTCCAACAGCCCTGGGTGAGGGGCGCTACCGCTGGAGGCATGACCAAGTCCTGAAGGCCATAGCAGATGCTCTCTGCAGTGGAATCAGCCACAGCAAGAGCCTTCGCGAAGTTAGGAACACCATCACCTTAGTCAGAGCTGGGGAGAAGCCTGCAGTGGCTCCCCGAAATATCTCCCTTGGTCTGTTGGCAACAACACGTGATTGGGAGCTGAAAGTTGACCTGGGGAAGCAGCTAAAGGTCCCAGAAGTGGTCACCAAGACAACATCAAGGCCAGATTTTGTCCTCACCTCATCAGCAACCAAGCAGGTAATTCTCCTGGAGCTCACTGTGCCGTGGGAGGACCGGATGGAGGAGGCCCATGAGAGAAAGAGGGCAAAGTACTCAGAGCTAGTGGAGGAGTGCCGGAACAATGGTTGGCGGGCACAATGCCAACCCATCCAAGTGGGATGCCGAGGATTTGTGGGCCAGTCCCTCTGCAGGGCCTACAAAATGCTGGGCATCACAGGATCCAGTCAGCAAAGGGTTGTTAAGTTGGCCACCAACGCAGCAGAAGATGCGTCAAGGTGGTTGTGGATCAAGAGGGGAGAGGCGTGGCAAGTAGGGTAGCGCTACATGGACACAAGCTGATCAACCCTGGCTGGGTTGCCTGGGGGAGGGGGTCTAATTGTTAAAAGACTCGTAATCCTCTCTGATCCCAGGTTACATCACTGATGATGTGTCCAGTCTAATAACTGAATAGAAACAGTTTGAAAGACAAAATGTTAAAAAACAGAAAAACTTCTTCCTTCGGAGACAAACATCAACCCTACATTGGTGATTACAACAAATAAATGGAGTAAAGGATAGTTTTTCCTTAATGGGGTTGGTATGACACGTGATGATGCAATGGGAAAATAAAAGACAGATCATGGTTTTGTGCATCAAAAGAATAGGGCAAAAACAAGACTTTACTCAAACCCTTTTACATATTTCAAGACATTATTTTGCTGTGAGTAATGTAGCGTTTTTGAAAAGAATTGAGAAAATTGAGAAAATGACTAATTTAGCCAAAAATTGAATATCATTGTGAAATGATCAATTTATCAACCTTTTATTTGTTTCATTTAATAAAACCAATCACATGTATCAGTTTCATTGGTCAGTATGACAGCACGTGACAGTAACACCAGGTCTGTCACAGAGCTTACAGCCGTATAATCTCGAGCAGCCCTTGATATATTATCCTCCTGTGTAAATAATAAAAATGCTGATTTACCAATAAGATTTTATATGTATGCATAGGTAATGCAGTATTTTCCTTGTGGTTGAAGCCCATTCTCACAAGGTACGTTCCAAAAGATGGCATGGATACAGACGCTGGTAGGACCGTAGCAGAACTTTACAGGACCTCAACACTGATTTCTGCCTCCACAGTGACACTGCAAAGGCTTCATCTGAAAGAATAATTTGTCTGCTAGACCACCCCACAGTTCACCTCGGCGGGCTGGATGTAAAACATTGTCCCACCCACAACAGCAACCACAGACCAAAAAATTCAACTGTTTTTGGTCTAAGACAAATGTAGCAACATTTTAGTCATTTGAAGCCATTGGCTGTTAAAATTTTAAAAAGCTAAGAGGCTCAAACCATAAATGGCTCATTTTACCAGATGGCCCAATATACCTGATGTCACCCTCTCTATATAAATATACGTCATTCTGTTGCTCTTTCAGGTGAAGATGTGCACGCATGTTTGTAGGTAAGGGTGTTTGGACTGGATGGCCTAGGCATCCTAGGAAATGAGGCTGTGGACACTTTAGATCCTGGAAATAAACAAAAATAAAATTCTGTCTTTTTTCTGTTGTGAGCAATAAATTTATGATTTGCTAAAATTTTATTAGTACAATATGTGGCTTACCAGTGAAAACAGCATAAAGAATTTTCTCTCTACATCTGTCTATTAAATTAAAAAAATGAAATGACAAATAGCATTGCATTCAACAAAACTGGAAAATTAGGTTTGCAATTAGAAAGCAGAGGACAAATTTTTTTATATAAACAGACAGTAGTTCTGCAGGTTTACTCACTCTGGTTAAAGAGCAACAACAGAAAAACAGCAACAATCACATGGTTCATGTTTTCACAATTTGTCACCTCTACACCCCAATCACTACTGAAAAGGGAAAAAAGGGGGAAAAAACCCATAAATAACCACTCTGTCAATTGAATGATTGGATTGTATTCCTAACAATATGCAAATAAATCTCACCTGGTTAATTATCCTTCTCAAATCTTAAATGAGTGTCAGTAAAATTGCTACCTTCCTTTTATAGTCTTGTTGTTGTTCAGCACTTGAAAGAAAAGAAAAGTTTATTATTAACTGTAAAATGGTCACCTGGGTTTCACTCACATGGAAACTTGACAAAGTCAGACACTGATGCCAGGAAAACACACACACTCTCTCACCACTGAGTCACCAACCTCTATTTTGGCTTTTGAGGAGGTTTTTAAGACATATGAAAAGTTTGCATCATCATGAACCACCCCAATGTGGCCTTTTCTAACAAATAATAAAGAAGCAGTTCAGGAATTATAAACAATGATTATCAGTGAAACTAGGGGGAAAAATAAACGAAAAAAGCAAAATGTAGAGGACCCAGGCAAGTGAAAGCATCTATTACACTCTGTTACACCAAGTAAACAAACTCCCTACACATCAAAATTATGCTGTGAAGTTAATATATTAAATACAAGATTTGAATGCGCCAGCAACTTGTCTATATTATTGAAGGTGTAATTATATATCTATAGTCCTCAGTGATAATTTATTATGATTTTCTACCTGTGAAATTAAACAAAGGTACTGTGTAATCTTAAGGACCATTTCTGGATGTTGCTGGATACTTTTTGACAACTGTAACTTTGGATACAGAAAAGAAAATCCTATTTCTCTGTGCTGAAGATTACATAATGATAAATTTACAACTTTCACAGCAGGTTTCAACACATTTCTAAAACAGCTACAACCATGTGGAACACCGTATCCCTGTAGACATTTGTTGCAACAAAAGATTGATAATGAGCAGAACACATAGTTGGACAAAAGTTTCATTAAGAAGAATTTTATTGTAAAATAATGGGTGTCTTATGCATTAACATGATGATCATTTGACAATCAGCTGATCAGTTGCACAGGTCAGTCTGCAGCATCTGGCATATGTAACGCCTGGCTGATTCAAGAGTGAGCAGGCTCTTGAAGTTGTGCAGCGCTTAAAGTAAAAAAAAAGAGGATTTACTCTCATACAGTTTCTGTACTTAAAAAAAAGATAAAAACAAATGTTTCCCTATACATTTAATAAACAATGATATTAAAGGAGGCTCATAGTCACTTGGTACTTGTAAAAAGACGACACCAATGCAGACGCTATCAGGACCATTGCATTCTTCTATTGAACTAGAACAATCAATGTGGGGGCCCTCACATTTGCACCTCAATGCTTCATCTAAAAAAGACAATTAGGAAAAATTGTTTACTGCCACAAATTTAGTTCTGAAACACAAAATAGATACAAGGATGCCTAAATTTATATAACATGTAGCATACAGATATTTATACATAAGTAGCCGATTTGCAGATTTACTTACTTTGACTGGGAAAACCCCCCAAAAAGCAAGAATCACAGTCTTCAATTTTGAGATTTGTGTCCCGTTGTTAGAAAAATAAAATAGAGAAATGTTAGAAGATCACACACATTATTGCAGCAAAAGAAGGAGCACAATTATCTTAACAGATCTCACCTGGCAAGTTATCCTTTCTGAAATGTGAAATACCTAATGTCTTCCATTCAGTTTGCCAGCTTCCTTTAATTTTTTATCTTGTTTCATAACCAAAGAAATGTAAGTTTATCATTAACTTTAATCTTTGTTCGTTTTGTTGTACCCAGATTTGACAAGGCCAGACATGTTGGGAAAAGGTACACTCCCAATGATGCTGCAATTCCAAAAATATGTAAAATAAAACTATTGACTGACATTGTTTGTGCTATTTGCTTGGTGTGATTAAGCAGAAAACATATTTCATTGCCTGTATGAACAGATCTGTAAAGTAAAACAAAACATCAAGAAGTAAAGCCATTGAGGTCATCACAACGTTTCCACCTGTTTTCAGATAGCAGTTTCTTTCCAATCAGGAACTGTTTCACACCTTATTACTGTAATTTGGGTTGATCTTATCTGTGTTTGTTCATATTTACTCTCACAAGCTGTAAGGACACAGGCATTTCCCCAAAACAACAGTTTTGGTTATAAGATCATTTTCAAGGTTCTGGTCCAGGCATTAAACAAATAAAGAGCATACTGTAGGGGGTTGTAGTGATCATTGTGGGTTTTATTGAATGCTTTTATTTGTTAGAGACATTGTATTATTTTATTTTTATTGCATATGTTTTCATTCAGTTTTAATTTGGTTTTAATTGCATGAAAGATTGATCACTATCATAATCCGATCGGATTTTGGTTATCAGATAGGATCAAATCTTCAAAATGGGTTGTTCAAAAGGGAAGGCCAGATTCTGAAATCGGATTGGATAACGTAATCCAATCCTGATTGTTGCAACTGCAACGGAAAGTGGGGAGACAGAATGCAGAGGGAATGGGGAGCGGCAGAGGCCAGAGACAGTGATGAGCAGAGCTAAGGCAAGGGTTTACACCAGAAGCTAGCCCACTCAAGACCACAGAGGACGCCACCACTGGAAACCACCCAGATCAGGACAGGCAGGGGTCCGCACCAAAGACAGGGCAGCGGTGCAGGACCCCCAGCCACCTAGATGAGAGTGATTCCCATGCAATGACCCTGCAGACCGAGCAGGCAAGGTAGAATTGAAATACTGTTTGTGTTTTTGGGGTTTGTTTCATTAGGAAAAAAAAAACAAACACAAACAGTATTTCCCAAAATATCTTCAAACCACTAAACTCAATGTCTTTCACAGGTCAAGTCTCTGGACAGGCTAAAGAACTCTACCCGACCTGGTTTGGAACAGTCCCTTCGAGTTTACATTTGGGCCAGGGGCGAAACATCCTGGGTTCTTCTGTGTTCCAGGAAATGTTCCTTGTTAATGTCTAAGCCAATGTTGACTGGGACTCCATCTTCATTTCAGAAGGTGGGACAGTGCTCACGAAAGCAGTAACAAAGCACTCCACGTCTGTGAGACTGTCTCTGCTGTGTTCAACTCCTTGCTAAGCTCTCTGGACAGAATGTCTGCCACAACCATGTTCTTTCCAGGCGCATACTCGTCCTCCAAGTTGAACCTCATCAAGCGCGTGAGCAGTCTTTGGCAACAGATACTGTAGGTGTGTTGTCAAGATCTTGAGAATTCATCAGCGGAAAGAGAGGTTTATGGTCTGTAACAGAGCTTAAATACAAGCAGGCCATAAAGATACTTTTCAAATCTCTTACATGCTTACACTGCTGCTTGGAATTCTTTCTCTATCTAGGCATTCCTTTTCTCTGCATCACTCGATCGCCTTGAAAAGTATGCCACTGCTTCCAATTCTTCATTGTGGAGTTGTAGCAGGACTCCACCAATCCCATAGCTGCTTGCATCTGCTGACATCATTGTGCTTCTGTTAGCATCATAATAGGCCAAAGTAGGTGAGCAGCTCTTTAATTTTGTCCAAAGCTGCCTGCTGTGGTGGGCCCCACATCCAAACAGTCTATAATTTAAGCAGTTCATATAGTGGCTGACCCACTGTGGCAAGGTTAGGGATGTATTTCCCCAGGTAATGTATGATCCAGAGGCCTCTTTTTAAAATTTTTAAATTTTTTTTTTAGCTCTAGGACATTCCCTGGTGAACTGAGGTTGTTGACCACTGAAACTTTTACTAGGTCGGGTTGCATGCCATCTATGTTGATCACTGGGCTCAGGCAATGTTACTCAGTCTTCCAGAGAACACACTTGTTCATGTTCAACTTCAAGCCTGCTGACTGTCGTTGCTCAGGGCCGGTGTTGCGCCATAAATTGTCTGCCAGAAGTCTGTCTGTCCTGGGCATAGGCGACTTGGCGCGCCAACAAGGCGCCATATGTTGGAAGGGGCACCAAATTGCCATCAAAAAAAATAAATAAAAAATAATAATAATAATTTACGCTCATTTGAGTTCCATTCCATTTCCTCATAAATAATAACTAATCCAAACAAGTATTAAAAATGAAAAAAAGCTACAATATTCTGTGATGACGATAACCTCATTGCTTGACCTGCTGATGCTGCAGCAGGCTGGCAGGTGAGAGTGGAGGGAGGGGAGCGGTGCATCCAGGATTTTTATTTACTTTTTTTTTCTGGCGCATCTAGGTTCGTAATGATAATACTAATGGATGATGTTACCTTATCGTGTGTTGCCAACAAGAAAATCATTAAAAAAGTTTAGAATGAAAAGATAATCCAAACCGTCAGGTGCTGCTTACAGAAAACGTAGGAAGGAGGAGGAAAAACGAGCTCAAAGTAGAGGAATGTCTGAGCTACTGAACATTAAGTAGCTCAGGGTGTGTTAACTTTTCATTTTGACATGGAGAGTGGGCTAACGCTAGCTAAGAAAGATGCTATTGCACAGTAATAAAATCTGAACAGCATAATAATTAAAGTACCACCTATATTATGCAATAAAAAGCATGCATGTCATAAGGTTCAAATGACATAAAGTAAAGGTTTCATACGACGTAAAAATTTTCTAATTGTATTTGCAACGCAGTATTTATGCAACTGTTTATTGGAAGGGTAGGCTACTGCTATTTAATGTTACTGCTATAAAACTTAAAGTAATGTGTTAAACTTGTATTTGTCAAAAGTTTTTTCAGCCACAACAGGCACCTGTAGAAGCTACTAGAAAGGAGGCCTCAGCCTCATTGTCTTCACCAGAGGCTCTCAGTGAAGAATATAAGTTGATTTAACAAATAATAATGCCTGCAGTACTATAACATTTTATAATGCTTTTTTCAATCTAGCAATTATTAAATAATATTGGGATCTGTAGCAGCAGATCTAAAGGAAGAACACTGAATGCACAATGCGGGTGCACATGCGGCTCAAGGATCATTGCTTTTTATGTAAGTCATGGGTTAACCAAGTTTTTCATTCCACCTTTAATTCTAAGTCCAGGGCCATTTTGATCCATAAGAAGATCCAATTTACTGCTTCCAATATCATCTCTGATCCTATTGGAAGATATCTGATTGTTACAGGTTTGCTTTTTCAAATGCCAGTATTACTTGTTAATGTATACGCTCCAAACTTCGATTTGATCCAGGATTGCAAATAAATGGTTGAGTTTCCTTGCTAACTTGAACACCCATCTTTTGATCTTTGGTGGTGACTTTAATTGTGTGATGGACCCACTGTTAGACTGTTCTAGCTCAAAAACAATCTCTCCCGCATCAATGTCCAAATCATTTTTGGTCTTCATGTTGCAGAACAGTTATGCTGACCCATGGAGATTCCAGTATCCCCATGTCTCTTTTTTTTCTCAAGTCCATCACTCTTATTCCTGTATTGACTACTTTTTTGTTGATGTCAATCTTCTTTCTAACATATCTTTAACTGAAAACCATGCATTAGTTTTAAGCTACCATGCTCCTCTCACTTTGACGTAGCCTTACCTTCCCATTGTAAAACTTGTCCTTCTTGGAGACTTGATTCTCTTCTTCTTTCAGATCATGATTTTTGTTATTTCATCTCCTCCTCCATTGATGCCTTTCTTACATTTAATAAATCAGACTCTACCTCACATTCTTTAATCTGAGAGTCACTTCAAGCCTATCCCAAAGGCCAGATTATTTCTTACTCTGCTAAATTAACCGAAATGCATAAGGCTGAAAAAAACTTACAGATTCCATTTGCAGAGTAGATCATCAGTACTCCACCAATCCTACTCCAGAGTTGTATAAACAACGCATGCGTTTACAGGCTGAATTTGATCTTCTCTCAACTAGTCAAGCAGAACACATGCTATTACAACCTTGTGTTAACTATTATGAATATGGTGAAAAGGCAGGTCGTTTCCTCGCACACCAACTGAAAAGCCAACTCGCCTCTCACCAAATTCTCCAAATTAAAGATTGTTCTGGCACTTTATTGTCTAACCTGCTGATATTAATGCTACTTTTGTTTCATTCTACTCCACCTTATAAAAATCTGAATCTTCTGCAGATACCAGCACTCTGGATCGCTTTTTTGATAATATAGCAATACCTACTATTGATCCTATTACCGCTAATAATCTGGAGGCTCCATTAAACTAAGCAGAAAACAATCAGTGCAATTAAAGATGTGCAAAGTAATAACGCACCAGGCCTGGATGACTATCTACAGAGTTTTTAAAAAGTTTTGTGACAAATTAATAGCTTAGCTCTTCTACTCGTCAGAATGAGTTCGAAAGATTGGTCCAGCTCTTTGGCTCAGCTCAGTACTGAAAACGCTGCATGCACTTATGCCCAAAATGACATTGTGGGATGAAATCGTGATCTTGAATTAAAAAAAACAACAACAACAAAAAAGCAAAAAAAAAAAAACACCAAAAAACCAACAACCCTGCGTCTAGCGTCTAGCACTACATGATTACTACTTAATTATGATGTCCCATTCTATTGAATTCTTGCTTGTGTAGTTCTTACTCTCAGATGTAAGTCACTTTGGATAAAAGTGTCTGCTAAATGACT
>JBAMHW010000024.1:11834339-11856525 GCA_037177495.1 Rhadinocentrus ornatus | reverse complement strand
TATAATATACTATAATATAATATAATGTAATATAATATAATATAATATAATAGAATAGAATAGAACAGAATAGAATAGAATAGAATAGAATAGAAATTAGCCCCACTTCTAATTAATGTATATAATGAATCACTGCAATCTGGCAAACTGCCGCCCACTCCCACACAGGCATCCATATCTCTTTTACTTAAAAAGAACAAGGATCCAACTCTTTGCATCTCCTATAGATGTCTATACTAGTGAAATGTAGATGTTAAGGTACTGGCCAAATTGTTAGCAAGCCACCTTAAACTCATAATCCCTTATATTGTATCAGATGAACAGACAGGTTTTATAACTTACGCACTCTCATGAATGTCATCTACTCTAAACAGACTTCTGAATTCACGGAAGTCGTTATATCATTAGGTGTTGAAAAAGCGTTTGACAGGATAGAGTGTTACGTGTTTGCCACACTCAAAAAA
Organism: Rhadinocentrus ornatus; assembly: GCA_037177495.1. Taxonomy (NCBI): domain Eukaryota; kingdom Metazoa; phylum Chordata; class Actinopteri; order Atheriniformes; family Melanotaeniidae; genus Rhadinocentrus; species Rhadinocentrus ornatus. Next base: position 11,856,061 of record JBAMHW010000024.1, on the reverse strand, counting down.
TTGGGCTTTGGTGAGCACTTCATGTCTTCGATCCGTTTATAATATACAAACCTACAGGCCCGGTCCGTACCGGTGAGACTTTTTCAGATATTTTCACATTATCACGCAGGACCTGCCAAGGTTTTCATTTGAGCCCACTTTTGTTCGCCCTAGCAATTCAACCAATATCTATTGTCTTGCGCTCCTCCTCATCATTTCAGGGCATCCGACGCGAGGGCATAGAACATCGTATATCGCTGTACGCTGATGACCTTTTAATGTATATCACAAACCCTTCCACTGCGATATCTGCTATTATCTCAATCCTTGAATAGGCTCTCTTTCTGGATGTAAAATTAATCTTCAAGTGTGTGTTTCCCAATCAACATATCAGCATTGAAACAGCAGCAATCAGACATTTCTTTGCAATTATGTCAATCTGGGTTCCAATATCTTGGTGTGAACATTACCCGTACTTATTTATCCCTAGTAGCAGCAAATTTTACTCCACTTCTGTCTCAAACTAAATCTGATTTTCAGAGATGGAACAATTTGCCATAAACGCTACCTGGGAGAATTAATACTGTTATTAAATGGTCATTCTACCTAAATTTCTATACTTATTTCAAATAATTCCTCTGTTTTTACCTAATTTTTTTTTTAAAACTCTTTAAATAAGCTGATCACTACATTCATCTGGGCAGGTAGACACCCTAGATTTCGAATCTCAGTTCTGCAACAATGTAAACTGGCCAGTGGGCTTGCACTTCCAAATTTATTTTATTATTATTGGGCCGACAATATCTATAAATGATTTTTTTGGTTTAATTTCTCTGACTCATTTTGGTGTTCAGTTGAAGCCAGATCATTTACTGCATCCTCTCTACCTGCTCTTCTATGTGCATCATATTCAATCTCTTTATCTTTATATACAAACAATCCAATTGTCTTATCTTCTCTCAATATCTGGTATCAATTTCAGCGCCACTTTACATTCTCTACTGCTTCCACGTTACGTCCTATTGCAGACAAACCCCCCCCCCATCTTAGACTCCACCTTCTCCGTGTGGAGAAGGAAGGGAATCGCATGTTTTCGTGATCTCTATTAGGATGATAATTTTCTGTTTTCATTCCTATTGAGTAAATATGGTCTACCACGTTCACACTAGTTTTGTTTTCTTTAGATCAGACGCTGTGTATCCTCTTTGTTCCCCAAGTAACCCAAAGTTGTTTGTAAATATTTTTGTTTTTATTCATTATGTTGTATTTTATTCTTTGTTGCATATCTATTCAACAAAAAATGTTTTTTCGCCCCCCTTGCACCATTTTGAGCTTCTGCCCGCAATGCATTGTGGTCTATATAAACCCGTCTAGTGAACATCTAGTGAACAGTGACTATTTTTCAAGATGCATTGTGGGTAATTTTGAGTGCCCTACTTTTTTCTCTCTGGACACACTGACACCCCTACAAAATGGCATGACCCCTAAATAGGGCACTATGTAGGGAGTAGGGTGCACATTCGGACACAGCCCATGACTTTCTCCAGTGCGTTAATGGACAATGATGTCATCCATGAAGATCTCAACACCATGCAGACCCTCTAAAGTCTTCACTATCCTTTTTTTTAAATTTCAGGTGCACTTGTGATTCCAAAAGGAAGGCGCTTCAAACAGTACCTTTCTATTTGGATATGTGAAGGTAGTTAGCTTTTGGCTTTCCTTATTCAGTGTGATCTTCCAGAACCCTGAAGCTGCATCCAGTGAAGAGAAAACTGCGGAACAGCTCAGCTGAGCCGTTATCTCTTCTGATGTTGGCTAAATGAATATCTTTCTTTTGACAGCTTTGTTAAGTCTCTTTAAGTTTACTCAGACGCGTGCCTTTCCAGTCTTTTTTGGAAGAGGAAATATGGGTGCACATCACTGTTCCACTTTTTTTAAAATGTGGACTTCTTGCTGTTTACAAGCTAAATATTAAAGATTGACCTTTTTTTTTATTTGTTGCAAAAACACTGTTCAATAATATGAATATTAAACCAATATGGCACTGTTGCTAGTGATCCTCAGAATCACTGTTATTTAGTAACATTTTTGCCATCTTTGGTAATTAATATTCACAAACAATAGACTACCAATGATTTATTTCAAGCCTTCTCTTTTCTCATTTCTTTTTCTTATTTGTAGCTCTTATTCCTCATTACCAGCATTTTCCCTAAAGCACACTCAGGTACATTAAATCTGCAGTGCAACGAATAGTCAGTCTTGTGGAAAAATACGAATATCACCGCCTTTCTCAGCAAATTTTAACCTGATTTATTTCTTTAAAAGTTTCTTTATAATGCAGTTTGAATTAACTTTAATTTATTTACATTCATACATTTGACTGTGTAAAAGTTTAAAGTGTATCAATTCAAAGGTAGAGTGAAAGGCTTTTTTAAATCTTAGCAAACAATAAATAAAGTTTAAAGTGTTTCGTATGACCACCTTTATAGTTTACCACAATATAAACTTCATTTGACAATTAAATAGATAAATTAATAAATGTTACAGGGAGGCTGTGGACCCTGCAGGTGGCACCACCAAGTGGAAGTGGTTGAGCTAATGAAGGAACAGCAGAGCCAGAGAGCTGGAAGCCAGGGCTGAGTGTGACAAATATTAGACAAATGTTGCAACAAATAAATTTTATTATTTTATTTTATTTATTATTTTGTTTTTTTTTAATGCACTGAAATACTGTATATTAGCACTTGGTAAATTGTTTGGTTGATATCAGTTTATCTGTTGCACAGGTCACTCCTGCAACAGGTGGCAGATGAAATACCGGGTCTATTCATGATTGCACAGGCACTTGTTGTTGAGCATCCCTTGAAGTAACTGACAACTGTAGAAACAAAAGAAGATTTATTGTAACACAGCGTTCACAGCTTTAATACATTTTTCCCTTATAGTTCAAATGAGTGCAACATTTATGAAAGTAGACACTCACCAGGCAGGCCATAAAAGATGACACCAGCACAGACGCTGTCAGATCCATAGCAGGTCTCTATTGAACTTGAGCACTGTTTTTGGCCTCCACAGTAACACTTCAAGGCTTCATCTTGGAAAAAAGAAACAACAAACAAAAACAAAAGCCAACCAAAAAAGAAAAAAACAAAAACAAAAACATGTTAACCACCACAAATTTTCCCTTAAATATAAAATTAAGCATGTAAACTTCTGAGAAAAATAAAAGTAAACATAACACAAGCATATATAGATGCCATTCTTTTGGACATTTATCAAGCATTTTATCAAAACCCAACAGCTTATTTATTGATGTACTTACTCTGGCTGACAAGCAGCAGAACCAAAACAATAAGAATAACAGGCTTCATGTTTTTACAATTTATGTAATCACCTGGTTAATTACTGAAGACTTCTCAAAAGTGAAATCTTAAATGTGTTTCAGGTAGATTACCAACCTCCTTATATTATGTTCTCAATGCACAGTTGAAAAAAAATCTGTTTATGATTAACTATAAAATTATCAGCTGGGTTTTTCCCACAGTCAAACATGACACTAATGCCAGGAAATTTCACACTCACTTGGGATCCACCAGGATTGGATAATCATTAATTTAGAACCAGTCTTTTTTGTCTTTTCTATCAAATGTAAAACCAATTTAAATATATTTCAAAATAATATCTAAATGATAAATAAGGATTTGTTGTCTCATTAGGGGAAAAAAACACACATTGGAATAGCTATACAAGTGTATTCAAAGCTACCGTTGCAAATATTTTTGATCTGTGGTGGTCAGCAAAACAAGCTTCATGCTGGTTTTCAGAACATTCATATGATTTCTACATTGCATGCCATTTCTGTCTTTAAGTTTTTTCTTATTCATATCTATATATTTTATGATTCACACAATTTGATGATGTCTATTCTTAATAGCGCTCTTGCAGAAAACGACCCATATCTTTGACATCTGAAAGTTGTGGTCAAATATTGGAAATGAACAAAAAGAGAATGAACTGATGTTAAGTTTCTAGTTATCCGTCCTGTTGGTACCTTTCTGTCCTTTTCTGACAATGCCTTCCTGAATATCTTCAGACCCACTGCTTAAGGTGATCGGACCTTTACTCTTCTAGCTGTAGCATGTCAGCTCCAATTAAGCAAATATTAGTTACACCCTTGATTAAATGCTATGATCCAAACATTGTTTCATTTATTAATTTGAAGGGGGTTCTAACATAGCCCAACAGTGTTCTAACAGTGCCACAAAGTAGAATCTACCCAATTATTAATAAAGTTTTGCTTTATGTACATCTGTGGTTGCATTTCTTCAGCTTCCCCTCTTTCTCTCTTTCAACTATCCATTTATCTCCACAACTCCCTCACAAAGTTTTCCCATAATTTCTAAAGATCTAAGTTTATTTAACATTAAGTACAGACTGATGAAGAAAGATGACTGCACTGGGGTCTAAGCCAAGGACAGCAGTGATGTAGAAAATAAATCATTGACTTGAGGTCAGCAGCTCTGTTTTTCTGATCACAGAAGTTGGGGAAAAAACAGAGAGGGTCATGGGAGGGCTGGCTAAAGAGTAACAGTGGATAATCTCATGGTCTGTAGTCATTTTCATTGTGCTCACTTGTACACATTCATTCAGGTTTTTGTACTAATTTAGCTGTTGTACTCAGATCTTTGCAAACGATTATGTAGAATTTGCTATGCTGTTTGAAGGAGTACTCCTCCCTCTGTGCAATTCCTGGTTTTTCCTTTTCTGCTGCCTTGTTTCTCTCATTGTCTCTCATCTTATATGTCTCACACTCTTTGTTATGGGGCCCATTCGCTTTGCCATCATGTACATGCTTGCTTAACCTGCTTTGTTAGCAGTGGAATTGTTGTGCAAGAGCAAACTATCTACCGCATTGTGGGATTAATAAGTGCATTATTGTTGTTATTTATCCTTTTTTGGTTTCCTCAATCTTCCTGGATTCTTGTTTTGAAATTTCCTTACTAGACCTTTTGTATAACCTACATTTGGATTTTCAGTTTCACATAAAAAAGAAAACATGTAGCCAAGGTCTAGAAATATTTCTCCATTCACCTCTACCTCTCTGAATTTAAATTACATAAAATGAAAACACAACAAACAAAAATTGAACATGTTTCAGCTGTGAGAGCCACAGTTGCTTTGAGGATTTGTCCAATACAATTTTTGAGAATATATGTACTTTAAAATTAACTATAAAGAAATGTAAAAGTGTTCAGATTTACATCAGGCAACAGGAAGTAAAATTCATGTAAAGCTGAAGGTTGACAACTTGAGTGACAATAAAAAAACTGGTCCCACTATTCACAATGAAATGTATAATGCCAGCATACAACATGACATGATTACAAAATCAAAAGCCACCTACTAATTTGGTCCAATCTGGTCCAATGAAGCTCATACCAACACATTGTTTTCACTGGTCAATAAATTCTTCAACCCAGAACCCCTCAGATCCTACCCCTCCTCTGTTACATCAGGTGCGCCCCAGGGCTCAGTCCTGGGGCCTCTTCTCTTTATCATCTACTGTTTTCTGCTTTACAATATTTTTTGTAAATTCCGCATCTCTTTTTACTGCTTCATGGATGACACAACTCTACCTTTCCAGTAAACCTAATTCCACACTCCCTCTCTCCTCCCTCTCCACCTGCTTTTCTGAAATTAAATCCTGGTTCACCTCCAACTTGCTCAAACTACACAGCAATTAAACAGCAACTTGTTGAGCCAAATCTACACTATCCGAAGTTTACTATATTTCCCTTTCTATCAATCACTGAATATTTCCAAAACTTCTTGTCTCTGCCACTCCCTTACTCATTTCATCACCTTTATCCTTGTTCACAGCCTCGTCACCTCCTGCATTGGTCACTGTCACACTCTCCTCTTTGGTTTCCCTCACAATTCCCTACAAGAGCTTCAGATGGTCTAGATGAGAGGTCCCCAACCCTGGTCCTCAAGACCCATTATCCTGCAGGTCTTAGCTGTCTCCCTGCTGCAACAAACCAGATTCAAATTAATGGCCCATTAGCAGACTTGTGCAGAGCTTCTCAGAGAGCCGTTTAATTTGAATCATGTGTGTTGCAGCAGGGAGATATCTAAGATCTGCAGGATAGTGGGCCTTGAGGACCAGGGTTGGGGACCTCTGGTCTAGAATACAGCTGCTCATGTCTTCACCAAACCCACATCCTTCCGTCACATCATCCCAGTCCTACAGTTGCACTGGCTCCAGGACACATCAAGAATACAATTCAAAATCCTCCCGCACACATTCAAAGCACATCCACAACCTCGCCCCTAAGCAACATCTCAGCAACATGGGTAGTTGAGCATTCAGCCGCTCTGTTTCCCAACTCTAGATTTCACTCCCACCAGAAATTTGATCAGATATCATCTTTACTTAAAATTGGGATTAAAATGTTATACTAGTAGAAAAGGACATGGTTTTAAGGCAATGACTGCAAAGTCCTTCCAGAAGACAAGTCCAGAAATGGCCTCAACCATAAGCTGTATATTCCCTCTAAAAGTGCAGCTGATTTGCTTTGATTTCTGTTTACCTATTCAGTAATTATTTATAAAACTATTTTCTTTCTAAGAAAAATCTCAAGTTGTGTTAATTGGTTGATGATGGCTGTATTTTACACACTTGAGCCACCCAACTCTTCTCACATTGCTGCTTTACGCACTCTACAGTGTAATAATTCAGTGATGCCAATATATAAAATAAGTAATGAGCAAAATGTTTGTTATTTCCTAACTTAAAAAACATCCATAAAATGGAGAATAACATTTGGAATTTTACTTAAGTCAAAGATGTTAATCTTACAAAAACAACGGAGCATCAGTAACATTACAGTCCATACCTGTAATGCAGGACATCAAACTACTAAACCCCCAATAGTGGTCTATGCTGTTGATATAGGAGAAATAATGACGTAGTTCTCATTGCTAAGATTTGTGGTTATAGCAGATATGCAGCCACTGGGCAGCTTTGCAGGACAATACAGTTTCTTTTTCTTGGTTTTGTAAAACACATGAACAACAAAGTTGGCTGCAGGCTATATAGTCGACAGCCCATCAGAGTCCTTTTTCAGTATCCTGTCTCAGCACAGCACTGCAGATAAAAACAGGGAGACTGATTAGAAACACACTGCAGCTGTGCTAATCACTGTCATCTGGCACTGTTCTCCAAATTACTGCATTCCAGCTCTGTCCTGAGGCCCATTTATGCTCACTTACGTGCGTAGGGACGTCAGCTTCAATCGTTATACGTCACCGTCCTCATACTTCCATGAGTCTTTTGCATTGCCATGGTTGTTGAGTCAATTCTTTAACTAGTGGGCAGTGCGTTTAGAGTTCACCACCCTGAGTCAACAACAGCAGTGCATTACCGCTGCCAAACGATAATGTACCGCTATAAAATTATTTCCAATCGCCCAACACACCCTAAACAATCGCATACAGTCTTTATTCAAAAGCTCATGCAATTTCTACAGTTGTCATCGTCTTCATTCTTTTTCTGCTTATTTGTTCCCTTCATGATCCTTTTCTCTGGTTTGTTTCTTTTGCTGGTCATGTCAGCCATTTTGCTTAGCATTGCCCCCCCAATTTCCCGGTGGTTTTGCTCCGTCTTCTGCGTCAAGGGAGCTGTGTCAAAGGCATTTGTTTTTAAATTAGTTCTTGCTCACTGGCTCTGAATACACAGAATCCACATGCAGAGGCTTGCAGTCCATGTTTCTTCTGCCATGTCTTGTCCTGCTGCAGCAGTGCATCTGATGTAAACAGGAGAGAGCTGTTTTATTAAAATGAAGATACGTTTGCTGTCTGGTACTTAAGAATGAAGGGAAAAAAAACTATTTTTCTTTGTCTGTAAAAACTAGTGCAAATGGGCAGAAATATGTGACTTTTGGATGGGAAACTGCTCTCAAAAGACAATGATATATATATATATATATTTTTAATTTTCAACTACATGCAGTTTTTATATAGTGGATACAAGTTTTTAGGCAAGACAGCAAAGGTAAGACATTTTATGACCATGTTTTACAAACATAAAGCATAAAATGGGCTTCTTGTACCTCTGGTTTGGTAAATCCTGGTCATAATGAGATTAAACTTAAGCTTTGTAATCTGTGAGATGGGTGCTTTTAGTAGAGGTGTCGTTTGTCCATGTTTGTGCCGTCACATTTTTTCAGACTTTGTGTACCTAGTCTTTTAATTGTTTGTTGTCTTAACTCTGTTTGGTGACCATAGAAATGGTTTTAATGAGCTGTTAGCTGAGATTCTGGATCTTCTGTGGAAACCCCACGTTTAATATCAAATGTTAACTCCTTATCTCCCGGTACTGGAGGGTGCAGGTGCAAGAGGAATAAACTAAACAATCAAGCTAATGTGATGACCACTAAATGTCTAGGGACGAATGTGGTCCGTAACAAATCGGGCCGGGGAAATATAAATGGTATCTTATAATGATTTTAATATAACAAACAACGTAAATGTCAATCACCTATAAAAGAAATACAAAACAGGTCATGTTCAAATAACACTGAGTAATCTATAAACACAATATAGCAATATAGTATGAAAAGTTACCGAATTTATAGGCAAGAAATCTGGATAATGAAGCATGAATGGAGGTTATTGTGCATATTGTGAATATTTATCTCTCCTCACCATCTAGAAGCTGTGAGATTCTGATCCTGTTTTCTGTCTGTTCACCTGATGGCTGATATTCATCAGATATTGTTTCTTCTGTGTGCAGCTTCACAGCTTTATATATATATATATATATATATGTGTGTATAGGGACAAAATTTTTATTGTAGGGGGGGGGGGGGGGGAGAAGTATCTTTTCTAAAAGTAATCTTTCAGTTCACTGTGTTTTCTAGTAGTTCTTCTAGTTTTCTGTTGCTACTTTTAAGCTTAATGTTCCCCTTTTTGGTTCGACTGGTTGTAAAGCATGTAGCAAAACGTTTTCACCCAATTCTGTGTATAACCCAACTCAGTACCACTAATTTTACTTATTTATGGAATATGATCATTTACATAGCACCACCATTTGGTGGGCAGGTCAAACTGGCATCACAGGTGGGAAGAAATGGAATAAAATGTCCATTATTCAGTGTAAGTAGTCAAGTATTAAATTTTATTTTAAATAAGTGTAACACAGAACCATTGAAATTTTGTTTTGTAAATAAAAAGTGAACAGCAAGACCACAGAAGGGTCAACATAATGAACTCAACCAAAGTTTCCAAACACATGTTGTCTGCCATCCTTGGCAGAGATAAATTCCTGGCAGAGTTTCTTCCTGTTTAAAGCATCAACTCTTTCTTGGTGTATGTGACAAGGTGTCACATTGTTAAGGCGTTTCTGCCTCATGCAGTTGCAAAGCCAGGTTTTTAACCTCCTTAGTGTGCTGAAACGTCTCTCAGCTTCAGCAGATGATATTGGAACAATCAACAGCCTCACAAGGACCTCCACCTAATCAACAAGGACCTCTGAAAAAAAGACCTCTGACTTCAGGCAGCATTCCTCTCAGGATGTCTGGTGTTTGTATTTTGAAAGCTCTGATACAGATTATTATCACTCTAACATTTGTCACAATGCTTAATGTCATGACTGACATATGTTTATCTTTTAACCTCACCTGTTCTCCTCCAGCTTCTCCTACTCTCCCTCCTCCAGCGTTTCCTCCTGCATCTACTTCTGCATCTTTATTATCTGTCACCTGACAAAAATATATTGGTGCATGACATGAACAGTGGGACAATTTGGGGTGCAACAACCATCAATTTTTATGGTACGGTTATAGAGGAAAAACTTACAATTATCATTAGTTTGGATGTATAAAAATTACATTTGTATATATTGTATTTTTTCCTTTTTAACAATAATAATAATACATTTTATTTATCAGCACTTCCAATAAAAAAATACACTTTACAAGATTATTGTGAGCTTTGTAAATGATGATGTGGATCTTGAAGTAGATATGCTTATTCATGGAGCCAGTGAAGGTGCTGCAAGATTTCTTTGAGTAACTTACACTTTGACATTTAAAGTCTCTTATGTCCGCTTTTCTATTTTTAGGCATCCTGGCTGCGCCTAATTACCAAACACACACACACACAGATTTAAGCGTTAAATTAAACTTTTGATATTACAATCCTACCAGCTGACGTGACCCAGGCAGAACAAACATCCAACTTACAGTCGCAAATAAACAAGGACTCCTGACCGCAGACTAGCTGCAGTGTATATATATATATATATATATATATATATATACACACTCATACACTATAAAAATTTCTGCACACAATTAAATCTAATCAAATCTAATCAAAGTTTATTTATAAAGCGCTTTTCATGCTGAAAGCAACACAAAATGCTTTACATGATATTACTGTTTCTTTTATTCATCATCACATCATAATGTTTATTTTCTGTGTGATGCACTACACATCTACACTGTTTGCACAATTAACAATTTAGACCTTTAGGTAAAAGACTGAAGATGATGAAGAAGAGTTTAATTCAGACCAAATGCCCCTGTTAAGTCTTTTGTAAAGACTGTGTATCAAACACTTGGACATTAATAAATACAATACATTAAAACACACACACACACACACGCGCGCGCGCGCACGCGCACACACACTGATTTAAAACTTCTGGTAAATTGACCAAACACAATTAGATCAAATATACTTTCTGTGTTCCAGTCTGTTTCTTCTATCCTAACCTGAATGTAGATAAAGTAAAAGCCAGTGCAGTAAGGTGATCCAGATGGGCCCAAGTAAGTGCTGCCTAAAGTCTGTATTAATTAATCAGCAGGGCACCTCTGCAATGCAGATTATAGTTGGAAGTGCTGACTCAACAAAAGACAAAAGACAATCTACTTGCTGTTGTGGCCAGTCTGGCCTCCTTTTTCTCTTGTTTCACTCCAGTATTCCCAGTTTTCTGTCTACTTTCTTTCCAATCTTCGTCATATACCTCTGCTAGTGTCCGCCAGGATTTTTCTGCTGCATAAAACAACATTTTAGAGTTTAGTTTTTTGAAGACAATATAAAAGCCTGATAAATTTATAATGATGTAAACATAATTATTTTTCTGTCATAACACAGCATGGGAAATTATGTGAATATAAGTTCATAGATAGGAAGGTGTGGAAGCAATAAGTTATTTATATCAAGAATTACATTTTTAGAATAAGTTTGGCATCATCTTTCTTTTGTGCAGAATGACTATATACTTTGTCAGCTTTTGAAGTGTTATACTGGTTAAAATGCTGTAGGATAACTGTTGACAACAGTAATGGGTCACTAGTAAAAAACAAAGCATAGTGGAGTTGTTTTCTATTGTGTCAGGATAAAATCTTTGCAATCTTGAAAATAATGTTACACTGGCTGCTGGAAATCTAGAAGTAATCATTTTGATGCTTAGGTCAAACATGTAGTTCTGTCTTTCCAGCTACTTTCCAGTCACTTTTTCAACTGCTGACTCACCAAACGTTCTGCATGGTTTTGTCTTTTCTCTCTTTGACTACTGCAGATCAATATACTAAGGCATCAATCAGGGCTCCGTTCATTGACTATAGCTTTTTTAAAACACAGAATTGGGACACAAGAGAACAAGCACATCCCTCCCATGCTTGTTTCCCTGCATTGGCTTCTTTTTAGATTACATAATGACTTTAAATCATACTGCTTACATTTGAAGCCTAAAATTGCTTTACCCCCAGATACGCCTCAGACATTCTGAACTAGTATGTGTCCTTCAGACCACTGGGATCCACAGGTGGTGCCCTACTAACTATTCCCAGATCACAGTTTGTGACAAAGGGAGAACAGGCTTTTTCCATTAGAGCCCCCACATTATGGAATACAGCCCACTGAACAAAGGAAAAATAACATCCCAATATTCCTTCGAAAATCCTTTCTTAAAACCTTTGATTTAGGGAGCGCTTTGGTGATGTCTGATGCACTTTATTACACATTTTATAGCTGTAATTTGTTTTTGTTGTGAGAGGTGCTATGTAGATAAAATGTTATTGTTTCCCTTGAGTTTTGTCACATTGTATAAAGTTGCACTAGCTTTGTTTTAAGTTGTTCAATTTATTTAAATTTTATCTGCTGCTGCACAGACTATTTCATAACATTTGCTCGTTATTATTAAAAAAAAATACATTTTTAGTCTGTCAAAAATCAGGAAAAGATTATCCACATTCATGCTCTGGCTCTGAAGCAACATGTAGCTGTTTTTAGCAAGCGGCCCTGGAGCAGAGATTCCTCCAGTGAGTTGTTAGAGTTAATGAGCACTTTGTAAATGAGGACTGTGTGGAGTGGACAGTTTTAGTCAGGCAAGCTGACTCAGAAACTAGTTCACAGGATCAACAAGCAATGTGGGGTTTAGTACATTTCCCAAGGACAATTTAACAAAAAAAATAAACCCAGGGAAAATCAGAGGTTAAACAACCTTTTGAATGAAGGATGCCCATTCAATCTCCTAAAGTGCCTGTGCAATAGGCAGCACGTCATTGTGGGTAGCCATTTTAATAAAAGGACTTGACGTTGAAGAGTACTAAAATAATCTTAATAATATTAATCTTCATACAATAAATCCAACAGCCGCTTTTTTCCACATCATATAACTCACCTGTGCCACAGACGTGCTGACAACACTGTCCATCTATAAAATCTCCAGTTAATTATTAACTTTAGATTGACTAGCTGGGTGTCACTGGTACAAGTTTATCAAGGCCAAACACTGATGCCAGGAACACAAGTTAAACGGTTATGGTAAGCTCTTTTTTCCAGAATGATGACATATGTAAAGCACACACAGTCAAGTCCAAAATCATTCATACCTCTGGCAAATTCTGATTTAAAGTTACTTTTATTTAAATAGCAACTTTTTTCTTGATGAAAATGACGCAGGCGTCTCCCAGAAGATTATAAGATGATGTACAAGAGGTATCATTGTGGAAAAAATATTTCTCAGCTTTTATTTACATTTGAACAAAAAGTGGCATGTCCAAAATTATTCATATCTTTTACAAACTGTCACAGGCTATGGGAAAATCCAAAGTTCCAGACTTTAAATAATCCAAGCGGTTTTAAAGCATCCTGTATTACCATGATTCATTGGAAACAACTGTTTTAATTAACTCAATAGGTGAAAAACAGCATCTCCCTGCAGTTGGTTTGTGGACAGTCATGGCTAAGACAAAGGAGGCTGTGGCATTGTGGCTGCTCACAAGTGAGGCTAAGGGCTATAAGGCCATATCTAAATGTTTTTAAGTTCCAGTGGCTACATTGCAAAGTATTATTTAAAAATATAAGACATTTTGTAGATTTTTCATGTAGATGAATGGGCAAAAATACCAGTGGAGACATGTGAAAAGCTGGTCATCAATTATAGGAAGCTTTTGATTGCTGTAATGGCCAATAAAGATTTTTCTATTGATAAATGAGAAAGGTATGAATAATTTTGGACATGCCACTTTTTGTTCAAATGTAAATAAAAGCTGAGAAATATTTTTTCCACAATGATACCTGTTGTACATCATCTTATAATCTTCTGGGAGACGCCTGTGTCATTTCGATTCAAGAAAAAATTTGCTGGTTGAATAAAAGTAACTTTAAATCAGAAGTTGCCAGATGTATAAATAATTTTGGCCATGAATGTACATATTAAAGTCACCTCATTTCCAAATAAATGGAACCAACCTGTTGAGAAAGAATGGAAATTTCTTTTTGTAGGAATGCAGAAATACTATCTCCTGAATATTTAGTTTGACTAAAAAAAACTATTTATGAGGAAGTAAAAGGAGGGAAATGAGAGTATAGAAAATGTGAAGGTGCCTCATACTGTGTTGCATGCTGGGTCGGAAACACTATCGTGTAGGAAATGGGTTACCATTAGCTTATAAAACTATTGTTTCCTTGGTTTGATTAACTTTTGTTTGGAAGAAAGATGGTCAAACTGTGGAGAAAGGGGGAGATAAAGAAAGGAATAAAGGAAAAAGAAAGTTGACCTTACTGAATCACACCCCTGAATGTAACATCAGCTAATGAACAATCTTGTATTGTACTGAAATAATTTTTTCTTGTTTTGGGTGATTCATTACAATAAACATAAATATAATATAATTTTTTTTTTTAACTTGTCCTGTCCAGCATTGTAGCAGGCAGAATGATGGTCTGGCTGCTGTGTTGTGCAGAACAAATGAACAAATTTGCTGTGCCAAAACAAATATGAGAATAGTGAACAGAAGTAAAAAGAAAAGTAGAAAAAAGAAAGAGGAGACAAAGATACGGTAGATAAGAGGCAATAACTCTCAATCTCAATAATTCAATCCAAACTAAAACAAAAAGCAACCAAGAAGTGTACAAGAAAGCAAAGCTAACAATGGTCAGAACCTCCTAAAAAATAAATATTAAAATAATCAAAACAAAACAAAACAAAAAAAGCAAAAAACAAATATGTATTATGAAAATAACCAAAGTACCAGAAACGCACACAAAAAAAAAACTTAAAAAAGATAGCTCTTAGTGCATAAACCCACTGGACAACTCAGTGACTGTGTCAGCATGCAGAGAATCAGGAGTGATCAGAGATGAGTGTGATCGTGCAAATGCAACAACTCCTCTACAGCCCAGAGACCCCGGGCGATCAGCAGCAATCCCAGAGCACGAACCCAAGGCACCCTACCACCAAGACGACCCCAGACCCACCCAGAGGGTGGCCCCTTGCCAGAGCCCCCCGCTGCTACGTGGCACAGGCTCTGGCCAACCAAGATTGGCAGTCAAAGCGCAGGGCCCAGTGTCCCAAGAACCCACCCACCCCTTACCCCATCTATCCACCTCGTAACCCCTCACTCACAGCCTCCCCTGTGCCGTACCCACAAACACTCGCTCTCAAACACCCACATCACACTTACCCCCCCCCCCTGAAGCCAGAACCTGCGGAAAGGTGTGCAGGTGTGATGTGAAAGTAGTTGTCAGTTGTTTTGTCAGTGCAATGTGAGCAGGTATTTGATTGTGACAGGAATCGATAAAGACTTGCTTATTTTTAGAAATTCCCACCAAGCCATTAAAAACTAACTGTTTCTTATTTCTTTACATGTGGTTCAGCCACATGAAGCCTAAACCCCATTGAGATCATTGAGGATGTGGTGGAGAATACTTTATACAACTCTCTGACCCACCTATCGTCAATACAGGATCTTTGTGTGGAAGTAATGCCACTTCGGATCAAAATTAATATTGTAACATTGTGTAAGCATACTGAAATGATGACTTTTGTTGTCAGCATTATACTTAAACACTAAAGAGGTGACGAAGACAATATTTCCTGTGAAATTTTAGAATTTCAATATTCAGAGGACATAAATTAGTTTGAACTTATATGAAAGTAACAAAGTCACTTTGACTGATTAAACAAATCATTGCAGCTAAACAGTCACATACCGGTTTTCTAATGAGTCTTTGGAGCGCACGGCCCTGCTGGCTTTTAAATGTTTTTCTTCTCAGCACACCCGATTCAAATTAAATGCGCTTCCTCACCATCTTATTCTCAAGTTATAAACTCAACCAAACCAAACCAAGTTCTGCACAAGCCTTTTTAATGAATCATTAATTTGAATCAGGTGTTTTTGAGCAGGAATACATCTAAAACCTGCAGAGCTGCGACTCCTGAAAACACTGATATGGTCTGTTCATTATTATGACATGTAGAAATTATAAGAAGCATGACAACACAGTAAAGAATTCAGTAACACTTCTATTTGTGTCTTTATTATCAGCCAAAGAGAAATCATTCAAAAAGACTTAAATTCCTGAAAACTCTGAATAATGTATGAGCATCCTCAGTTTTTCACTGAAGCATTCATTTTGTGAATTAAGGTTTAAATATTTCATGGGACCCTCTTTGTAACCTAAATATGTATTAATTTGTTAATTGACATGTTTATTATTGATGATTTTTAAACAATAAGAAAGTCATTAAAATCTCTGGAAGCATGAAAAGGACATTTTCAATAGACCTAAACCATAAATATTGCACTGTGAATTGCTACGTGGAGCTAACACCAGTTAAAACATTCCTAAAAACAAAAATAACAATCTGAGAAACAAAATTAAATACAACGAACAATCTATGCAGTGAGGTGGATGTACTCCAATTCCAACATGCAAGGAAGTGTAATTTTTGTTCCTGTGTATATTAAAATATCCAACAACTCTGTCTTTTCAGCCATATAAATACAGTATCTGTATGCACAATCAACATGTTGTCATGTAGAATGCTTACACATTGATTTGGAAACCTTTTCCTTAGGAAAAAGAATAAACAACTTTACCATGCAAGGAGGTAACAGGTATTATTAATAACAAAATGCTCTGATAATGTTGGACAAAATATGCAATGTATACTGCAGAAATTGTTTGAACTGTTTTTGTATACATACTTTAGTAAAGCCAAGATAATGCACAAATGCATGCTTTTTGCATAGAAGGTGGCAAATGTAAGAGCCCAAGAATCAAGAGTGGGGTAAAGAGCCCTCACTAATAATTTCCAGTTTTTAAAACACTGTATGTTGCATGACAATAAACACAGTTTCTTGCTCAGGGCCGCTCTATTCCAGTCACTTCAATCTGTGAGGTCCAGACACCATGACTGCTCAGTGCTCTGAGTCTGAACACCAATACTTGACCGTCGTGATGACGTGCTTTCGCTGTCCCTGCTTTCCATGGAGTCCCTGTTTCCTAACAGGCACTCCAAACTGTTGTGCTCTAAGGCAGCTGGGTCACCCAGTGGGAGACAGGACTCTAGGACATCCAGCTGTGGTGATTCTGAATCCAGAGAAGAGACAGTCGGCTGGCAGAGTAATGTGGGTGAAGAGGTAGAGATAGTGTGGATGGAGGGGTGTGGGTCCTTGATTTGGAAGATAGAGGTATCCCGGATCAGAGGATGAGATGGCGAGGGGGACATCAGAGCACAAATAGCCTCATCTGAGGTTTGTGGAAGGTTGAGGTGAGAGTATGAACTGGGTGATGTGTCCAGCAGGCTTTGTGTGGATGTACCTGTAGGGGCACTAGACAAAAGGCAAGAGAATTCATCGCTATTACTGGGAGGCTGCAGGCACAATGTGGATTGGGACTGGCTGATACTGGTTGGACTTGCACTGAGAGGTCTGGAGTCTTCATGTCTTGCATGTCGTGCTAGACCAGGACTTTCACCCTGATAGCCTGGACTGATGCCAATAAGAGTAGGGCTGGTCCACAGATGTGAGGAGATGTTGTCACAGCCAAGGCATGGGCCTAGCTTAGATACAGAGTTCACAGATAGTGACCGACAGGAGTTGGTGGGTGGAGAAGATGGCTGGTGACTCTCTGTTTGGGTTTCAGTCATTCCACTGCAACTCCAATGACCAGTAGCTGGTGTAGTTTGGTGGCTGCGGGCTTTGAGGCCCTTTGGATCATTATGGTGGCAGAGAGTTGAAGCAGAGTTGAGTGACATGCCAGCGCTGGAGTCTGTGGGAGGGCTGGGCACCATTTGGACTGAATATGGATAGGAAGGAAATGAGGTGTTGTGGTAATGTACAGATATGTGAGCTTGGAGGAGATGCATCATCTGGTGCAGACCTTTAGTGAGTTCCGATACTTCCCGGTTTAATATGCCCATCTGTGAAAGAGTACAGAATATTGCTCATGACAAAGTACTTGGAATATATTCTACCATTCAGTGAGAGGGTAAAAATCACATGGATAACACTAAAATACCAGAAAAACAGTTCTAACCCATAAAGGCTGCATGAAAGGAAAGTTTATTGACAGATGTTGAGATGTAAGTAGGAAAGATGTTAGGCAAAAAACTGGAAATAAGGGAGTGAAGCAACAGTGAAAGGGAGCCAGTCAGCCCAAGACCAGAGCTGGATTGTTGTTACTATAATTTCTAAAGGTTCTTTCAGCACCCCAGGCTATGCTCTAATTCAAAATAGTCCCCCCAAAAAAGAAAAATCCAGAAATGCTGCAAGAAAAAGGTAGATGAGCAACACAGGACCTTTGATTATAAGAACAAGTTAAGCTTGAAAGAAAGACTCAAATCAATTTCTCAACAAATTGTTAAGGAAATTTTGGATTTTAAGTTTAGTTTTAGTACATCCAAAAATGTATTTCCATATATTCCTATACAATCATTGAAAAAAAATTTAAAGACAGAAGTTGTGATGAGAAGAATATCAAGCAAATCCAAATGCATGGAATTTAAATTCATAGCTACATTATTGTTTGGTCCTATCGATTGTAAATCTGGTTAAAGTAACTGTCCATTACCTTAACATTGAGCTGGCTGATGCTTTGCCTGACTTCCTCTGTCTCGAGCAGCAGGGTGGTGCTAGCTTGTGTGGACTCTGGAGAAATGAAAAGGAGAACTTGTTAATATTCATCTAAGTAATTTTCTTTTCATATTATTAAAAAAAATTGTTTTTTATTTGTTTGTTTTGTTTTTTGTTGCTGTGTTTCCCCCCTATTTGATAGGTTATGACGTAAAACAGGGACATTGGAGAGCTATTTATGGTGGTGGTGGGTGGGTGGGGGAGGGGGGGATACTATACAATTAAATGCAACCACACTATAAGTTACAGCCAAATTATAGTTGCTTAAAGAAAGGACTTCTTTGGATTGTTGATTTCAGAATTATTGAGAATCTATACAGACACTTACCTTAACAGACTTTACTGTGAATCTAACTTTATTCTGTAAATCTTTAAAATTTGTATATTTATGTTGCTGTTGAAATTTTAAAGATGCATGCTCATGAGGACTTTTAACAGATCCTAATTATCTGGAAACTAGAACAACTAGAGAAATGTAAGCAGGACCACAACAACTTAATATCAAGGGTTAGTTTTACAATATTAATTTGTACTTGCAGTTTTCTGTATTTCTGCAATGTGTTGCAAGACATGTCCATTGCCTAAGCCATTGCTATCATTAAGTAAATTAGCTGAACCTTAACTGATCTAAACATGATAGTTATCTGAGAAGGATTGTGATCGTCAGTAAAAACTTTGCTGGTTAAAACCCTGATATGAACTTGTTTGTCCTTTAACATGTTTCTTGACTCTAGACATTTGGCTGTCATTTTCATTCTGCTGTGCTCTCCGATTTTCCCAGAAGGAGGAATATGGAAATAGAATAAGGTTAAAAGCTTTAAGACTTGTATCTCCATATTTGTAACTTGTATCCATGCTTTATAACATACAAGTACGCATTAATTCTGTAGGTCAAAAAATACAAGTACAAGTTAAAAAATACAGGTACAAGTAGTTGTGTCCACATTTGACGCGCTACTCCAGAACCAATCGCAGGGAGAGGAGGGCGGAGCTTCTCTGTGTCTACAACCAAACTTCGTGTTGAGTGGAAAAGCACCGCTGAAACCTGTTTGACCAAGGCCAGCTCGACCATAATTGCTCCCTGATGGTGAGTTGGTAAATGGATAAACAAAAGTGTTTTTTTTTTCTTTCCAGAGATGGAAAGACACGTCTTTACTATTAACTTATTCCACTAAGGTTTAACGTGTCCTTCATTTATTGCTTTCAGCTTGTAAAATTGAAATTTTCAGGCAAAGGCTGAGAGAATTTCCGAAAGTATGCGAAGTACCCTTGCTTCATAATGTTTATTAATGATATTATGAGCTGTTAAAATGAGCAGTGTTGTTCACTAAGCTGATTATAGAAGAGATGATAGATGACACAGCATTCTTATATCAAAAGTTATTGCACATTTCAGGTGGTAAGTGGCGACAATGTCAAGCTATTATCTATCAATAATGAGCCTATTTAACCTAAATTATGTCCAGTAGATTTTTCAAAATGTCCAAACATGCCGGAGTAATCCAAGGACTGTATACTCATCGTGGGAACCTGCACAGCTCACACGAGTAGAATCTACCTGTCATTGTATTAATTTCTCGGGTTCCTGAATTGAGTTTCATTAGTTTCCCCTCAAAGGTAATTTTTTTTTTATTATTATTGTTGTTCAGATGTGTGTACTGGAGTCAATTTGCCTGAATTCAGTTCAAGTTAGCATAGTTGTGCTCCTTTTCACCAGAAGATGGCAGTAGCAGTCTAGTAAGTTAGGTGACTGGTGTAGTAATCCTCAGATAAAATGGTCGGATAGGTACACAACAGTCAATATATATTTGAGTTATGATCATTCGTGATTGTAGTTGGTTACGTTTATGCTCGTTATGTGTGGAATTAGGAATCAGCTGGCATTGACTATTTAGTCGGATTTATGCTTGTGCGGCATCTGCGTCCGCGTAACCACCGTAGGTTCGGCGTAGCTCTGCAGATATCTGGATCTTGTGGCTGAATTTGTGTGGTAACCACCGTTTCTAAAAACAAAAAACAGTGAATCAAGTTGATGAGAGGCTGAAAGAATTATTTATTCTTTTTCTTCCACAAACTAATAAAGACACTGAACCATACTGGACGCCATTGTTGTTTTAAATAAGAAAATACCTACCGAACTGAAGTTAATCATCAAAATAACTCTGACCTGGTGAGTTTACCGGCCGATACCACCCCTGCTGCCACCTTCAGGTTAGGTGGAGAAACCGCAACATGACACCAAAACGACGCGCACCCCCTACGCTCGAGTGCGAAAGCAAACTCACCAGCGTCACCTACTCCGTAGCCGGCTGCACGCACACGCTGCGCAGCCATAAATCCGCCTTTAATGTTAGCGTGCCTCTGGTCTAGCGTGCTGCTGATGGCCCGGGTCTCTGGTCTGCCTCTAGTAGCCTCTGTAGCGGCGTGGTCGCATTTGTATGATGACACTCCCCATTCATCATAACTCAATCCTCATTCCTCTGCTTGCTGACACAGTCACTGAGTTGTCCAGTGGGTTTACACACTAAGGCAGTGGTTCACAACCTGGGGTCCGAGACCCCCCAAGTGGGTCCCCCAAAGAGCTCAGGGGGTCCCTGAGGCTTTGAACATTAGAGCCATTGTGATTAATGTCCATAAACTGTCCTTATTTTAATGAATAAAAGTAAGGCTCTAGGTTGTTTATTTAACTTTACCTTTATCAAAGACAGGACTACGTTATTTTTGGTGAGAATCTCACTTTTGAAAGCCTAAACTAGCATGGTTTCAGCACAGGGTGGAGCAGGGAGTCCATGGCATTTTATTATTATGCATTAAAGGGGTCCCTGAGGAAAAAATGTTGGGAACCACTGCTCTAAGAGATACTTTTTTTGTATGTTTGTTTTTGTTTTTCTGTAAGTGAGTATCTGGTTCTTTGGTTGTTATGATACATTTTTGATATGTTTCCTGATTTGGTTATTATTCAGGATCTTTTGATTTCTGTCAGCATTGGCTTTTTTTTCTGTAAAAGCTGTAGAAAATTCTCTGGTGTGTTTCTGTGCAGGTGTAGCAGTTGGTTGTATAGTGATAGTTTGGACTGAAGAGTCGTTGCCTTTTATCTGTTGTGTTTTTGTCTCCTCTTTCTTCTTTTTGCTTTAATTTTTGCTTCTTTTTGCTGTCTTTCTTCTTTTTCTGTCCCCTTCGGTCTGGTCCAGCAAGATTACATGGATTCCATAATTTAAAGTAAATAAATAACAGTAAGTAAGTAAGTAAGTAAGTAAGTAAGTAAGTAAGTAAGTAAGTAAGTAAGTAAGTAAGTAAGTAAGTAAGTAA
>JBAMHW010000024.1:11802213-11823524 GCA_037177495.1 Rhadinocentrus ornatus | reverse complement strand
ACTCTCTGTATCCTCCCCTTGTCTGCTACAGAGCAGCTGCCATACCACACTGTGATGCAGTATGTCAGCAGGCTCTCAATGGATGAGCGGTAGAAGGTCAGCAGCAGGTTGGAATTTAGCTTGTACTAAGAAATACATTATTCAATCTGTAATTCCAAAGAAAAGTTTAAAAAAATATGGGCACCATTTCTGGAATACTTTCATAACTACCAAACTAGTTAGGGACTAGACCCCGTGATTACATTTCATTTCGTCTTCATATCAGCAATGCCAAGCAAATAAATCGGCCCTTTGTTTGGTGCTTAGTGGTCGGGTGTTGGTCCATAGGCTATAAGGTATATGTGTGAATATGTGGGCATTTGCATTGTTTTGTCTTTTGTGTATACCTCCCTACATAAAAACCTGACTTTCAGCTGTTTATAGGAATGAAGTATATCTGACTATTTGCTCTGTTGACTCCTTCATGTACAAGATAGGCTTGGTAATGATGGGTGGATGGGGTGGGGTGAGACAAGTTTTTGTGTTGTTGCTGTTGTTGTTGTTTTTTGTTTTTTTAGTTTGTTTTTATTGTGTTTTTGTTTGTGAACACACAACCAGTTAACCAGGGAACACGACTAGTTATCCAGGCAATAAAACTGTTGGTTTATCAACATGTTTTCATCACTTCATCATAACTTTGTAAACAGTATGTTCAGCGCTGTTGGCACGTTCAGCGCTAATTTGCTCGTATGGATAAGACTTAATTTTGTTTACTGAGTCCCTTTACTTGGAACAGAACATCAGTGATGTAAAAGCATGGCAGCTTACCACAGCTTCTGCCATCCTCATCATCATTATCCACAACAGCTGATGTAGACCCTGCTGTGGTCAAACCGTCAATTGATTTAGGAGCTTCGCCAAAGTATTTATTTATGTATTTAATTGCATAGTTTCTCTTTGTCTTCTCTCTGTTTCCCTCCCCATGCATGACATGTCACTGCATCCACTTACACACAGCCAAACCAGACTGAGTCAGTTTAGTTAGTTTTATGCTGAGTTGGCAGGGAGTCAAAATGACCCCAGCTGATAGTCTTTCAAGAGTCTTTTCCAAATCTTTTCAGTCTTTTGATGTAAGGCTAGCATAAAAGAACCGTACCTCTTAATATCTGCTGACACAGTAAACAATAAAATAAAAAACAATAAATTTTTTTAGCTTCTTTATTTCAATAAAACAGTCATATTTGGACATGATTATTGATAAAACAAAAGAAGGTTTCCACAAATGTTTTAATTAGATGCATTATAATCACTGCAAAATCTGCTCTACCAAGTTTTAGAAAAGGAAACTAAATGATTTTAATAAGCAAAAATGTACTTAAAACCCAGGGGAAAAAAGTCCATTTGGCAATTTGTTTTCCCTTATTACAGTAGTTATTATTAACCAAAAATGTTCTCTTTTGTAAACCTTATGTGGCAATAGACATCTCTTCAATCTGGTTCTGTCACTAAGACTGACTGATTACTGTGCAGTCACCATACAATTCAAAAGTATCTCTTGAGGACGACGCCCTGCTTCTGTGCTTGATCAGAAACCCTGAGCAGATGGTGTGAGTGAAGTAGTGGCGCACGTCTGAAATCGAATTTAGGCTGAAAAGCAGCAACTGTCATATATATGACATCTACACACCAAAGAAACATTCTTCATTCACAGAAATCTGATGATCAACTCTCCATTACCTGGCTTTTCTGCTATAAATACACAGGTTCTGTGAGGTGCTGTTTTTGCCTTTGATGTGTCATTGAGAAATTAAACTAATATGCATAATCACTCTGCTTTTGAAGCCTTCATTACTACAACTAAAACTCTCTGCCTTCAGCTTGACTGACAAAAAGACATTCACTAATTAACAGCAGCACAGATGACTTGTCCATCATGTTCCACATTAAACAAGACAGAAAAACAAAAAAGAAAAAAAAAATCATTAAACTAATGAACAGCAAAAAGAAAGTGTTTTGGGAGCTTTGCCACTTCATGTCAGTCACACATCGCAAACATCCCCATCCTAAATTTGTTTTGATTACCCAGTTTTAAGAAAGTACCATGCAAATCTGCTGTGACTCTTTTTTCTGTAATCAATTAAATTCTATTATTTCCATATCATATCAGGATTTATTTTTAATAATTTAATATATAAACAAACAGAAAAACTTGAAAGCATGGCCACACATGGAACAGCAGGTGCATTTTCTCTACATTTAGAGGAATTGCTTGCCTTATTTCATGCCCAAGAAAGAGTTAAGCAGACGGTTTAAGTGAAGATATGACATTTGCTTAAAAAATAGTATCAGACTGCTGGTAGCAACATGTGAACCATATAAAAATATTAATTTAATTGGAAATTTGATACATTTGAATATGGAGCTAAGTAAACTAACAGGAGAAGGGACTTTGATATTTCCTAAAAAAGGATAGAAGCAGCTGCAGGAAGAGCTGTAAGGTAAAGGAGAGGAACTAAATGCAAATGCAACTAAAACTACAATAACAAAAAAAGAGCTGTGAAGAACTCATAGTTAAGCTCATAGCATAGTTGCTTGAGTCATATTTTGGCTAAATTATGATCTCTCTAACTGTACTCTCCTAACATTGCTGATTGACTGCATCATTGCCTATAAAATGTTGTAAGGACAGAAGATCGCATCAAGGGTGCAATGTGTTTGCAACAGAGAACATTAGAAAGAGGCAGCCTGTGATGTGAGCTCGTTGTAACCTTATCCCAGCAAGACAGAGACCGTAGTATTAATATTGTGCAGCATGATGCATTGCAAATCTTTGTTCTTGTAATTAAGAGCAAGCAGTGAAACTTTCTCTTTCCCAGCCTGGAAATAAAATATCCATCCAAGTTCCAAATTACAACCATTTCCCACTATGAGCAATTTAGAATCAGCAATTAATCGAACATGCATGTTTTTGAAATGTAGGATTCCTCAGACAGAATACACAATTCCCATACAGAAAGTCTCCAGATGTGATTCAGACTAAGAATCTTTGTGCTGTAAGACAGCAGTACAAACCACCACACCATCCAGCTCCAGGATTCATGGCTAAAGAGTCCACGTCCTAAATTGGACTTTATGGACAAAGCATATGGTGCCTTGTACATGCATGCAAGAGTTCCACTTTTATGACTTTTTGGAAATGTGATGCAGACCTTAAGAATGTGCAAATCATTGCCTTCTGTTTTTATTTACAGTATGCCAAGATAGTTATGTTAGTTTTTGTGATTACATATGACACTTTGCTAGAAAGGACATTTGTTATCAGTGAAGCAGTGTAATATTTTTAGTTGTGACGATGGTAATAGTTTCTGTTTTACATGAGGGAAATCTTTGTACTTGCTAGATAGTACCTTTTTTTTTATATAATGCTGTCTCTAAAAACTATTAAAGATAACACCGGGTCCTGAAAGAAGACTAGTGTCTGGGTGTAATGCCATCCTGCTGTGCTTTGGGGATGTGATATGGTTCCCTGACACTGGTACCCACTCATGGTAATTAGCCTTTGGTTGCTGTGGCAGAACAAGTGTCAAGGAGAGTGATGAAGGCACCTTAGGGAGCACTAATGTCAAAACGAGAGGCACGGGTACCTCAGGGGGCACAAGTGTGTTGCATAATTTGCCTTGTGCACAATTCCTTCTCCAGAAAGGAAAGTAAGTAACCAGGTGCATTACTAATAAATGTTTTGCAATAAGTTAATACAAAATAGTATTATTTTAAAGTACCAGGTAATATTAGGAGATTTACAATGAATATTTTTTTTTATAAAGCACTATTCATTCTGTAAATTTTTTTTTAAATAAAAGTGGACTGTTGGTATTAATTCATATTCTTTTTATTACCAAATCATCACAGTAATGTGAGTAAGTAAAGTTGATTTAAGAATTGCTCCTATAATTTGAACAGGGGCTTTGGGGAACTAGAGCACTAGTTTCAACTTATAGAAAAAAGTTTAGTGCCATTATCAAACATCATTGCATGACTGAAATAATAAAAAAAAAAACTTAAAATTCTTACTCTGCTTTAAATCTTGTGAATCTAAAAGATGTAAACATTAATTGGCATGAATTTGCTATTGTGTTTGATGAACATGCATGCAATACCTCATCCTGGCTGCCTTCCCGCAGGTTATACGTAAGGTTGTTATGAATTTCAGAGGCAAAGACACTTGCATACTCCGGGTACAGCTCCAGCACTTCTCTCAGGCCACGCACACTGATGTACTGAAGATCACAGTAAGTCAGTGCTTTCACATCAGCATTAGTCTTGATCACCTGGTCAGTTCCAGGCAGGTCAGATCCAATTAAGTCCCCTTTTCCTAAAATGAAAAAAAAAAGATAATATTAATTAGAACTCTCTGACTCTATATAAACTATTTTAATGTGATGCTAAAAAGGTTTACCATGATACACACCTAATATAGCCAGCACCATGCTATCTTTCAACACCTCCAGAGAACCAGAACAGACAAAGTAGTTGGCATGCAGTGCATCACCCTGACGAATCAAGTACTCCCCAGGTACGCAGAAAGAGGTTTTTATATGAAGCGAGAGTGAGCGCAGGCAGCCACGACTGGCCCCCTTAAAGACCGGCAGCTGGATGATGTCCTTATTCAGATGCATAGCTATGTCTGCCCGGAGCTCATCAGGGAAGTCGTGCAGGAGCTGAGGATGTGTGACAGATGTAATGAAGTGTTGCACTGATTGTTAATTGGGGAATAGACTGTTGCCAAGAGTTACCCTGTTTTAAATTTTAATAAAATTTCAAACAATGGTTGTACCAGCCATATGTTGTACTAAATAAAAAAAAGATTGCAGATATGGATTCTTCAACAAGTTAGTTTGTTAAAATCACCTCAAATTGTTACCTTGCAGTCACTTAGGGACAGATAGCACCACGTACACAGAGGTATTACATGACAATAACAATGGAAGGGGCTCCCACCTCGTTGGCATCTATGCCATTGTTGACAGACCATGTGGTCTGGAAGTACTCCAACATGCGTTGTTTAAGCTGCTGGGGCAGGCGGTGGACACGGATGAAGTCCTTAAGGTCTTTCATGCGAGTGTGGTAGAGAGAACGACGTGAATACATACGCTGGATGATGGCTGTCACGTTACCAAAGACAACTGCATGCATCAGTGCTGTGTGACAGATAAAAACAAGGATTATAACAGACAGTAATGGTAATAATAAGGCCAACATTTACAACTGAAATAAGAAAGTCATAATTTATTAAGAAGGCTGTTACGCAGTATAAATGGGTTAGATTTCAAGAAAAGAAAAAATCTATTTGTTAATGCTTTTAGAGTATAACTTAAAGGTAATCACTAGCCAGTCATTTATACTTGTTAATGTTTATTTGCTTGTTAATCCACTAAGAAGCAACAGTAAATCACAGCTTTGTTTACATCACTGCTAACAAGCAGTAAAATAAACACATAATAATTATCTGCTGGGTTGTTGCACCCATAATTGCCACCTCAGCTAAAATAATCTGTTTCTAAGATATGGCAGCAAGCTGTGTCTTTTTAAAGGGCAGCCAAACAATTCCTTCCAATCCCTGCTGAATGTCTTGCACTGGTATGCCAAACAGGGACACTGTTTTGCCAGGACGCCAGAGGGAGAAAGACAACCTGGTGTCAGACTTACCGCCGATGAGCATGGTGCAGATGGAGAAGATTTTTTCAGCATCAGTGTTGGCACAGACATTTCCAAAGCCCACACTAGTCAGGCTGCTGAGGGTAAAGTAGAGGGCAGCAATGTAGGAGCTGTGCACTGTCGGACCACCCACTGTGCTGTTAATGTAAGGAGTCTCTAGACGTTTACCCAGCTCATGGAGCCATCCTTTAAAAAACAGACAGGAGGGAATAGCAGAACAATGTGAAAAAGTTAAGACTAGATGACAGTGACAAAAAAATCTTCAGTATCAATGCTAGAGAAACACAAGTCTATCTCTTTCCGTATCAGAAAAAGATGGTCTTGCCGGTTGCTAAGAGCTAACTAAGCCAACTCGGATCTAATGTGAGCTAACCGGCTAATGAAGGTAGGTGGGCTAAAGCTAAGGCGCAGTGTTAGCCGGCTAAAAAAAACGCGTTTGTGCTACACTCTCCCTTCTTGCCGCGGATATTGGATACCTGTCATGTTATACCTCTTATCCCGAATTTCAAGATTAAATAACATTCAAACCGATGAGTTAGAAACAAATTCACCTCCCTCACAGTTGTCACGAAAGTAAACTTATTAACTCTAAAATGTTTTTTTGTACCAGGCTTTAAACATGTTTATTTCTGCTATGAAGTTGGCCTTTTAAACATGGGAGTTTGCTCTGTTTTGGAGCCTAGCGGACGAGGGGTGAACTGCAATTTTTTTGCATATCTGCATAGGCTTCACATTTCAACGCCTGAGGTTGCCGCTTGCTTTAGACACACAAAAATGTTAACAAACATAACTCACATTTTGAAATGCATACATATTACACATGACAGTAATATGACAGTAAAATATAATACATGTTCATTTTGTTCAACAGTACAATGTTTACAGTATGTTTCTTGCTGTCTGTGGCTCTTTACAAATTATCTTATAAAAAGGACAGTTATTTGTGGTAATTATACCTAAATTATACCCATGTCTATATTTTGTCATCGGACTCAGGAAGCTTCACAAATTCAGCAGCAAGATCTCAATTTTTACTCAGATATTTAGTTTATCTAAGCTCATAGGCTTTGGATGAAGATTTTTTTTTTTAATTATTATTGGATTCCATTTGCAAACAGTGACACAAAGAATAATTGTGTGAACTTCTTGCTATACCCCCCCCCCCTCTCTCTCCCTCAACATTTGATCTGGTTTCAGACAGTTCTCATTAGAGCAGCAGTAAGCTTTTCGCCACCACTGAGCGGAGCCAGACGCTTATTAGGTGAACCATACTACATACTATTTATAGCTGACTGGGGACAAAAAATAAAAATGCATACTAGCTGAACTGGTAAGATGAAGTCTGGTATTTATTGGATTTTCTGCTGGAAACAACTGACTTGCATAAGACCTGTTATAACTGAATGAAGTTGTTTTTTTAAGCAGGAATAGAGTAAAAATAGATGAAAAGAATACAAATTAGGGAAAGAAAGTTAAAACAGATAGATCCGCTAAATAATATCAACATAAAATCTCTCCAGTTAATTACTCCATCTTCTCTACTGCTCACCAATTTCCCAGGTCTCATTGGTCTCTATCTCCTTCCGTCCAATCATGTACCAGATGCAGGCCATCCAGTGTGCCAGCAGGGCAAATACAGACATTAATAAGGTCAGCACCATGGCACTGTACTGAGAGTAGCGGTCTAGCTTCTGAAGAAGACGAAGGAGGCGCAGAAGGCGTACTGTCTTAAGCAAATGAACCAAGGAGGTCTGAACGAGGAAGACATATGAAAGGGACAAAGAAAAGAGAAAATGTCATTCCCTCTGCCATGCACATCAAAAGTACATGCACATGACTGAATAAAAACATCTGGTTTGTGTATCTTTTGATAATTTGATTTTCTTTCTTTAGTAGAAATGTCAAAATCTTATCAAATTATTGTTAAAAGCACAAGAAATTAAATGAATATATCAAATAAGTTACCAATTAATTAGATAATTTAAGCTAAATTAAAATTAATTTTTTGTTTATTTATGATTACATTTTTATTTTTTTTAACTATACTTAGATCACAAATTGTTAACAAAAAGAAGTGGTTATTTTATTTGTCTTATTATTCTTTTTGTAAGACAAATAAACTAAATAATAACTTTTCATTGGAGTACTCACCACTGTGATATTGAAGGCATATAGTAGGTCAAAGGGAAGTGCAGCCACCAAGTCCACAAAGAACCAGGTGGTGGCATAGTGTATGCAAATAGAGCGTGCCTCATACACCACCTGGCCTGACTGGCTCACATAGGTGGTACGAAAGTTCAGGATAATGTCTGCAAATACAAAGTGATTTAATAAAAATAACTTTTCTCCATAGACTTCAAACCATTTCAGGGCACAGTAATGAGTATTCTGACGTGAAAACAAGGCAAAAAGATTACAAGCTGAGATTACGCTTCAGTTCCATTGGGTCACTTGAGACAAATGTAGTTTATACCACCGCACAATAAATGGACCATATGCATTAATGATGGAATGACAAAAAAAAAGAAAAGAAGAAAACATCATATTTTTCCTGCTCACAATTGCATATTTATTTGTGGTTTTATAACCGTATCCATTCATGGCTAAATTTGAAGGGAAAAATCTGATTTGGGCTTGTATACATTGTGTAAGCATAGTTTCATAATGATTGCACATTTCTACCTTTGTGCATATACAGTTTTAGTCATAAATGTACAGTTTCTGCATTTGTCCTGTTTTCATTCACACATTTAAGAGTATCAGAAACGAACATATCAATTTAAGCTTAAAAATAATAGCGGGAGTTAAAACAAAGGCACACGAGGAGCTAATGCATAATCAACCAATAAGAAAATTCTAAGCAGCTGGAATATGTAATAGTTTGAAGGCATCCATATGGATCAGTGTGCTAGACAGATCCTCTGACCTAACTGTCAGACTGGCCGTCCCTTTCTTGTGTGGTCTGATCTATTGAAGCCTCAACTGCCTTCTGAGCTGTTGATGTATGAAGAGTTTCACTTATTCCAGGGATGAAAAGTTAAGATGGGTAAAAGTATTAAAAAATTACTGTCAAATAAAAACAAATTCTGAACATTGAGTTATACCACTTTAATTTGTGGTTTTGGGCTAAAATGTCTCATGTCAAATGCCCAATATGTAATTCTTTTGATATTATTTTGACTTTAAAGACACAACAGAAGTTTAACAGATGTTCTCAGTGATGCTGCCCCCTATCAATGGATAATTCTGCATCCATCTTGCATCCTACTTGTATTGTGAAAGTCTCTCTCTGACTTTTACACTCTCCCTCCAGTAATATCTTTTTACGTTTCTTTGCTGAAGAAGCCATAGTGTGAGTTCAAAACAGCCAGTGTGTTTGTATCCACTTGTGAAAGTCTGCTGCAACATCACATGCTATCCATTTTGCGGTTTCTCAGCCTCAGGATGCTCATAATAGATATTACTGTGCCATCAAACAAGTCTGGAACACAGAGTTTTAAGGTTAAAAGGTAATGCAATGAGTCTTTAAAATAAAAAGGCATTCAAATGAATCTGAAAAATAAAGTATATATAAGGTAAAAGGCCTTTTTGAAACAAGCAAGTGCAAACTTCTCTACAAAGCTAAGGGCATCAACAATTTGGCATAAACCTCAAATCCTTATTCATCTTCTCTTAGAGGAGCATATTCTGGCACAGCCACATAATTTTATCCATAGCATGCTTTTCTTTGTAGGTTTACCAAATGCACTGAGGGGAATCCAAAACCCATGTTGCCTGGGATAGGGGGGACCTCCTGGGGAAAATTAAACCTTGGTGGTGCTTGTTTCCATGTTGCCATAGTTGGCAAAAAAAATTTGATTTAGGAGTAAAATAACATCACAGTATACACTTTCAAAACTACATCTACTACAATATATGTACCTTTTCCAAAAAAGGTTTTCGGTACTCACCTATAATAAATAGCATTTCCACTGCAATGTCACTGACAATGGTGGAGCGTGCAGCAGTGACTGAGTCATCGTGTGGTGTGAAACTGACATTGTAGGGCACAGTGACAGCCACATAGAAAGTAGCCAACAGTATGAGCCAGTCCCAAAGGGCCTTTGACACACTGTAGTGGAGCAGAATGAAGCGTGACTTCTGCACCGCTGCCACTTTGTACTCTGGTACAGAAGGCTTGTCATCCATGTTCTGCAAGAAAACACACACCATGTTTTGTTGAAATGGATGACAAAGGGATTTACATTCATAAACTGAAAGTCCAATAATAGTGTCCTCTTACAAAACACACTAGACAAGATGCATAATGAATTATTCGATAACCACATGGTCACAAGGTGCAGTGCTGTGAAAGTAAATATAATCAGATGGACATTGCAGCTCCCAGTTATTTCAGAAACAGACAATATAAATGTCAACACCCTCTCTTCTGTGCTGACCGCTGATGATTCACTATGACAGCAACTCAAGTGAAACAGATATGGTAATGCTGTTGGTAATCTCTTCTTGACAGCTTTCCACAGACACTGATGAGCCTTTTGAATTTTTGTGCAGGAACAATATAAATTGACAGAGACAGAACTTTTTTTTAGTGAAGGGGAAACTTATTACCACCAATAGTACTAAATAATTTCATACATGGCTGAACCCCAGGCCTCCAAATGCTGTTATTGTTTTAAGTCTCAGGTGACATAATATAGTTGCACTGTAAAAGGAGAAACAAAGTAATGACATTTACCATCTATTGCTATAATTTTTAACTGTTTTTCTTTCTTCTTTTTTTTCCTTTTTACTACCATTAAGATGTGAGTCCATTCAGCACATAATGAAACTGCACTGCAACCGGGGCTGTGCACTTACCACATAATAGCCTTAACCATATGGAACAGACAAGAGGCAAAGCTATGATTTTACACAGGGGAACCTGAAAGAATAAACAAACAAGCAACGAACAATGTGGCCACTTCCCAAACTGGCTAATCGAGGAACAACAAGCAGGCAGTTAAAGTATCAACCTGTAGCTTCATGGACGACTTAGAGATCCATCAGATTCTGTCTACATATAACTTTCTTTTGTACCTCAGAAGTCAGAAAATTGGAAGCCTTCTAAACCGGCTTACTGAAACACATTTAAAGATTCAGTAGAAGAACTAGAAGAAAATCCTTGTCATCACCACCTGTGGACATTTTAATGGCATTTCAAGTAAAGGCTTGACAGTCTTTTCATTTACCCCACATCACAGAGGTCATGATGTCCAAATGATCTCTGGCACTTGTTTTAGTCAGAGGAGCACATCTCAATGAGTAGAAAAGACTTTAATTTGGAGAAACATGGTTAAGCATTTCACACAACCACAGTCAGTCTTCACATATCAAGTCAAGCAGTAAGCTAAAGTCTACACCACCCAGCTGCTTTAGGCTTCACTATTGCTAAAAGAACTTGTCTTCTGCAGTCAGCAGATAGTGGAATGGCCTGGATGATGGTTTCTGGTTGAAGAAGGGTTGATTGAACTCATTTTCATGACTGCAGAATCCACTGTCTGAGCTTAAGAGCAGACATTTACCAGACTCAGTGTTGCAAGCAGAATTACACATATGTCTTATTTTACAGATCTTCCACAACTGCCATGATAGCAATTATAATAAATGATAAAAGTATTTATTAGTAGTTATTACAAAAAAACGTGCATTCATGAGATGACCAAAATCATCATGTGACCAAGAGAGGACATGATTGTTTTTGTATCATAATAAGAATGTGATAAATATAATGTAATGATTGTGTAAAAAACAAAGGATAAATTTTTGAGAACTTAAAGAAAAATTACTTTATGTAATTTTAAGGGAACAAAACAATTAACTTATGATTGCAGTATAACAGAATTAAAATTAATAACTGTCAACATAAAGGCAGCTTTCAGCTTCTGTAGTTTTGAATTCATATTCCAAAATATTGTTTACCTTATTCCTTGAGTGACTGCTTCTTAATTAATGGCTTCTCCTTAATAATTAAATGTATGAAGAGTACAAGAGCTGTCATCACACATTCTTGAGTCTGGACTCCAAATTGAGTTTGACTTGCCTAGTAATCACTGTGTTACTGCATGATAATTTCACCTACTAGACTTCAAACACAATAATTTCTCCTACACTAAAGTGCATTACAAAACGGGAAATAAAAACTATCCCTATCTAAATGCTTGATAATGAGAGGGGGAAAAAAAGCAAAAATAATAGGAGGAAAACCTTAAACAAACCAAAGTAAAATGAGATGTTAGGGCTCAGGCCATTTGCACAAACTTTAGGTATTTTAAAAGTATCCTAAGACTCTTTTTGCATCAAAACTTAAATACCTTTGTGCTACACAGTTATTCCCTTTGTATGAAATGAGACAATAACGTCTCTCCCATGGGAAATGGAGCAAAAGGAAATCAAGTGCATGCGACTTGTCAGCATGCCTTGTCTTGGTTACAGTAGCTGATACACTGATAGGATGTTTCTGAGCATCAAAACTGTCTGAGCAGACATTAACAGCTTTCTCAAAATGTGGGTGGTTTGGTAAGGAACCGTCATGGAAAGAAAGAAGATGAAGGAAAATAACTGAACATGTTTTTTGTGGGACAGATCTGAAACTAAGTTCCAAAAATTTGCATTTAACTGACATCAGTTAGCAGATTTTCATTCCTAATTTAATCTCACAGACAACTGAATTATTAAGTAGTCTGTTTTTGTTTAGGTCTTTACAACAGCTCTGTTCAGTGACTGAATGTCTGTATTCCAGTAAAAGCCCAGCTCTTCCCCTTTCTTCCTTGCCTGGCAGGGAAATAAGGCTACAAATAGAAATCTAGTCTCTAGAATAGATATGTCTGGATTTGGTGTGGAGGCAGAGGAGCGCATTGTTAGCTAACTGTTGCTAAGACTCAGATGACAAAGAAGGAACACAGAAAGAAAATAATTTATATTAATAGTACGATGGTGGTGGAGGGAGTATATTGATATTTTACCAAAGAAAAAAGTAGCAATGTTGCAAAATAAAAATAATCTACTACAAGTACATGTTCTCTTCTTAAAATGATCTTTGTTTCATCAGGAAAATATATCTGAAGTAAGGAGTAAAAGTATTTACCATTCAAAAATAGTCCATAGTAATTATTAGCTGGTTATTAGTCCTGCTGCATTATTGTGTAAACGTTAACACTGTTTCTCCAAATCATTGCTTGATATTATTATAAACATTATGTAACATTCAATATCCAATCACATGATAATTAAGAACTGAGGTTGGTTCTAAAATTCAGTTGAGCTAGGGAAAGGAGAAGAAGCAGGAGAAATTACTTTAGTAGAAGAAAATTAGAAAGAATGACAGACAGCGTGGGGTGAGGTAGCAGGATCCAGAGGGATGAGACCAAAAAGAGAGATGAGGTTAGAGTGACAGATGGAGAGCAAGAAAAAATGTAGTCAATGCAGGAAAGAAAGAGAAAAGCCCTCTACCAGGAGGGAGGATAGAGATGAGAGACAAAATAACCTCAAATTTCCTTTAACAAGTCATTTCTCAGTAGTGGTCATTAACCACAATTCTGTATCCAGCTGATTATACTAGACCTAGATAAGTTTGTTCCACCATTTTTTCACCTGATTACATTGGGAAGATGCCGAACTGTGGAGTTTTACATCAAATACCACATAGATATTTATAAATCAACAATCTTTTCCATTTTTCTTCTATGGTGAGTGTATTTAGTGTTGCTATTAAATATAGAATAGAATATCAATATTTTAGTAATATGGGGTAAATATGTAGTTTATCTCAAACTGGAATACAGTGGAAAGTAAATTTAATATCAGGATCTTGTCTAAATTATACCCAGTTAGTAGGAATTTTCTTTCGCCTACCATAGTCATATGTGAAATAAGGCACAGTATAGCAGCATCACAGTGTAGTAGCGTCTCACTTATTCAGTCCTCATTCAGTCCGTAGCAGTTACGTGTGGAACTGAACAGCAGTGGTGCTGTATGATGTGTGTGGGAAGATATAGAGCTTTGTAGCAATACCATAAACAGTTATTCATAACAGAGTGCATAATGAAATTATGATGAGAAAAAGGCAGAAAGGAGAGGTACAGATTCTTCAAGAGGGAGACAGACATCACTCTTGGAGTTCTTTGATGCTGCAGGCAGGTACTGTCCAGTACTAATCACTGTTCAGGTACAGAGGGAGAAAACGGGAAGCCGTGTAGGACTGATGCTGAACTTTGGAAACTGTTTTTCATCTGTCTGGTAGGTTCAGGATTTTGTGTTGATGTTTGAACAACAGGAGTTCTCTCCATTCTTAAGACTAAACCATCCTGTTTTGTTATATACAGTATGAAATCTGGTTATGAAATAAGTAAATGCAAAATAAATGGCTGCATGAGTTCAGCTTGGAATGAAATGTGGCTCTGAGAGCAGCCTGCTTTGAAAGTAATTTCAAACATTAGGTTTTTGTACAAAGCATCGCTATCAGGGTTTAATTAAGATAACTTTTTAGTAGAGATCACATGAAAACAAAGTATTTTGCTGTAAATAGTAAAAAATAATTTATGATTGGAACCAAGAAGTTACCTAATATAGAGAACGTGCTGGGCAAGTCACCCTGACCTTCTCTACTCAACAAAACATAACTAATACACAATAATTTATAACAACTATGTCAAAGATTTATGTCCACAGTATTGTCAGTGGTTGTTCCCCTATATATGGTAATTTTTTAAGTCTCTTACATAGAAAGTAGTGCTTTATTTCAAACTGATCTCAAAGCCTAGTGTGAAACAGTCAAAAAAAGATCATGTTGGTTTGTCATTTAGATTTCCATATTCTATTTTGACATCAGTCACCCTTTGCCTCTTAGTTTACTAAAAATTCATTTGAAAGCTGTTTTAAAAGCTGTGAAGATTAGCTCTAAAATGCATGTAAGTAGCTTGGGTATTAGCCAGTAGTAATTATTAAATATTCATTTAGTCTAATACATAAAGGCCTATAGTAGAAATTAAATTCTTGTTTTTTCATTCTTAACATGATGTATCATAAGAAAAATATTTGTGTCTTTGTGAATAGGTAGTAGTCTTTAACACAAGTCTGGATTTGAGACATTTCTTTTGCGCTCTCACTGATGTCTTCCATGGAGCAAATAGTGGTCACTTTTAATAGAATTGTGTGACTAAAATGCGAAATGTTTTTGGGCTACTCAACTTAAGTGCTAAAATGAAAAAGCGCTGTAGTTGACAGGCAAATGAATCTCCTTAAAAGGCTCTTTTTTTCTGCATTTGATGTCAAATGTTAACTACCATAGTCAAAAAAATACCTTATATGTTTTCATCTTAAAAAAAAAATACAAACAAAGAAAAAGATTGTATTGCTTTTAGCCCTTTAGGATGAAATGTCAGATTGTGAAGGGCAAGTTTGAGCACTTCTGGGTAAAATGAACTTCTCCAGGGAAGCAGCAACATCATCTCGTATTGTACTCCATTAGAAAAACTGCTCCCATTTGTGTGTGAGGCTCAAACAAGGGCTTGATGTCATGAATACCATGGCTCAGAATGATGTGCAACTTTATTGTTTAAAGCATACTGCACCCTTTCTTATGTAAAACTGCAAGTCCCATTGAAGCAGGCCATAACTGGCAACTATTTCAACAGATGAGAGGAAAGTGCGTGGGGGGAATCATACACTTATCTTTTTTTTATTATTATTATATCATATACTTATCTTTAAAGGGCTGGCAATCGTTTTAAATCCATATAAGATAAGCCTATCTTAACATTACCCAACAGCCTTTTTTTTTTAGCTTCATGGATTCATAAAACTGTGAGACAGTGTAAAAATAGAAACAGAGTCCAAACATTTAGTAACAGGGTCTCCACTGTTGCATTTTTAATTTCCAAATGGTTTTAGTAGACACCAAGTTTGATCTGAGATGTCAAGGCCCACTCCCATAATTTGAAAGAAAATCTGTTTTCTTTCTTTTTTCCCATATAGGTTTTACAGTACCCCCTTTTAACCAGTGGAAATGATGATGCAGCTGGCTCCCTGTACTAAATCTCTATTATTTGTCCATTCAAAACTTAATGAAAGCTTGAATTTGCACAAAAAACAAAACAAATTTAACTTTTTTTGTGTGTTTTTTTCCAGAGTCTGTTCATCTGGAAAAAGGCTTCCCCATTATTTTTTCCTAAAAACTTCACATGAATAATTAAAATCTTAGAATGAGGGTGCAACTTCTCTGAGTCACTCCTCGACTGTGCATTAAAATTCATCAAAACCAGCAAGAATGAGTGATAAAGCTGTACTTACTCCACCCAGGTTGACGTTTCCTTTGCCTCCTCTGGAGAAATGGCTGCTCAGCTGATATAGCATAGTGCGTCCACACTTCCTGGCCTCGCTGAAGTGAGAGTTACTCTTCCTTCTGTACCTCTTGTCCTCTGAAACTGCCATTGGATCACAATTATTTTACAGAAGCAAGGAAATATAACACATTGAGAGATTATTGTTTAGTTTTCCCTGTTTTATTTATACAGGTGGAAAAAAAGAGAAAACCTCTCGCATTTACATGAACTGGATTTCATTCTATTTCCTCTGGCAGAGAGGTTAGTATGTGTGGCAGACCCTGTTCATGTTCCACTTGAAGACCTGCTGCTGCTCAAATCAAACTCCACATTGAAAAATATTGTCCAAGTTCAGTGAGCGAATGCCAGACACAAGCAAAACTACTGGGGAAGATGGGACAGTGATGAACAGGAGCGCAAAGAGAAAATGAAAGCCGGGGGTCTACTCATAAATCATGTACACAGTAAACAAATAATGGGAGTTTTCGGAAATAGAGCTTGTTTCTCACCTTCCCTCTTCCTGGCATGGTGTCCCATTCCGTAAGTGTCAGTGATGTCCTTGAATGAGAAGAGGAAGAGAACCATTTCGCCCTTCTCATTCTTTATGGGCACAATGTCTAACAGACACCAGAAGGCGACACCTGGAGCAAAACCAGAAATGTTCATTTGGTAAACACATTCCCTTATCCTCAGGTGGACAATGAAGGCAAATGGTGAAGAAACAAGTATGTACATAACGAGATGATCGTTTAGGCATATTTCAAAAAACCTCTGTGGCATTAAGATAGTCTGGGTTAATACTTTTTTGTTTGTGGATGTTTGTCATGTTTTTACTATCCATTTATCATTTTGCATCTTTTTGACAGTTTTATTCTGCCTTTCTGATCATCTCTTGTCAATGTGTTAGCTTGGACCTTCTTGTGTTTATTTGTTTGATCCCCTCAAGAAGATTTGCTGTAAACTCAACACATCAGTTTGTGAAAGGTGCTCTGATCCACAGGCTGTCAGAAGGGCATCTGATTCAGGAGAGCTTGTGCAGTGACCACTCATCTCATCTCATCCATCCATCTCTCTGATGAATTCAGCTTTTTACATTAAGGCCTATAATTTCCCACATGGCGTTTGTTCTCACTGTGTCTGAACCCTGGATTCTTGACCAGAATTGCATGGCCTTTGTAAAAATACAACTCAGATCTGATCTGGATCATGTTCTGGAGGATTGTGCACAAACTGAAAAAGCAAATCAGTGAAGGGGGTGGGTATAACAAGTCAGAGAGGGATGGATACGGTGGCCCAGAAGTGTTACATTAATGCAAAAGCTGCAACACAACACAATAAGACACAACACAGTAAGCCAAAGAACAACACAATAAGCTGCAACACAACACATTTTATTGGGTGTATTACAGTATAAAATCAATTAAATGTTCCCCGTGGGTTTTGTTAATGGGTTTACGTTATCTGAGGTCTGTATTTCATCAATATTTAGAGCTATTTCACAAAGAAAAATATTCACAAGCTGAACTTTTTTTGTCCTTCGTGTCTTTTCGCACAACATTTGAGTCATTTATGGAAAATTAATCCATTAAGTTTGAAAATGTGACTTTACGGTGAATGTAGCTGTAAATGATGTTTAAATTATTTAGTAATTACCACATCTCATAGTCATACTGCTGTAATTGGTAAACTACCTGTCACAACATTAGAGTTAATTGTGAATACTTTTCAGTGCTGATTTAAAGAAAAGAAATACCACACATATAGAATCACATATAGGACAGGGCAAACACGACGTGTGACTGCTGGCCTGGGTTGTTTGACACAGGGCTGGCAAGGGTCTAAAGCCCACTGCATGCTTCCACCCAGAACCAGATCAATGTTTCACGCCATGTCTTATTTTAATGCAACACATTAGACTCAGACCATTAACACATTAGCTAAGTTAGGATGGTGGTCTGTCTGAGTAGCCAGGGCGCTTGGGGTGTCTTCCTCTGTTGATGGGGGGGGCTGTTCTGAACACATCCCCTAGGCTGTGACTAGTGGGGTGGAGACACAATAACAAAATTATTTATTCTACTTCCACTTTGTTCTACATGCACTTCTTAATCTTTGCATTGAGTTGTTTTTCTGTTGTCTTAAATAACTCCCTGTCTCCATTCCTGAAGGCTTTCCTTTTGATGTTCAGCAGATTCTTTTGGTCACTGGTGAGCCAGGGTTTGTTGTTGGGGAAGCATTTCACTGTTCTTGTTTGTATGATGCTGTCAACACAGAAGTTTATATAACCTGTCACACACTCAGTCATGGCATCATGACATGTCCTCTTTATGTGGTTCAGAGGACATTCCAGTCTGTGGCCTCAACGCACTCTCTGATCATCTTCAGCTTCATAAGACCAGATTTTAATATTCTTTGTGATGACTGGTTGCTGCTGAACAGTGGGCTTTTAGGTAGGGGTGAGATAAACCAGATTATGGTCTGATTTTCCTAAAGGAGGCAGGGCAGAGGAGATGTATGCATTTCTAATATTTGCATAAAATAAGTCCAACATCTTATTTTCTCTGGTGGAGCAACTTACAAATTGTTGGAATGTTGGCAATGTTGCAGAGGGGGAGACATTGAATTCTCAAGACATTGCAATGAATGTGTTAGGATATTGTGTTTGTAGCCTAGCAATGAAAAAAGTGATAATGTCACAGGCCATGTCTGCATTGGTACCATGTATGATATAAACCGCTACCCGAATGGCAGGTAAACTCTCTGGGTTTATAATATGGACAAAAGCTACTAGCTAACAATTTGATGTTCCTTCTGCAGATCTTCTCCTTTACCATGACTTGTCCAGGATGGCACAAATGGTGGTTAAAAAGCTTTGCAATTCCACCTCCCTTTAGCTTTCTGCTGGCTGTGTTGTTGCAAACTGTCATGTTTTCTGCTCTGCCCTGCCTGGGCTCATCAGTAGATTTAGTTCACCTAAGTTTTCTAATTGCTACTCTGCCTCGGTTCCTGCTCTGACAGGCTGATCGGTCCAATTCTGGGTTTCCCAAATTGCTACTCGGTTTCTCTGTTGTCACTGCACTATTACTGCACTATCGCTCTTCAGTCTCTCCTTCTCTACCAGACTATTAGAAACAGCACCTCGCCAAGTTGAAATCCAGCCTTCAGTTATTGTCTCCAGACTGCATACCTGTTTTTGTCCTTGGATTACCCTTTTTGCCTTGCCCTCTGCCTCTGTGTTCTGACTATTGCCAGCCTTCTGACCTTGCCTCCAGATTTTGGAATTTTTTCAGCTCCTTTTCTTCCTCCTCCAGGACTACACGGCTTCGTTTGAGTCTCACCGGACTCTTGCCCCTTTGTTCAATAAATCTGTTTTCTTTGTATTCCTACTCCTGTGTGTGGTTGAATTTCAGGCTCCTCACAGTCAATCATTACAGCGATCAGTGCATACAGACTTATGGGCTTGACACACTGGAGGCAACGTCGGTCATTTTATGTCATTTGCTATGGAATGAGGCTGCTCTCCTCCAGCGAATCGACAGGCGACATTC
The DNA here is from genome assembly GCA_037177495.1 of Rhadinocentrus ornatus. Lineage (NCBI taxonomy): Eukaryota > Metazoa > Chordata > Actinopteri > Atheriniformes > Melanotaeniidae > Rhadinocentrus > Rhadinocentrus ornatus. The sequence continues at coordinate 11,803,924 of JBAMHW010000024.1, read as the reverse complement.
GTGCATGTGAAATGTTGTGCTCGTTCACATAGACGTGCAGGATGATGCATCTGGCTTATGCAACACAAGAAAGTTGAAAATGTTAAACCTTTGGCACTGTTGCATGGCACCACAACCAACCAGCGAGAGCTTGATTGGCTGATCAATTAACTGAGAGCAGGGTAGACAGTGCAGTCTGCAAACACTTTCAACATGGAGGAAAAGGTCATTTTAGCTGTGTCTGACTTTCCTATACTTTGCATTACTTCACACAAAGAATATAGATGTGTAAATAAAAAGGCAACACCATGATGCCAAGGTGAATATGTCGGGATGTAGGTCCTGGATTTATCTGGAGGTCCACCATCAAATGATGATATTCATGTCCATGCTGTTTCCTTGTTTTTAAAACAGTGCTTTCTTTTTCTTTTTTAAGTCAACATCAAGATTTCTGTCAATTCAAGCAAAATCATCTGATTATTAATTTTTGATGCCTTGTCTGTTTTGGACTGCTTTAAAAATATCAAAATTCCCTCCAATGTCATAACCAAACAAACAGATAAGCAATCTGAGAGCGAGATGGGCAACGCTGCCACCATTGCTGCTGCCTTTGTGTTGAGTTTCACCTAGGTGGTGATGAATTTTGCCTGTCGCATCAGGTCAGTTATGTTGTCACTGGTCTGTGTAGAGGCAGAGGCTCGACGCATCCCTCTCCCAACTAAGTGGTTGTGTGTCTCCTTTTCTTGGCCCCGTGATAGACTGGCAGCCTGTCCAAGGTCCAGGCCTCAAGCCTGCTAATTGCTGGGATAGGCTCCAGCTTCCCAGCGACCCTAAATTGGACTCAGCGGTATAGAAAATGAATGAATGAATGTGTGGCTTACTCCAGCCTAATGAAAATTTACACAATAACAACAAGAGCAACAATGACGATAACCATAATCATAATGTTCACGATAATAATGTTCAAATTTCAGATACTGGAATCAGATCAGACCCCCAAATTAAGCAGTTTGCTGCATCTCTAAAAGTGACAATTTGTTGGAGGAGATTGGTCAGAACAAAGATTTTATTGATTTGCATTCACTGTAATGATATCCGTGTTCAGTAGCGCTATTGTCATTGTTTACTGTTTAGTCTGTTTTAGTCAGTTTATTACATCAATAATACATCAACAAACTATTACTACAACATCAAGTAAAACAGAACAAACTATGAAGCTATTGTGTCAACATGTTAAGTTTGTGATTGACGCTAGCTTTCGCTACCTGTTACTTTAGTAGAAAATAAAAAGTATACAATGTAATAGTTATAACGCAAACATGTATGGGCGCTTGTGTACCTTTCTCACTTGTCAGAAACAGTACACAAAGCAACGTCCTCTAAAGTCTGGTACACACAAGGATTTTTTTAATCTTATGAGATTTTTTATCTGATCGAGACCTCACACATGAAAATAAAAAAAAATCAGGCATTTAACAGTATTTATCATACTGTCTGGTGTGCTCCGATAACCAAATCACAGAACAACTTTCAAAACTGTCAAAATTCATGAGTCGTCGGCTTTCCTCACACATCGGAAGATATCGGGTCCTAAATATTAAACATGTTAAATATTTCCGATTCTCGGATACGACCCGTTTTAGAGCGGCTTATTGGGACAAATCTGCTCGTAACACATCTCAGACCAAATGATAATTGTATATAATGATAATATATATATATATACGGTAGA
>JBAMHW010000024.1:11779720-11802113 GCA_037177495.1 Rhadinocentrus ornatus | reverse complement strand
TGAAAGGTATTTTACATTAGTCTGCTTTCCTAACATTGCCAAGGTGATGGCAGTTACTGCATGACTAGACATTTTTTGCTTGGACAAAATTCCAGTATTTCTCAATAATAATAAGCATTTCATATAAGATCTCTGTATCATTTATTATCCCATACATTAACACAGCACAGTGAATAGCACTGCTCAAGAGCACAAGTCAATAAACATTGTTAAGCATCAGAATTTCACTTATTTAAACCTTTGACACCTCTCCAGGCCTTCATCTCCTTGTCCGCCAGGACCCGACTGCAGCTCAGTTTCATTGTGGCTTATTGTGTTGTGGCTTATTGTATCGTTTTGTGGCTTTTCTATTTCTGACACTTCTGGGCCACTGTAGATGAAGTACCATACATGCAAGACTTCACCAAAAAGTGAATCTGCACAATTTTTCTCTGCTACAAAACAGATGCTTCACATCTTCTATAGCATTCCTAGTGTGATTGTGTGTGTTAAGCATAGATAAGATAAAACTATATAAATGAGCTAAAGTATATCTGTGTACAGCTCATAGTTTAGAAGGCAGTTTGGACACTACAGTCCTTAAGTGACATTTGCCATCGTTCACAGGTGGATATATGTTATTTGTTTTTTAGCTTTAATATTTTACTTTTCTGGCTGCTTTATGATATTGGATGCCTATTACAGTCTCAGTTTTAGTGATATTGCCTTACTGTTACTTACTGCACTGTCTAAAACATGGAGATTATATACAGATGCATTTAGCTACAGAAGAGATTTGGCAATCCATCCAATCCATTGGCATCATTGGTGGTTTAAACACTCGGAAGCTGCAAGTTTGGGTCTCTGTTTAATGAGCATAATCCTGTGTGCCAGCTAGAGAGGCTTAAACCACTACCGTATGTTCTCTTTTCATGCACGAAAACATATCTTCAGCTAAACACTTACAGGAGGATTAGCTAAAAGTTAAAAGGAATGAGTAAAATTCAAGGCAGCATGTACAGAGCTTTGTCCTGCATTAGGAAAGTATGATTAGCTGTGGAAATATGCTTGAGAAAACAAGTTGAAGCTTTTTTCTGTCAGCACACTACTTCAACACCCCCCAATGCCTCTTCCCTCTTCCGATACTGATGAAGGAATTACTCATAAGAATTATATGCCGATTATCACCTTTTCTAAATTAGATTTTGTTTTTTTTCATTAAATTCCAACATTAAATAGGAATGCAGAGCAGCAACAACTCTCTAAAAGAGGATTTGCCAAGCTGTCGCTTTAAATTCTGCATTCATAACTCAATCAAAACAGTCAGCTCTTATCTACTAAAAAATTCACTCATTGTGATTTTGGGAGCAAAATAGAGTTTGATCAGGCTGCTATTTGCTCATGACCGGATCAAACCAAAACGGTGTAGTAAATAAAAGAAATGGATCAGCTAAATGACAGAAATGTTAACTGCTCTTTCACCTTTTAACTTTTGAAAGAAGGAAACAATTATCTGGGCTCTACATGTTATGTATAACCACTTCAACGTTATCCTTCCCCATCTTGGTTTATCTTTACCTACCATTCTTCTTGTAAAAGTGGACCTCGGCTTGGTATTCCTCTCGACCCTCCAGAGCCTTCTCCATCTGCTGAGCCACATGCTCACTGGTGTCAGCCCCATACAGGAAGTGGCAGGTGCATTTCTTTTGCATCACCTCAGTCCTAGTGAAGCCCGTCAGTTCACAGAAGCCATCTGAGCAGTAAACAATGGGGTAGCCACGGTGGCCCTGGGCATTACCCAACAGGAAATTACTATCTGTGATGGGGATATAAGAAGATATATAGGTGTAAGAAGTTGAGGCAACTTTAGCTTTATTATAAAGGTAGTATAATTGTAGCAAAAGTTTATTCTAAACTTAAATCTGTCTGAAAGATTGCAAAAGGTCCATCATGTTTTTGTGATATTTGGTACATAATCTCTTTTCTGCACATTGATCAAAGTCTATTTAGCTCTTTGAACTTAAGTCCAAACTTTTCAAAGTTTACACATTCAAAGTAAACATGAATTGAACTTTACTTGACTCAATTTTGGGTTAAATTAATTTCCCCAGGCCATCGTTGTCAGATTTATGAACTAAGCTATGATCCTGGTGCCAGCCAGGGTCTGTGTGGGCAGTTGAAAGAACTGGCATGGTGGGCTGCAGATGGTAAGATGATAAACAGCTTACTTAATTAATTTTCCTGTAACTCTAGGCACATTTTGTTGGTCCCAGACTGGACTTGACCCTTGAATGTAAAATCTATTTAAATAAGTGAGAAGTAAATGACAATAAAGAGAAGCAGTAAAATGTAAACATTGAATATAATTGACTAAAGGTTCAGAATGAATGATTCTAAGCCACATCCACCGTCTCTTCGCCTGTTCATTGTTCAACTAATGGTACTAGTCATTTGTTGTTTATAAACCTGTGAAATAGAACGTTCATGAAGTGATGAAGATACATATGTACGATGTCAAATTACCGTAGGGTACAGGCTTTTACATGCTGTGTTTACACTTCGTTTGCAGTTTATTCACCACCAAAACATTTTTGTTTCTGCCTCTCCTTTGGTCTTTCTTTCAGCACCATGGACAGTTCTCATTGCTGCGTCATGTCTATTGATCAGCACCAGTTTTTTGTTCTTGGATCCCATACCAGCAGTTCCAGGCTGCATCACTCAACTTCACATGTTTGTTTATAAAAATAAAGTCTTGTAGAGTTCTCTAATTAAGGAAAATCCAATAGTGTTGACTCTCATTTCATTCCTGTCTTTGTGGGAGGCCTTTTTAGACAATCTTTGATTGTAGATTAATTACTTGCACTGCAAAAGAAACCTAAATGCATTGATGTGAATATCCAGTTTGACCAGTTGCTCACTATATAGCTGTAGCTTTGATGTCTAGTGAGAAACTTTTTACTCCACTACTGTATCCTTACTAATAAAATTTTGTTTGCTCTTCTATTAACATTCAAATTATATAAGATTAAACTTTTATTCATTTTTTTACTGCCTCTAAGGTTCACATGGATCACTGATGAACATTATTTATAACTTGAATCAACTAAAATATAGTAGTTGCTACATTTACAACAAGTAGATCATTTGTAAATTATTAGCTTTAAAAGTTGAACTAGATAAAAGATTCTTTTACTCAGTCTTGGGTGAGATTCGCAGTTGATTGCTGTTGTTGCAGTACTTGGTGACTGAAATATGGACTGATAGAAAGTGGCATGAAAAGAGTAAATGGCAGCTTACAGCTTGAGGTAAAGATCATCCAGTTATGTAACTGAACCAACACATGTCACGAAGCTTGCAAATTAAGCTTGCACTATGTTGTCCAGATTGTGTTATGTTGTCCCAAACTTATCAGATGAGCAGAAGCTTTTGTTCAGGATGCCCTTTTCATTTTATGGTGAGATAAAACTAGTTCCACTGGGTTTTCTTTGTGGCTTTGTGTCTCCGTGACTGTACAGCTTATTTGTACAAGGTAGTGATCCTAACAGTGTCATTATCTCAGCAGGGGTTTCAACTTTGCATTTATAGTGTCAAACTATCACTTTTAATCATGAAAACATTTAATTTTTTAAAAATGAGAAAAAAAGATGTAACTCACTGGTTACATGTACTTCCAGTTTAAGAATACAAATAAAAAAAACAACAGATTTAAACATCACACAAAAAAATCTATCTTTAGATATGTTTCCATTTAATATTTAACGAAAATGTACACATAAAAGCTTGCTAATTATTTGCATAAGCACATCTGAGACTCAAACTTCAACATCAAATGTCCCCTTTGCTGTTTGACAGAAAACATCAGAGTGCAAACTTTGTGATTTTCGCTGATCCCACGAAGAGCAAGAAGAAAGAATATTAAACATCTGCTACTGCGCTTCCTATGATCTAGCACTTTAATTGGCCAGGCTGAGCAGAAAGCAGTCCATAGGGGGATGTCTTTTCTGAGCGGTGACAACCTTTCCTGAGTGTGCAGTGAGCAGCAACTAAACTGTCACTGTGGAATTATAGAGACAGGCATTAGTCGGATCCATCAACAGGCAGAGGATTTTTTTTTTTTTGTGCTATGGCTTTCCTTCTCACGTTACTCGACATAACAGAAAAAACTGTTTTGGTTCTATAGTCCACTGCAGATTTTTTTTCAAATGTGTGTTTCAGGAAAAGAAACAGCACAAAGCTTTTTGCAGGAAAAGTCACAGCTCTATAACTCTGTGCATACCTTTAGAACTCTTGTGTGTTACATATTGCCCCCAAAACAAAGGCTGAACAAGATGTTCCCTCCTGCTGAAAGAAAGGCCTCTTTTTCATGTTCTATCAATTTCTGACACCCAACTCAGTGAGCCAGCAAGTGCTAGAGAGCACTGCATTCATGTCTGGTTTATGTAATGTTAACCTAAGAATAGTCACATTTCTAGTCAGCATCCTTAAATCGGTCTTTTAAACAGGTCAAAGGCAGGTGCAGTCATAAATCATTTCACATGTCTTAAAACTAAAGAGCCATGAGAGGAAAAACTTTTATGCTGTGTTTGGAGATATCCAAAGTTTGATGTTCGACCCTGTGGCTAGAGGAGCATAATTCAGAGAGCTGAGCTTTCTGAATCACCATCATTTGCTTTAAATGAATTAAATCTGGTACAATTTACAATTTTGGTTGGAGTGAAAAGCAACTGAAGGAATATATTTAGAAATTCGGTAGAACAGTTTTTGCTAAGAGTAAGACCAGATGATACAAATGTCATGCCAGAACACTATGGTCTGGGGATATCTTTGCTTCAAACGATGTGTTTGTGTAGTTCTAATGGCTGGCCCATGTATTTAGCATCTGTTTGGATTATTAAGACACCTTTAGAAATTAAAATCTTACACAAACACAATGTGCTGGGGACCAACAGGGGAAGTGTTGGGGCAAATGTGACCATATGTCTAAAGTAATTTGATTAGGGGCTGCACATCTATGATACTTGTCCTGTTGCTTCATGAAGATAATTTCTCAGGTGCCTTTACATTATAACATCAGCTAGGGTTAAAAAGGATCATTGGTAATGCAATATATATATATTCTTTTATAACATGACTGTCACTGTCATGAATATTTTATCATTTAGTATGTGATAAAGTCATGATACAGTAAGCCACTGCACAAAAGCTCTCCTTTTTAAAAACAAAAAACAAAACATAATCATATTCTACTTGCATGTAAACCAAATTGGCACATTTTAGGAAGGAAGACTGTCTCTTATAAAAGCTGGTCAAATTCTGTAAATAGCATAAGTGACTGAATTTATTGTGACCCAACACTCAGCGTCATAGATTGTTTAATACAGTTACACTAAATGGGGTTTATGCAAATAAATAGAGGAAAATGTGACAGGAAAGTGAGAAAGTGAGCCTTCATTGACTACAGTATAGCTTGCTTTTGTTTCTTTCTCTTTCTTCTTGAGTGATGATCTAATATTGTTTTATATGTTTATATATCAAGAAGATATAGCCTCCATTAAACATTATAAGAATGTTTTGGGCAAACTCAAGATCACGCTATTCTGTGGAATTATTTTAACAACTCTATTCCCTGCAGTGCAACATCACATCATGTGTAAGTGTGGTTGGATTCATACTGCAGGGTAATCTTCGCCTAAAACCTTAAGAAGATCCCCTACCACCACTTTCCATAACCCCACAATATTTTCAAATGAGGTCAAGAAAAAGTGCTAAAGAAGGGATGATAGAAGTTATTTTTATTTTTTTTTACTATGACAGTGCCAATGGTAGACTCTACCCCTGAAAGAAAATGAAAACCAGTAAAGAATAATGTGACTTTTTTAAGATGTATTGAAATCCTTAAAAGTAAAAAGACTGAAACCTTTAGTTCTTGGAAAAAAACACATCTAATAAACATTGACTAATGCTTCCTTTAGTTTCTACAGTAGCATATTTATTTCTCCTCTAATAACTTTGTAAACAAGCATTTTAGAGCCCACATAAACCAAGTTATAAACACATTGAGTATGCCTGTGTGTGTCATTGTGACAATGCCTCATTTCTCAGGCTGCAATCCTCTCAGGGATATTGCTTCGAGTGGCCGCTCAGCTGCTCCAGCTTCCTTAATTACACATCTGTGCTGACTCGCTACAACTGTAATCTGACATGATGATGCTACATGCTAGCTCACTACTCCTGCTAACAACATGCAGCCTGCATTGTGTCCATGTGATACATGTTCTTCTGTGTATATAAGACAGATGAAGACCATGAGCATTGGCCAGCAGCTAATTACCACCCAGCAGAAGATAATTACTTATTGTGACTAGAGAGTGCGAGAGTGCAAGGTGGCTTGGTTTTGCCAAGGGTAAAGTCACTGGTGTGATAAAGATGCATGGTTGAAAATGAATCACTCCCTTACTGTTTTATCTTAGTTACTATACAACAATGCAACACACAGACATTAGTGTCTGTATTAGTGTTTTTTCTGTAAAATTCTGAAAAAAGCTGGAAAGACTGCATCTAGTAGCGCCTTTATCCTGGTGCAAAGTGCTTCACAAAGCCTTACACCCACTTTCACCTAAATTCACACAGCGATGGAGGCGCAGCTGTCATCTAAGGTTGAGACCTTCACATTGGAAGCAGTTTATTTGAGTGTATTGCTCAAAACAAACAAACAGAAAGCATGCACCTTGGGATTCAACCACCAACTTTGCAATCACTGAAGTATCATCGGAGGACTTCACCCTTTCCAAATGCTTAAACTTGTAAACCTGTAAAAACTACACACCACTGGCTGGGAAAAAAAAAAAAAAGACAGCAAGGGATCCAACTACAAAAGAAGTTCAACTATGTTGTGCCATCTGCTTGCAGAGCAGTTGCCCATTAAGACGCGTTCATCAGTTGGGTAACAATGAGCTCCATAAGGTTCAGTCTGACAGGCCTCCCTGTCTACCTCCTTGATTTTTTTGGTTGCCTTTTAACAGGAGCGTTTAGGGAGAAAATAAACCTGCTTCTTATCTTTGCCTGCAGCTGCCTTGTGGTTACGTTGCCCCACAGGGTGAACGCTGCTGTCAGTGTGAGGGAGGTGGATGTGTGTACAGGACAAGTATATATACTGTAGCACATAACATGCACACACACAACATGGTTTTTTGTTCCAGTTGGACTGAGAAAGTTCTGGTTTTCTTCCTGGGATACAACCAGCTGCCCTGTTGGGGGGAAGGAAAAGATCTGGTGAACCTGATTTTTGGTCCTTGGGGGGTTTTTTTTAAAAAAAAAAAAAAAAAAAAAAAAAAAAAAAAAAAGTTGACATGAACATGCGCACACAGATAATATCACATCAATAGATACATCAAAACATGACAACACAAAGCCTAGAGGACATCAACTGAAATGCACAAACGCTTTCTAACATTTCCTTTGGGGAAACAGGAACACTCACTGACACTGCTATCAGCCAAATACTGTGCTCTGTAAGATAAGCTGCTCTGACAACTTGATTACAGTGGAACAGAAGTTGGGGGGAGTGGATATAACTCAGGTGCGCAAATTTCCCAGGATGTATTACATTAAAATCAATCTTCTGCTGTCATCCTGTGTCACTTGTCTGGAAATATTACACAAAAACTCCCTGATGGCTGCCATGATTCATGGAAGTTAAAGCAACAGAATAGATATAAACCGTAAAAAAGATTATGTACCTTTGGAAAAAGGTAGCTCAAAGGTTAGTAGTGAGTCCATACACATGTGAACGATTTGTAATTTAGCCTCTATGCGACTGTAAAATTTTTAAATGAATTTATTTAATTAAATGTTAATCGGTTTAAAAACTGACTGTTTAAAAAGTGTTATGATAAAGTTGTATTATTTTTATAGGTCCAGTGTTGACTATGTCTTACCAACTTCCCACCACCTAACCCCAAACTGGCTGTGAAAAACTACAGGTCTTGTGTAAAGTCAGTCAGCATAGCTAATTGCAAAGTTTGACTTGGCCATTAAATTAGACCACTGTCTTGTCCCAGTGGGAGGGAAATATAGTTAATGTCCAGCAACAGTGGGATGCTGTGAGAAAAAAGTTCAGAGCATTATGCTGCTTCTAACTTTCTCTTTGACTGATCATAATACATGCCAGTATAACTGAATTCACTAGAAAGGAACAGTCTTAAAATGATCTGAATGGTGATTTAGTCAGATGGTGCTGCAGTTAGAACATCAAAATTTTATTGGAGCAAAGCAACAGTCTGGCAATGCTTTATGTTACTGCAGGTCGTGTTGGTCATACCTGGCTGACTGTAGTAGCATTAAGGTGGACATGATCATGAACAAAGAGGATAAAGAGATAGAAGTTTTCATTCAAAAGTAATAAAAAAACCCAATAATTGTCAATTTCCTACAATTCTACTCTAACTAAGGCATTTCTGCAGATAAAGAACCTTAAATCTGACAATGAATATTAGTATTTGGATTTAAATCGTTTGCAAACATCGCAATGAAATATGGACCCATAGCCATCGCCATAGGAGGGATCTCCTCCATTTAGATACTTCATTGGGCCAATATTTAACTATATTGTTTTATTGCTTGTCTGTTTTTACCTTTAATATTGTTCCTACGTGCAACATTGAATAACACTAACAAAAATAAGTAAAACATGACAAACCTGTGATTGTACTCAAACAGTGATAGTTCTTTAGAAACTATGTTGCTACAAAGCACAGTCATTGGGAAAAGCAGTCTAATTATTTGAGTTACATATTGCATAAAACTGGGTTGTTGTTTTTTACTTAGCTGCTTACTCAGCAGCTGTCTTTTGGTTTGCTGGTCTGAAAGAACATTAAAGTCTTAGAAACTGATAATATAACAGTGTGTGCCTGACACATAAATTTTGACCAGATCTCTTCTCTATATCAGTTACCTTTAGGCTTATCATTAGGAAACATGACATAAACTTCCACTGTTATGCCGATGACACTCATTTCTATTTATCATTGAAACTTGATTAAACTAATAAGACCAAAATATCTGGCAAAGATTAGGGATTAGTTTTTGGCCTGGAACATCCTGTTCCAAAGTGATACTGATTTGTTACACGTAAGATGGACTATTGCAATGCCCTCTTAGCTGAGTATCCAAATGATTCCCTGAAGAATGGTTAATGCATTAGCAGCTATCTATTAGCTAATCTATGTCTAACTACTTACAAAGTCTCTAATGGCCAAGCTATGGGAGGGTGGAGCCTTTTAGACTATTTTACTTTGAAACAAGCAACCTATTTGGGTGCAAGATGCAGACACATTCTCTGCTTTTAAAACAAAGCCTAAAACCTGACTCTTTAGAAGAACTTATCCATTGATCCTGTGAGTAATGCACTTTGGGCAACAGCTGTGTTTGTTAAATACTACATAAATAAAGTTGAACTGAGCTAAACTGTATATGAATATGACAAGATGATTACATTTTAGTATATGAGAATATTTAGAAAGTGATAAAAAATCCAATTTCATACACATTTTAGTTTTATAAAATCTTTTAGAATTGATTACTGTAAATATATATTCTACTGAATAATAATGGCATCCAATCTGGCTGTGATATCAGAAATCAGCCACATTTGAAAATCAGATTTAAGTTGAGGATTCAACTGTAAACTTCTAATTTCTAAATAATAAATGACTGAGAAAATAGCCTTCTTCTGAGTAACTTAGCAACTTAGCATTATTCTTGACAATAAAGCTCAAACATCCGGGTAAATTAGCAAAACACAGTAAGACAAGTGCTAAAGGAGGGCCATGAGGTGAAAAAGGACTGCAGCTGCACAACAGACATAGGTTGCTTGTTTTGAAATGTGCCTCTCTGAAACAAAAGACCAGCTGCTTTATAGATGTCCTTGATTTGAAAGCAAGTTCAAGTGTTTTCTCTTTAGCAGAGCATCTTTTAGTGTAGACCAAAGTGTTCAAGCATCATCTATGTCAAGTGGCAGGACCCTGTCACCCGGGCAACAGGAAGGAAGCTATTTTGAGCAGTGGGCACTCTGCCACTCCTTGAGGAGCCACAGCTTTGTGGTGGCTTGGAGAACAGCACAAACTGGCGTGTAGTTACAAAGACGTGCGTTCTGCTACCAACATGGTTTTGTTTTATTTTGTCAGCTGCTTTATAGTATTGACTTTTTAGTTGCAAGGAAAACTGAAACACATAGGTGGTTACAGGTGTCATTTCTATTGAGGATATTTTCTAAAATGCAATCAAACCTTGAATCAGAAATGTGTTTATTTGTTTGAACCTTTACAAGCCATGAAAAGATATTTAGTTTCTTGACTATTTGAGTAACTGTATTTAGAATAAATTTTTTTATATATATACATTCAAGAAAAGTTGGGAGATAAGCAAAAAAAGATTTTAAAAAAAAGAAGAAGAAGAAACAAAATTCTAGAGAATTGTGCAATCAGATGATTAATTGGTGGAAGGTGTGGGTGGCAGGACTAGGTATAAAAGATGCATCCACCAATGACTTAGTCTAATCTTAAATAAGAATGAGACTGCAAAGTTGGTCTTTCAACATCTACAGTGCATAATAATATAAAAAGTTCAAAGGAGTCTGAGGAAATCTCTGTGCTTAAAGGGCAAAGGTGGAATCAATTGTTGTATGCAAGTGACCTTCAAACTCCCAGGCAGCTCTGCATGAGAAACCATCATGTTACAACAATCAATATAACAACATGGGCTTAAAAATACCTTGTAAAACCATTTTCACTAAACAGCCCTCCACTGAATCCTGGAATGTAACTTGAAACTGGATTTCACAGGAAGGAGACCATAAAACACTTAGTGCTGAAACACAACCATCTCAGATGGACAAAGACATTGGACATATGTTCCTTGTTTAGATGAGTCTATGTCTTTGTTGTTTTTCGGGAAAAAATTAATTGAGGTGAATGTACCACTAGGACATCTAGGCTGATAACAGTGATGTTATGGGGTTGCATCAGTTTCCATGACATAAATGATGATATTTGAGAATAACATTGATGTAGATGCACACATTTGAATTTTGGATGTTACCCTTAAGGTGATATCTTCTTGAGGCAAGGTTTTTTATTTTTCTGAAGGACATTGGCAGACTTCATCTAACAAGACTTGTATGGTTTCATAGATATGTGTGTGTGTTTGATTGGCCTGTCTGCAGTGCCTATTGTAAATATATGGTGCATTATGAGCAAAATCATGAGCTGAATCAGACAATTGTGACTACAGACTGTTGAGCAGCTTGTTATTATTATTTTACCTAGGTAAGAATGGATACATTTTCTCTTGCAAACCTTTTGTAATTAGCACCCTTAATTGTAGACTAAAAAGCAGTATTTAAAGATAACGTTAATACACAGCAACACAGCATAGATTGCATAGATTTATAGCATTTTAGAAAATTTGCTAACTTTTCAGAAAATGGGGGTTGTAGCATTATTTGGTAGTTGGCATCATGTAGCTCATAGCAGTGTGGTTTCAGCACTACATCTACAAAAGCAAGTGCTGCAGGACTGAAATGCAACAATATGTGAATGAGTTTGTAGACACTTCAATACCCTAAAGCACACGCTATGCTTGCAGGCACTAATGTCAAAAATATTGTAAAAGCAACAGAAACAATAGAAAAAAATGACAGATCATAAAGCTATTTTATGTAGTTAAGGCAAATAATAATTTTAAAAAAATGTGTTACACTAGAACGGACACGGAACTGAGATGGGAAGAGTCTTCTTTTACTTCTTACTCTTTTGCACTGACAGGTCAGAGAGTAGATTCGGCAAGAAAGTAACCCTCTGGATTTGGCAGGGAGTCTATATTAAGCTCACAAAATATTCAGCACGACGGAATGACCCCATGCCTTTAGACTTAACTCTGCAGTTTTTTTTTTGTTTTCATTTTCTGTTCTTATCACAGAAAACGTTACATAATTATTTTCAACTCTAGTTAGTCTCTGGATATCAGAGCAATTACTTTGATTGAAGATCTTCAGAATATGTGGCTCATATCAAAGCTATAATTGCAAAACCCACATCCCTTATTCAGTAATCCCACCTATATCACTATGTTCGTGTTCCCAGGTGGAACTGAAACCCATCTCTTAGAATCAGTGCGAATCAGCTATTCAGTCAGGCTACTGCAGGGAGGACAGGCAGAATCGTCACACGAACAAACATAGACATCCCCATGGCATCTGTTTACAATGAGCTACAACCTCCCTTGAGGAGGCACAAGGTTCAAAACAAGACACAAGCAAGGAGAAATGACAGTGCTGGACCAGCTACTTTAAAGCTAAATGTGTGGAACAAATCTGAATGATTTATCACTAAATAAATTAAAAGAAACTTTTGAATGCTTTTCTGGTGGGTTTTTTTCCATGCCGTAGTGTTAAAAACATGGAACAACCTGCAATCAGCAAGTGATTTTTTATTTTCTTTTTTTATAACAGCCACAAGCGTCACTAATTCAGCTTTAAACTACTTTTGAACATAATGATCTCATGATGATTTGACAAAGAATGAAGGAACAAAATTCCTCATATTGCACAAGAATATAATTAGTTAGGGATTTAAACAATCACGCTGACGTTGTCAATTCATTTTGACAGTAAGTGATGTGAAAAAGTGTTTCTACTGTACTTACGGGTGCCATCGAAGCGTGTAGCAATTGTGTCCAGAAAGGTGTTCTGTGGGGCCAGGAGGCCCTTCATCACAGGCATCTTGACCCAGATGTGGGATGGCCAACAGCTGGCTCGAAGTCACACCATCCCAGAAGCGCAACAGGGGGCTCCCAGGAGGTCTCAGCAGGTGCAACTGACTTTGAAGAGTGACAGTCGAGTGGTGGACACAGGGAGACACATTTACAGTAAAGGTAGCCACCTTTCTGTCTATTAATGCTTCTCTTTAAGACAACGGTGCAGCCTGCAAAGACTAAAATAGCTCACTCCACAATGCAGAGGTTTGGGTTTAGCCCAGATAAGGAATTTAGAGCAGCAATCACAAGCAGCTGCTCTTTCACACGAAAAGATCAATTCCAGGTGATGCTGAGATCCGAAGCTCATAAAATCAGTCAGCCCAGCTGTTGCTTGTCTGCACCTTTCAGTCGTGAAGCTGATCCCAACAGCAGCACAGAAGAAGTTATCTCGTAAGCCTGCTATGCTTTCCATTCATAGGAAGACCATAAATGTGTGTCTACACCTCTACCATCCTTCAGCTCAGTGATCTGTTAGGATGCTGTGGCAGAATAGTTGCATCTTCTTGAGCTTTCTTCCCCTCCTCGCTACTCTCTCTCTCTCCCATCCACTCTGGTGATATGCCAGCCAATGAGATGCTGGCATCCTCTGTGGGGACCCGTTCTCATCTGTGGTGGGAGTATAGAGACAGAGTGAGATAAGCGAGGGAGAAGTGGAGGAAAAGAGGAAGGGAGGATTCTTTTAGAGTGTCTGACAGCACCATTACACCCCACAGTGCTACTATCAGCACTTGGCTTTTGTGTGTTGGTCCGCGAATCAAGAAAAGATAGATTACCTCCAAGTCAATCACTGAAGGCTTTTGTATCTAGCTGAAATGTATGTGATTGCGCTGCTTTGCCACAGGTGTATGGTACAAGAAAGATTTCAAAGTGGTTTTGGTGGCAACCAAATATTCTAATAAATTTTTTCTTACATGTTCGTGCTACATTACAAAACTGCAGGAGTCCTAAAATGGAATTCCCAGAGTGACTCTGTGTCAGTTGTACATGGAGTTGGTCACTGTTGGCCTATCAGCCCTTACAGCAGCATTAAGGCTCTGGAATAAACGCTGCTAAGAGTGGATTAAAAGGATAAGTCCGGAGATGTTTTCATGAGGACTTAACACACCAAATCTAACTCACTTTGACACAAGCGTATAGCAAGTGAAATACTTCTAGACAGTGAAGATGCTTAACAGTAACATCAGTAACTTTATATTTTTAAAAGAATTAGATCAATATATCCCATTACAGTTGTGAGAATCAGTGAAAGATGACCTCTGCTATTAATTCAATTAATGTGATTGTCATTAAAAATTAAATATTGCGAGTGACATGAAGAAACCTGATAATTAGGGGTCATTTACTTAGGCCCTGAAATGCAAAACATAGCAACATTTTGCTAAACAGAGCAAGATCGCAACATCATTTCAGAAAACAAGAAGAAAATGGGGACAAAAAACAAGTCAGATGTTGTTTTTTTTTTAAAAACAAAAAAAACAAACACGTTTCAACAAAATCAAGAAACACAACACAACAAACGTGTCTTATCAGGAACATGAAAGATAGGAAAATCTAGCTTTAAGAGACAACATGTGAAATGTGACTTTTCAGGAAACACTACAACAAAACAATATTGACCCAAAACGAAACCAGCCTCTGGACTGTAGAGCTCCACAAAGGCTAAACGAAATATTCCAGAATGATAAAAAAGTTCATCACCTACTTCAAACCTACGTCTGCCAGATTATATATGCAAATCCAACTTTAAATGTTTCTGAGAAAAAGAAAATCGTCGTAATTTAAGGCAAACATATAAAATGTGTTTTGCAAAAAACTATTGCCACGGCTTGTTGAAGAAGGTTTAAGCAAACAAAAGACTATGTCCATTTTGTTAAGTTAAAATGTGACAGGAGTTTGTTTCATAAGTCAGGAGGTGAATTTCTTGTAAATTGCAATTGTTCCCTTTTTTTGACTGTGATTTAAATGAAGTTGGAGGATGAGACTACCCGCTGTAAAGAAATTAGATCAAAACCTGGAAGAGATCTAAACAATACATCATTTTGAAAGGTTCTGTGTGTTCAGGACTCCAACAGAGCAGGCCTTAACTCTGTTCAGTGATGACTAAAATACAAATAACCTATGTTTCTGATGATAAAACTGGAAGCCGCTGCTGATCACTAAGATGAGAATAGTCAGGTCAAAGAGGCTAAAATGATTGGTGATGTGTAGGCTAAAATTGAGAGGAAAATTTTAAAAATGACAAATATATTAAGCTAGTTGTCAAACAATAAGAAACAACTGGTTTCAAACTCATTACTAACTAAATGTTAGAATAGCATGGAGAGACAATGCGATTAAAATGCACAGTTAAACCAGCTGGTAGAAAGCTGAAGGGAAAAACAGTGAAAGTAAAACACCAGCTTGCAGACTGTTGTTCCCCCCGTCGCGGATCCTTTTCAGGCCTTGGCAGCCATTCACTGCTTTCTATTTTTAATGGCCTCTCATTGTCTTTTCTTCTTGTAGTTCATCCATCTCTACTTGTCTCGAATAAAGAGACTTATTTATTAAACATGCCCACTATCAACTCTACAGTCTAATATGACTGAGTGATGCATGAAAGGCCAGCTGAAATTAAATACCAACTACATTGCCCATAATTCTCAGCTTTATCATAAACACATTTTTTTTTTTTTTTTTTTTTTAAAGACTAATTTTCCACCTTACTTTTCAATGAAAATCCTCCAGGCACACGAGGACAACAGGCTTAAGAAGGCACACCATCTAATATGATACCAACCAGAAAAAGAAGAATATCTATAATGAATGTTAAAGCATGGGTGAGCTACTCCAAAGCCACTCAAGACACACTAAATTTTTAAAAATGTCACCCCCCCCTCCCAAATAAAATAAAAATATATATTTTTTTGACCAATGCTTTACATTTTTTGAAGCTGCAATCCTGACTTAGAACTGTCAAATTAGAATACAGAACATATCCACGTTTAATGTGTACTTCAACATCCTCAAAATATCTAATCAGAAACGCTAATTTTTAACATTTGTTTTTAAAGCCAGTGTGTTGGGGTTAAAACTCTAAAACTGACTGTCAATCACTCACTCATGAGGTTATTAAATTAGGAAACCAAACTAAAGCAAGAACAATGTCAAATCTCTGCTGAAATAGGACGTTACTAAAAATATTAGCCCACTTTGTAAAGGCAGAGACCTGCAGGAGAGCAAAGTGCCATGTAGCATCAAAGCACAGTAACAGAGGAGGATCAGCCTTTAGATGCTTCTTCTTCTTTACTTAAATTTTCTAATTATTTAATATCTTATAAAATGAAAATGGGATGTTGGGGTTAGTTAGCATCAGTATCAGGGATGAAAATGACCTCACTGCTGCACGTACTCATCAAATAACCTCTAAAATATTGTCTACCCTCGGTGTTGTGTTTGATTGGCCTAACACTAAAAGTATTGATTCAGTCAAAGGCACAAGCTGTCCGAGCTGTAACCATTAGTTGTCACTTTAAACAACCAAACACTTAACTGCACACTTACAGTAAGCAGCATGTGTTCCAGCTACTGTAACAGTATTAAACTAGCATCTCCTAGTGGTGACAACTAAATACTATCACTTGTGATGGTGGAGGTAATATGGTCCAGTGATGAAAAGCAAAAAAAACAACAAAAAGCTATTCACTTTTATTAACTACAAATTAATCTTATCAGCAAACAGCTCAGCTGGAGTGTAAGAGGCCATAGTATACATAAACTTTCACTCAACAGAGAATGACTGAGACATTATCTCTTCCCCACCTACAACAGCATCTTTTCAGCGATCCAAAGGAGAACATGTAATGACACTTAGCCCCAAGTGAGACTATAGACAATGGTCACTCTAAAGAGAACTCACATGCGTCTCAATGCCGGCCGTGGACTTTAAAACATCAGTGGTTTCACAGGCTATTTCAGTTAAATCTCCAACTACCTCCATCAGAACTCAAGATACTCTTCTGAATGAGAGCAAAACATCTTCAGCTGACTAGACTTTGCCTATGTCGGATGAATGAGAGGCTGCACAGGCATCTACCTAAATGACATTTTCTCATAGTATTTTTAGGCCTACCACATTTTTCTGTCCTCTTTGTGTCCAGTTTCCTTAAATTTTAAAAAGGACACAATGGACAACATGCTGAGATATGACACATTTCACCTCATTGCGCTTTGGGAATCACTATTTTATGTTTAGATTAAAAAAAGCAACAAATGACAAAAGAAAAGCTTTGAAAGATCTTCATATTAATTGGCAAACTATTGCTAAGATAACAATAAAAGATTATACAAACTATAAAGAAATGTGGAGTGGCATGAAACTTTTAAATGACACTGTATACTTTGTGAAAATGGACCACAAGTTGCTGATAATGTGAAAACAATCTTGGATTTGAGCCCATAAACACAGCCGACTCCACTGATGGTAAACAGAACAAATCTGCATTTCTTAATAAAAACAGATTAGTAAGCTGTTTTCAGCTGCACGGCAGCAGCACTCAATTTATTTTTAGATATTAATGTTGCTTTAATCATCACAAGTGATTGCACTTAAGGGAAATGAGCATGTCGTTTTAGAACATTCAGTAACACCAATATATTATCAATGAAAATGTAATTTTATAACAAAAAATATTAATTTGAATGTTTCACAGGGTTAAGCAAAATCAGCACAAAGAATTATCTAAATTTTATTTGTATTTTTCATTTAGCTGCCTTGAAGGAAAAAAAAAAACCAATGCTTTCTTCTCATTAGTGTCATGTAAGTGGAAGTAAAACCAACTAATCAGAACAGTTGTTTGATACAGAATTTATTGCATCTGGTTTAGTTTCATGGTACAATCAGAAGCCCTGAAAGATTTCAGTGACAAAAAACCAGGGTAACACTTTCTTATTCACAATTATATAAATATAGTTGAGAAATTAAATATTACTAATGTGTGAAACTGTTTTTAATATATATTTTTTGTTGCTCTTTAATCAAAATCAAATAAACTGAAACATTGAGGATGTCTCTATCAAGGCCAGTTACAGTGTTGTTGAGTTTTTATTTTCTCAAAGGCACAATTTATTAATTCTGTCATAAGTTAATAAAACTGGGCATTAATCATTCAGTCAGTTCATAAGTCTTGTCTCATTTCAGGAGACCGTTTTTCCCAACAGGAAGTCAGCGTATTCTTTCCTGCGTAGCACACGGTGCATTTTAAAAGTGTTGGGTGAGGTACTTGTGTACGACATGATCTGCTTACGAAGCTCCTTAAACGCACCCTCTGCCACCAGCTGGACTCTCATTGGACCGATGCTGCCTTTGATACGGAAAGACTTGTAGACGGCAGAGTCCTGCTGGAGACAGATGTCCAGCTGGAGAGGAGGAGAGGCAGATAAAGAAAATAAGAAAGAATTTCATTATAAAAGAGCAAAGATACTGGTTATTAGGATTTGTCTCACCTTATATCGTTGTTCTTCTGTAAGATTTCTCACACCTTTCAACTCTATAAAAACTTGATAATGAGGGTCTGAGCCACCTATTGAATCTCCTGCAACACCACAGAAAAATCAATAAGTTTGTAAGGACGGTTTACAATATTAAATTAAAAACCCTACTAGATTGAGGGGTACAAGCAAAGCATTTTACCCAAGATGCCGCTCTCAGCACAGGAGTAGTCAACCAGCTGAGCTCCAGGCCACTGAGCAACTGCTTTCTTTAACACACCGAGAAACAACGCCTCAGACACTTTCTCCCCTCGAACGTTCAGCATCTGACCCCGCCTGACAGGACACAGAGATGAGGTAGATATTTTATATGTACATTTCACACTGCATGAGCTGTGCTGTAAATGCACTTCTAAAATGTACCTGTACTGAAACTCCACAATGGGACACTGGTTGTGAAATCCAACAACTTTCACAATGTCTCCAATGCGATATCTGTAACAGAGTAAATATCAGTCACATGTAAATCTGTCTAACACATCAGTTTTAGTTATAATGTTGCTCTTTTATTTACTATAATATTGTCTAATAAACTCAGAGCACAAGTCTTAATTATTATTCTACACAGCTAATTTTTATCAAGTGAAGTCAATCAGAACTGGAACACAGCCCTAGTTATGTTGACAAAGAAATTCATTTTTCCACTAACTTGTTTATTCATCGAGATCCATTTAGTCTGCATTTACCTTTATAATCAGACTGAACAACTATCTGACCACTGAGGCCACAAACAACAACAGAAAAAGTTTGTTTGGATCTTTAAGAACCATCTAAAACTGGCAAAAAAAAAAGCTTCACAATTAGTCTTGCCTTCTACTATTAAATACATTTTTCTATTTATGTCACTCTGTGTCCAGTCTACATTAAGTTAGTTTGCCCCAATCGAGATATTTTGTCTCAGATACGGATCCAAGTACATCAAGACCAAGTATTGGCTAATACTAATGCTTATATTTGATTACATCACACAGCTGCAAAATACACGCCACAAGTATAACAAAGTTATGTATTAAAGTTAATGTAGTACTACCGACATTCTACTACCAAATCATTTAAAAGTTCAGTTCCTTATGTCTGTAAACAAACTCAGACCTGAAGAGTCCTGAGGTGTTGGTGATAACGAGCTCATAGCGGTCTCCCTGCTTCACCTCCTCTATCAGCAGAGTTTGTGGCGTCTCCTCCTCCAGGCTGTTTTCTGGCAGGAACTCATAGAACATTGAGCGCAGACACAGCAGATAACGTCTGTTTGACTCATGAGGCCACAGGTTCACCCCTATCAGACCTGCAGGTGCGAACAAATACTCATCAGAGCATTTACTCACCTGACAATAGTTCATACTTGTAAACAACACAAAATCTTTTGTATTTTTTTTTTTTGTGTTTTTATACTTTTATGTCTAACTCATTTTTAAGTCAAATTATATGTTTTATGTTGTGAAGCATGTTGGAAAATTATGGAACTGAACCAAGCAACGTGATATGAGCACAAGTATGTTGTCCATACTTGTTCTTACCTTCTGTAGCAGCATAAAATGGTGAATAGAAAGGCACTCCTTTGCAGTAGTTCTCCCTTAACATTTCACCATAGATCTGATTGGAGCCGGAGTCCACTGCCAGTACCAGGTTGACATGAGGCCACAGCCGCTTGGCAATTCCTACGAAGCCCTCCTGGAACTGGGCCCGGAGCTGAGCAGCCCTCTGTGGGTCTGGCTTCATTACAGCCTCGAGACTGGCCCTCACTTTGGGTTCAAGTGACAGAGCACTGCTGATTCTTCCTTGTTCAATATCCTCCACCAGCTCCTGCCAGCAGTCCTATGGGGTGGACACTTTTCTCTTAATTCTTCTAATATAAGAATTTGTGCTTTTGAAAGAAAACCACATTTTCTACAATTACAGCTGTTCATATTTGTAATTTAATTTGTAGTAACTTTTCCCAGATTGCCCTGCATTTAATGCATCGACATACCAAAAAGATACACATCTAATAGAAAAAAAGTAACTTAGAATGTACAGTATTTCATGATATACAATTATGTACCTGTAGGGCAGTGAAAGCATAAAAAATTGTGGAAGCAAAGTTGGACTCAAGTGTTCCCACACTAGGATCTTTCAGAGCAAACAGGAGGTGCAGGTACAGAGTGTCCTTCTCACTGTGAACCTGAGAGAGAAGAGGACATTAAAACCATAAGTATACAAACAAAGAGGCTGACCACTTGTTAGCTTTGTTGGTCATACCTTGAAGGCGGGAGCTGGAGTTGTGTAGAGGTTAAGCATGTGGTGAGATGAGGTGGGCGTGGAGGAGTTTGGCCCAATGGGAATGCCGGCCTCAGACTGGCGAAATGTTGGGGTGTAGAAGAACTTTGTGGTGCGCTGAAGGCTGTCAGACCCAGGGAATGCCTGTCTCATGGCATCTAAGCATACAGTCACCCCCTGATAGAAAAACATTTGCTATAAATTTACATGTACAGCTCAGAGAGTACAGTATGTGATAAACAAATTGCCACCTGAAGGAAGAATTCAGTGTTTGTGTCCTTGGTGCTGAGCAGCATGGCGCTGGGTCCTGATGTCCCAGAAGTCATGGCCAGAATCAGCGGTTTTTCAGCAATAATCACCTTTTCTTCCCCAGCTGCGATGCGGCTGATAAGTTCTCGATAGTGCCCATATGTGGTTAAAGGGTGACGTTCCCGGAAACCACCAGTGTCTAACAAATTATTATAAACAGCTTGATTAAAACTTTCCAATTCAACATTTGTGCAGAGTTGTAAGAAACTTTTTGCTGGAACACATCTGGGGTGTAAACATTTTGTCCAACAAAAAAAAAAAAAAAATCAAGTAATAAACAAATAGACTATGGAAATAATTAGTTGCAGCCTTATTTAGATAAAGGCATCCAAAGGTTAATATTAAGAGCAAACAAACAAGTATAAATAAAGTGAACCAAACAGGAAGGGGCGGAGCTTTAGCATTATACACTTTAGTTCATAGACTGCAAAGTAGTTGCATCACGTTGAACCTGTGCGTCGCAGATGGGCTTCCCCGACCATGGAGACATTTTTCACATATCCGCTGATTCTTTACTTACCTTTAATAGAGCTGAAGTCGTACTGTTGCCCATAGTATGTGTCTGAATTTTTACGAAGTCGCTTTAGCAAAGTCTCCTCCTGTACTTGCTTCACCTTGAGCGTATCGGCTTCGAGTTTCCTTCTCTGTCGCCTGCCCAGCCAACACACAGCTTTCACTGCGATATACTGGCTGCACAGACTGCCTAACGTCCGGTTTTCATACTTTATCTTCTTGCTTATGTCTCTCCAAATCAGTGCCATACCCGTCAGAAAGCACGAACCGATGGCCATGGGTAGAGGGGGCGGCATGGCTGTAAGAAAAACAAAACAAAAGAAACACATGAGGCTGAAATTCCAGCTGATGGCGCTGTTGGTCAACATTAGTTTCGCGTTTCATCTACTTCCGAGACATAATGCCTCAGTAGTCCCAGAGGATGTCGTTAAAGTTGCTCTCGTAAAATTACACGCAACTTATCTTCATCACATTTAAGCAACTTACCCAGGATTTGTCCGTAGATGGCGGAAGCTACCGATAAAACCGCAAAACAAAGTAGAACTGCGGCGTGAAACCAGGAGAAACACATCTTTGGCAAATTAAATGTTCTCATGTTCCTTAAATTTTTTAAAGTTTACATTTAGACTGAGTTTTAGTCTGCATGTATGTAGCGGAGGAAGAGCCTTAGCTTGTTGGTATTTGTGGGCGCAAACATCCGGGAACTTCACTGAATTTCGTCACATCCGGTTATGTTGTCGTTGAAAAGAACGGCGTTGATAGAATATAACCCATTGATTTTGTGCGATCGAGCATAATTAGTTTGTCTATGATTATCGAACAAATTCTGTTCAATATGCCGAAATGTTGTGTAGTGGTCGCCTGCCATAAACACAGTTAGTGCAGAAGAAGCGATCATTCTTTGAGCTGTCTAAGTCAGTCTGTACAACTAAAAACCACCAACCAGGCCAGAAGTCTGGGTGTATTGATGGACTCAGACCTTAACTTTGAGAAACACATT
>JBAMHW010000024.1:11752980-11777263 GCA_037177495.1 Rhadinocentrus ornatus | reverse complement strand
CAATAATTTGAATGAATGAATGGATGATTGAATAAATGAATGAATGAATGAATGAATGAATGAATGAATGAATGAATAAATAAATAAATAAATAAATGTACTAAGTCAAAGTGCCTTATACATTGCAAAAAGAAGGATTATCATCTAACTTTGAGGTTGAATAAAATCACTTTCTTCCTTAAGTAGTCAACAAAACTTGTACTGTTGCATTAAGTACTTCCGATACTACTTACACAAATAATATGAAACACTTTAAATGTACTTTTCTAGTTATTCAATGTCAAAGTGCTTTAAAGACAGCAAAAAGAAACATTATAGTCTTAAATTTGAAGTGGAATAAAATCTATTTCTTCCCTAAGTAATACACAAAACCTGTACTGTTGGACTAAGTACTTCCTATACTACTTACACAAATAATATGAAAAACTTTTACTGTGGACTTTTCTAGTAATTCATTGTTAAATTGCTTTATAGATAGGAAAAAGAAACATTATTGTCTTAAATTTGAAGTGGAAAAAAAAAATCTTACATAACAAGTCCACAAAACCTGTGCCGTTGAACTAAGTACTTTCTATACTATTTCCACAAATAATATGAAACACTTTTACTGTTTACTTTCCCAGTAATTCAATGTCAAAGTACCTTATACACAGCAATAAGAAGCATCATCGTCTTATTTTGAGGTTGAATAAAATCACTTTCTTCCATAAATAGTCCACAAAACCTGTACTGTTGCACTAAGTACTTCCTACACTACTTACACAAATCATATGAAACACTTTTACTCTGTAACGATTTCATACAATTCAACATTATCATGCATAGTAGCTACACTGAGCATTAACCATGTACTGCTGTGAGGTTTTATTAAGTGTTCACAAATGTAATATGGAAGTTCATAGATCTGTATTTATTGTCACAAATATCTTCAAATTTCATTAACTAATTTTACGCTGGAAGTACACTGATTATTATCATTAATCACATGTTCGTAAAGACTGACTTTAGAGGCACAGCTAGTCAAGAGTATCAACATAGCAAACATTGGGTGACTTCTTGTCCTGAGCTTCAGAACACGTCATGCTTTCTGACTGTTTTTCAGTCCACAGACACTCGTTCACCAGCTCTCCTCCAAATAACCTGCACACCAGAGAAAACAGTATTGCCTGCAATGCACGATTGGGCCAAAAATTCTCAGAGATTTTTGTTTTGCTTACCTGTTTTATTTCCATGGTGACAGCTAATAACATAAAAAAAGGCATCAAATTACATGATGCATGACAAATATAAGTGATGCACATCAAAAGCCTTTCTCAGATGACAATTTTTGGACTAACCTGCCCAGGGGGTGGAAGGCAGCACCAAAGGTCCATCCACAGACACACCATAGAGCAGCTCAACCAGCCAGGACACCTCATCTGGGTTGTCAACAAATACCTCCTCTGGCTCATCAGCCCACAGCTCTGCCTCTACTATCAGGGTAAACACACAACTCAGTTTGATAAAAAAAAAAAAAGCAACTGGTTATTTCTTATTCACCAAAAACCTTAGTTGGGCAAGAAATCATAACCTTGTAATTAATTTTAAAATGACTAATAAACTATTACGGTCTCATAATTAGTGCACTACCTCTCTCAACCTGGCACAATGAAGAGCATTCATCCTCCGCCTCCTCCTCCCCCTTGGCCCAGGCTGTGGTTGTTTCCACTTCAGCGCTGCAGTCAGAAATGAAGGATGTGAGGTTGTGGCAGCGGAGCCTCTCTCTCAAGTATGTGGTGTCACAGATGTAAGCCTCTTTATAAAATTGACTTGCTGGCGACAAAGACACATCAAATTAATAAACAAACTGGTCATGTTTAAAAAATAATGGGATTTTAGGTAAGTTTGCTGACTTTGCATGTCTTCCAGCTGTTGGATATAGCTGATTGCACTCTTGGTTTTGATATGGAGTTGGTGGCTGTCACTGAGGTGCTTCAGGATGTGTTTAGAGTGGAAGGCAGAGTGTGTGTGATACACCAGTTTAGGGAGGCACAGAGAGGCCACTGCAGTAATTTCAAACCTGCTGCCCTGTAGAACCAGAATGAAACATGCATCAAAAATCTCAAGCTCATTTGTGAGATTATGTGAATGACTCTACAGTAATTGTAGGTGCGTGCAGGCCGACCTGGAAAGTGAAGCAATCGATATCCGTCCAGGAGAAATCAAATAATGCACATTGCTTCCCTTCCACTTCCTTTGGAAACATCCCACCAGTTCATGAAAGCAAATCATGAATCATGAACACTGAATATATAATTTACATTTACTTACAAGTCCACCCCTATAGTGGTATAGTGAGTGATTTGTTCATGCAAAAGTAAACACCCTAATGTGTAAAATCCCTACTTATGTAATAATAGAAGAGGTCTCACCTGATAGATGCAGACTCCCGTCACTGACACTCCAAGAAACATTAAGCTTTTCCGCTCCCTTTTCTCCTGCACATAAAATAACAGTTTTAATTCAAACCCATGAGAATGTAACAAAAACACAGCTGAGATATTCTTGTGAATGATCAATAAATTAACCAAGACAGAAAATGTGCAGCATGTGAAAGCAAAATCAGAACCAATTAAGCAAGCTTCCACCAAAATAAAACCAATTCTGTCAAATGAATTCCACTTCAGTAAATGGTCTAGTTCTAACTTTAATGGGTGCAAAGTTTTGCTGATTTCACTTGATGAAAAAACCTCAAAAACAAATTAGACCTGTCTCATCCTGTAGATGGTTACCGCTACGTCCTGCAGGCTGCTGGCTTCTTTTATAAACTGCAGGACGGCTCGGGAACGTGAAACGCCTCTCAGCTCACCATGCAACGCTGGGCCATGTTGCAGAAGGTAATCTCTCCCTCTGCGTTTTATGAGCTGAAAAAAATTATTAAAAAAAAATATACATAGAGACTGCTGATGATGTATTTTAACATTATTTACTTGCATTTTTTTCTTCAAAGAATTTTGCAACTTTTTTTTGTACCCATAAGGGGAAGTAATCTTCAGGAAGAAAGTAAGGTCTGTTCTTCGCCCCCTGTTTCTCCTCTCTCTGTTCCAGATCTCCCACTTCAGCTTGTAGTGCAGATGCTGCCAGCTGGAAGAACAGAACCTCCTGATGGCGACTCTGTGAGCGCAGGACCTTTTGCCTCAGCTCAGTGTAGTAGAGCTGTTGCATGTTGCTACTTCTGGAAGAAGATGAAATGATAACAGGTGATGTCTTGCTTTGTGAACTCTGCCATTTTTAGAAAAAAAAAAAAGATTATAACAGGACACAAACTTACAATATTAGCAACCCATTTTCCACATAAAACTGCACCCTCAAAAATAAGATGAATGGGACCTGAAGGTGGAGAATGAATTATTAATTTTATTGCTTGCTTATAGCTTTTTGTTCATATCCAGAGGCCTAATTAATTAAAAAAATAAATAAAACTGAAACGTGCAGAAAAACCAACTAACCATTAAAGATCCTTTGTTCCATCTTTTGCCAAAGTACTTGCTCAGCTTTTGGTCCAAATTGAGAAAGAGATATTCATTATCTTAGAAAACAAAATGCACATAAATGAATACAGAGAAACCTCTGTGAGATTGCATGTAATCATATTGTCAACATGTTTTTCCCCTCATTGCCATGACAAAGTTCACTAATCACTGTCCTAAATCACAGCATTCCCCACTAAATGAAGTAAAAACATTTCCTCCTGAGCTCCCACACAGACACTGACCTCTGAGAACAGCCAAACCAAACACTTGGAGATCACTGACACCAAGCTGCCGCAGTACTCTGTTCAGCACATCCTGGCCTCTTGCTCTCACCTGTAAATCAAACATCATAAGGCACAGAACAGATAAAACAAGTAAATACATAATCTGAATAGATTTGGGTTCAGACTTATACAAAAAGAAAATATAATGGCAACTTCTAATTACAATCCATATCTACTGTAAAGTCTGCAATAATTTCCTCTTCTTATGGTTAGTGATGGAGCAAGTATTTGGTTGTTAGATTAGACTAGACAGATCTTTATTCATCCCTTATTGGGGAAATTTGGTGTTGCAGACAGCTGTGTAAAGTATACAGCAGAACCAAAATCAATAAAAACAACACACCTATATTTACATAAAAAACAAACCAATTAAGTAACATGAAGTCCTACAAGCAGAAACTGTGTGAATCAGGAACCTGTTCAAATGAGATTTAATCAATGTTTCTTATTTCCAAGTAGTAATAATCAAGGCCACTCACCCTGACAATACAGTCCAGGTGCTGCTTGGTGGGAAGGAGGACACATACATGCCGTGTCCGTTTGGTCCTCATTGTCACAAAGTCCTCAGTTTGTCTCAGCCTTCCTTATATCCTCCTTCTGTCCTCTCAACAAAAACATGCCTCCCCTCAATCACTGAGATTGATGTGGGTAGGTACCTGAATTAGAGAAAACTTAACAGTGCAAGGGCTGAGATGACAAAATGATTCAGTAGATTAAAAGTTTTTTTTTAAATCAAAATTTTTTTTATTGCATTAGTCCTGGGGAAACTAAATTAAAATAAATTATATTAAAATTGTGGGTGTACCTGTGGTCTGTACTTGTACTTGCTGCCCTTCCAGGCCAACGCTGCAAAATCTATCTCTTCCACTCCAGCTCTTTACAAGACAAACCATCATTAATTGACATAAACTATAAATGTTATACTAATATACAAAACATAGATGTGTACATTAACTTGTCAATAAAATTAGTCAAGACTGAAATATTCAAAAAAGCTCAATTTATAGGTCTTTTAAAAGGAATCATACATAACATAACATAAATAGGAGTTGGAAGTATCTACATGTTAACATGTGTTGCCACCAGCTCTATAAAAGCATTTGGACGCTCTCCATTCTGGTTTAAATACCTAATGGAAAAATGGACAGAAAAATGTCTTTACATTAAACAATGTTATTGTAATTCCTGTTTGTTACATAACTTAATCACTTGCTGGTGTACACAACATAACATGACTTAGCTGGTAGCTAATATTAACTTTACATGTTAAATCCACACAGGTGCTAACAGGGGCATCTGGTATGGAGTCCCAGAAGCACAACACAACTTGGAAAATATAGTAGAAATACATATACTTTCAGCCGTGTGAGCAACTGTGTGCAACATGCTTAACAGGACTGTTACATTTTACAACAAATCACACAGTTATGTTAATTTTTCTGTGTGCATGTTTATTCCTTTTCAGAAGTATTCCTTTGCAATTTCCATATAACCTGGTGAATCTAGACTGTATAACACAAAAAAATCAAACATTTTGTACCTGTAAAATTTGTAATGGACTAATGCGATGGATAATATTGAAGACTTTGATAGCTATTAAACATTCACTCTCCTTTCTGCCACCAAAAAGAAGTCAATAAAAAAACAAGACCATTGTTAGCCTACATTAATTTATTTAAAAACAACATCTAATAATGCCAATTGTGCTTTGTTCCAATAAAGCAAGAACAAAAATAAAAGTGACATTTCTTTTAGTAGCTGATTTTTTTCCTTCTTTTTTTGTAAAGTAACAACACATTCTCTCTACTTCAGTAATTTAAGTTACAATTGACAACGTTCTTTTGTATTCCCACATGATACTATTAACATGCATGAAAAAGAAACAGAAGATACGACCAAAGACCACTACAGTGCATTAAAAAAGGCACCTGCTCCCCAGATACAGGCATGTTTCTTAATCAAAATGGGATGACATTAATGCAGCTCCATTACCAATGAATCTCAACAGCTCCCACAGTTCATAAAAGCTAAATCTTATTTGTTGCCACCCCAGAAAGCATCTACAAAAATCACAAAGACTTTTTCAGGAATTGATGAGACACATTCAAGAGGCTCGTCTTTTGCGTGTACAGCTATCTTTCTTTTTAACATACTATAATTCCCACATGGCACAGTAACATTCTCAGGTTAAGCAGAGTTTACATTAAAGAGCTGATGAGTAAAGGCGACCACAGAAAACAGTGCGTGTAGTGGTTTAATCGTGGCCAAGAGGTCTCTTGTTGAGGGAAACTATACAGGCTGCAGGCTCAGAAATGCTGTATGTATATCACCACACTCTAAATAACCCACTCCTCACATTCTCATTTAATTAACATACTTGTCTTTTTTTTTTCTTTTTTTAACATGCCACAGTTGTCCGTAATCAGTCCACAAATTTCAAAAGGGTTCATTTTACTTACAGTAGATTTGTCAAACTGCATTAAAATATTGCAGGTAAAAATGTTTTATGTTCAGAAACAATACATTTAAACAGACTGTAACCAGCAGTGATGTAGACAATTATCTCAAATATTCTTGCTAATGTATATTTTGATTTGTTCTCATACAGTCAATGTAAGATTAGACATCTCTCCAATCACTAATGATTTATCAAACTCATTCAAACATCCTCCTTCCTCTTCCTAGGATCAAACATGTGCACTCACATGCTAACGTAAAATATTTCACTTCAAACTTATGCTTATTTTGAATGTAGATTCTGAATTGCTCACACAGAACAAGTAAATGTTGACCTTCTGTTGTACAGTCTGAAGTTATCTTACAGCAAACTGAAAATAAATGTTCTGCAATTAAATGACAGGTATGCAACAGTTTGACTTTGCTTTTGATTTTTACTAATTGTCTACGTTTCATTTCAGTCCTGTCTGACTCAAAGCTGAAGCACTGAAATAAGTAGGATATATTTACTTGTATTTTTAAATTTATTTCTAGGACACTTTCATGCAATTATTTAACAAAAGTAATGAGTTAATGGTTTAAAGCCAACTAGCAATAAAAACAAAAAACTACAGCTCACAGTTAGAAATAACAATTACATTTGATACAGTAGCCACATCTGCTCCTCACATTTCTCTTGATCAAACTATTTACTTCTCACTATTAGCTCATTTTTAGAGGCACGGCCTACACTCTGGACTTGTACCATTCACTTCACCACACCATTACTTCTGGCTTTTAAATGCCCAAATATTGGAGCAGAGTAGCTAACTCAGCAGCAGTGCTACAAAGGCTTGTATACAGTGTTTACAATATACACTTAAGAAAGGTGGTAATCCCAAAATGCCTGCTATCCCTGAAACGTCCGACTGAAGAGTGTCTGAGCTAGTTGTATTTAAACACATGTGGATGTGATGGCTGGTATTAAGTATTGTAAGTGCTGTGTAATGTAACATTCATTGAATAGTTAAAAGTTGTTGCAAAAAGATTTGGGTAATTTTACATAAAAAACTTTGATGAAAAGTGTAGCTGAATGCACTTACGAGATCAGTGGTTTGAATGCACTTAACTTTAGATGTATATGCTTTTAGGCCTCAAATACACCAAACTTTCAGCAGGTACATATTGCATTTGCTGACATATTTTTAAAAAGCTTAACCACTAACAGCTAACTGCTATGATTATTTTAGCACGCAACTGTACAGAATAGCTGACCTAAACTTTACTGGGAAAGTTAAAAATATTTACACATTCTACAGGGACACTGTTTTCAGGTGTCAGGTGCAAATCTGTCAGTCAACATTCTTGCATTAATGACACCAGGTTACATATATTTATATGCACTGTGAAGCAGAGGCATCACTCTTATGACCTATGTGCAGGAATTTGTTTTCAAAATGAGCTTTGTACATTTTAACACTTCCTACTGTTTGATATTAGAGTACACTTCAGAGATTACAGCAGTTTTACAAACAACTCTGTTAGTTGTGTTTACAGGTATTTACTAAGCATATTTAGCCAGTTTATATCTAAGTGCAAAAGGTAGCTCTTTTTGTTTTGTACAATTGATCATTTTATAGCTTGGTTGTTTATTTTGTACCTTTTCTTACATTTTAAAATTTTGATCATATCAAAACATATGAACTTTGCCTACATGATCTGAAAGGCAGGACCATTCCTGGATGTACCTTGAAAGAATGATGCACATTTAATTAGCGGCAGGGAGTCAGAGACTAGAAACAAAAAGGGAAGACTGGCTTCAAGTCTCTTCCGGCTAACAGCTTGCAGATAACAGCTGTTACATGAAGGCACTTCCTGGCAAAGCTTTCCACAGAGTAGCACCTGGGATTGTTTCTAAGTAACCAGTAGAAGCCCTTTATTGGAAGGAGCCTGGGGTCTGAAAGGTGTCTCAGTCACAGTAGGGTGAAACCTAAGATGTACTGCAGGAGTTTATTCCGATTGGCCTGAGGTATAAAAGTGCTGCTTAGCTCCAACATTGTTATCTTGTTTTCTCTGCTCTCCTTTAGGACCTAGAAAATAATAACACAGGAAGAACAAGTTAAATCTAGCTGAAGGACTATGTATACCTGCCAAAGTCTAAAAAGTGTTGAGAAACTTTAAATAAGGATACTGTTCACAATATAAATTTACTGTGTTTACCCCAAGCTCTTTGAATGTCTTCACTGTGTTCTTAACCAGATAATGAGTTGCACTTTCACCTGAAAAAGAGAACATGATTACCAATTAAGTAAGTGTAGACAGGAAATAAAAAAAATCTGTGAAATGCTGTATTACCATAAGCAGCCACTCCTCTCTCTGTGCGTGTGAGCAGATATTTGAAGAGCCTCTGGGTGTACTCGGTCTCAGACATGGGCTGACTCAGACTGTGCACGAAAATTGCAGCCCCGCTGTAGGCCTCCAGCACTGGGCTGAGAAGTCGC
This sequence comes from Rhadinocentrus ornatus, assembly GCA_037177495.1. Lineage (NCBI taxonomy): Eukaryota > Metazoa > Chordata > Actinopteri > Atheriniformes > Melanotaeniidae > Rhadinocentrus > Rhadinocentrus ornatus. The sequence goes on along the minus strand of JBAMHW010000024.1, from coordinate 11,768,530 downwards.
TGAAGGAACACAAAGAACTCCTGGTGCTCTGGTGAAACGCTCACCTGATTTATCGCAAACACAAGACAGTCAGTCACCAGATCCTACGTGGAGTCAAACAGAGTGAAAATTGCTCTGGAAGGGGAAAATTGTAAATATTTTTAGATAGGTATGATAAAAAGCAAACCTTTAGGTAGCGATCTCTCTGCTCCTCTCCAAAGTCACTATCCTCATCCTCTTCATCGCTTTTCCATGAAAGGGGCTCTGAGAACTTTTTAGGCCAAGGTTCCTCCGCAGGGCCGGGGCTCAGTTCCTCCTGGTCCTCCTGATGTACAGAAATAAATTACATAAACTGGGCTTCGATAAGTCCCACTGCTTAAAAGTAATAACAGTTAATAGCAGATGCATATAGTAATTTCCCACAGTCTGTGTTCTTGCCAACTTGCTTCATGATTAAGAGTCAGTAAACTCACCTCTGCCACATAGAGGACTCCGTACTGGATTAGCCGGGTCACTGCATCATAGAAAACCTGGTAAATTGTCTGGCAGGGCTGAAGGACAGAGAACAAAATAAGAAACCAGCACTTACTAATTGTTGTATAGTTTGGGATATAACAGATGGTAAGAAAGCAAATAGAGCAAAGAAGAAGAGTATTGCCACTATTAAAATTTGTGAGGGTTAAACAATGATATGGGTTAGTCAATGCCTTTTAGATTTCACTTGTCTTTGACTTTCACAAGTCCCACCAAACACATCCTCTTCTTGTTGGCTGTACTTTGTACAGTATGGAAAGATGCTGACTATGTGGTCGACTTACTGGTGCCACAGCCACCTCGTTGATGAGGAAATGAGAGAGAGAGGCAGCTTTGCGGATGAGCTTTTCCTGACTAAGAAGTAGACTGCTGGGATCCCCAGGCTGGTCACCCGAGTCTGACTCCATTGCCAGCTCACGCTGCAGCGACAGGATGCTACATGCTGGAGACAAAGGATAAAGGAAATAAGGTTGAGGAAAAGTGGTTAGTTTAAGACTCTTTAGACTGATTGAAGTAGCAGTAATAATTCAGCAACATAACAAAAAGAGAGAGTGCTCAACATACTAATGATTGCATCAGAAATGAAGACATGGAAAAGGCAATTGCTGTAGAAGTTAAGCTCAAACAGCGCCGGTACAGTTTGGCTAGGTGCGATGGTAAACTCCCCGTTGCGATTGGAGCTGCTGGTCACGTTGATGCAGTTTTCCAGGAGGTGGAGGGCACGCATGACCACATCCTCAGAGTTCCCCGAAAAGCCCAAGTCAAAGTCCCGTGACAAGATCTCCTCCTTCATGTTGAAGAAGTCTTCGACAAGCTTGGACAGCACCACACCCTGACACAAAAAGGAGGAAAATTCATAAAAAATAAATAAATAAATAAAAACAACAGACTGACACCCAGTTACTTTACTGCACCTGCAGATGGCAGAGCTTTACCACTAATGTAAAGTAGAGGTGTGAAAGGATATAGTAAAACTAAGACATTCATTCATTCTCCGATTTATTTTTTTATGACAAAAAAAAAGAAGATTAAACAGTTTCATGAGCAGAAAAGAAGAAAAATAGAAATAGGAGGATGATACAATAGACACTGACAGACCACCAGTAGAGAGAAAGATCTGATCTCACCTGTCTGTGTCTGTACAGCAGCAGGCAGGCCACAATGTGAGTGGACATGATTGCTGACGACTTATTAGCTGCTGTAGGGGGAAGATGGGTGAGTTACAATTAGAATATAATGAGAAACACACAAAAGAAAAATGATGTCATAGCACACATATAGCAGTTCCCATCACTGTTTCCATTTCATTATAATAACAGAAGTAGTAGGTCCTTGACTTAGTTTTTTTAATGCTATTTAATTCAGTTCTACTGAAGTGTAATCATCCAGTGCCATATCACATTGACACTCTCAGAGCACTTTATAGAATAACATCAAGACTTTATAATCTTAAAAGCGATAGGTTCCCTTTAAGAGAGCACCTGGTGACACACACTGGCAAAGAAAAACTCCTTTCTTAGTTGTAATAAATCTGATAAAACCAGACACACATCTGGATCAACTGGTTTAGGTGAGGAGATTTAGTAACATGCTATATAACAGGTTCGTCTATATATAATTTTTTAAATATATGTACAATTAGAAGTGACCCTGCTATTAGTAAAAACAGTCAAGTTGACTTAAAACCGTTCGGTTAACTTATAACACACCGCACAGATAAAAAGATGATGCACGTGTCCGAGGACAAAGGTTACTAGAGTCTATCTCAAGCATAGCGTGAGCTTAGAGGAGCAAAACATTGTGAACACCAAAACTGGAACTGCATTCTTCCCCCTCTTCTGTTTCTATCCTCCCCTTTTCCCTATTGGCTAAAAACAACATGCCATCCAGCTGGAGGCTTTGTGATTGGCTGAGCCCTTGGAAAAAAAGAGCTAGTGTAGGAGAATGCAGCTGAATGAGCAGGGGAGAACCGGTTTCTGTAGTGTAACCCCAGGGCAAAGCACCCTGAGTGATGTGGAGCGGATGGTCTGATGCTGTGCTGTGTTGTGTTGGATTTCAATTAATGGAGGGAGGATGAAGGATAGCGTTTCATGTATGCTTCCTTTCAAACAAGGTGCAACTTTAACCAGAGGATAAAAAAAGACTTGTGATGAAAAACAACAAAAGAAACAACAAAAGAACAAAAAAACTTATTTAGGAGATAATGTGCTCCAGTGGTTTCAATGAATTAGAAAAGAAATCTTGGCAAGGCTCAGAGTGATTGTTGTGTAGTTCTGCAGTTCTGCAGTATGTAAGGGATGTGAATTTCTTACTGAAGAGAACATGCTTGGCCAGGTTGTTGATAAGTTGCCGTTTAAATAGCTCATCAGGCAACTCTCTGTCCATCTGCTCCTGATCTTGTACCTCAAACAGTTGAGCATCAGGTCTTGAAGAAGAAGAAGAAGAGAATATGTTTCAATTTGGCATCTTATGTCATATGCATAATTTGAGCCTGTTGCTGAACACAATTCTAGCTCATTTCTCTAACTTGTTCCCTTCTTTTTTCTGCTAAACAGGAACTTAAAACACCCAAGGATGGCCTTTATTTATCAATTAGATATCTCTGGGTTAAGATCTCATTTGCAAGGAAGATCTAAGTAAATAATATTGGTTAAAGTATAACATAATGTGGTTATAAATCCTACGCTTGAAAGATACACGTGAAAAAGAGCTAAATGTGTAGAAGTTTGTTGAAAATCAAATCATTAAAACCACAAATATCAAATTAAATTACTGTATGATAGTTCAGGAAATAATAACAACTGTAAAGAGAATGGTAATAGCCTTTTTACTTAGAAGTAAATGCTTATCAAATGTCATCATTAATCAACATGGCCCTTTTGACTGAAGCTTCTTTCACAGGTTTTATTTCACATATTATGTTTCAACCAACCATGCCACACTGGAGACACGACAAGCAACCCAGAATGCAAATGTCAAAACAGTGTTCATTTCCATCTGTGTGCAAATGATTTAAGTTTTTCTTGATCCCCGCTGATGGCACACTGTGTGAACTCATGACCTCCAACATGCTGAGAGAGACTGCAGCTGTTCGTGTCAAAGTACTGTATAACCGCCTCACCTTTATTAAGTAGGAATAGCTTTGAACTGGAGTAACCCCAGGAAGTGGAAAGTCAGGGGCTCGTTCTCAGATGTCAAATGACAGACAGTGATGTGAAGGACCAGGAGGGAGAAATTGAGTTTGTGCATGAGGGCTGTTACATCTAATACTGAAGGACATCCAGTTTGTGCATGAGCGTAGGACAGATGATGGCACCACTCCAGCTGAGAATAAAGTGTGTGTGTGTGTGTGTATCTGCGTGCATGTGTGTGTTTGCACTTACTCTGCAGAAATAATGGTGGGGATCAAAGCGTTTTCTAGGGACACTGGTGGTGGAATGTGATGACTTTTCTGGGTGTCCAGATACTCCTACATATAAAACAAAAAAGTGATAACTTTGTGGTGAAGAAAACATTTCTTAAAGTTGTATCTGATTATGAAAGATGTTTTCCATATCATATTTTATAAAAGTTAGTCAGTCATCAGTTACCTTTAGGGAAAAGGGCTGGTTGAAATCAACACGGACACAACCGTAGTTCTTCCTCAGCATCCTGAACACTCCACATGCTATTCCCCACAAACTCTCATTCTTTTTTGGTTTTCCCTGAGGGACAAACAATGAGGGAGTATTTAGGCTTAATATTAATTATGAAAGCATTTACAAATACACAATCAATCTAAAAAGAACAGGTTATGTCAATGTTGAATTTCTTGGTGGCTAAAATACTTTTTTTTCCCTTCATAACCTCGTCAAAAAGTCACTTAATATTCTATTAAGTGACTATAAAGCATACCAAAATAACAGAAACCATCCAAGAGCTTACCAGTTGCTCACTATTGTAGTTGCCCTCGATAATGCGGTCATAGGATATGCCAACTGGCACCACCAGTACGTCCCCGATGGCCCCAGTGCACAGTGTGTCGACCACAATGGACAGCATGCCTGCACGTGCTGGAGATGGCTTACCACTGCGGGAACGAGTACCTTCCAGGTAGACCTCCAAAAATTGCTGCTGTCGCAACAATTCCTCAGTGTACTGGTGAAAGACAGAAACGGAAAGAAATGTTCATGTAAGTAGAGTGGGATGAAGACGAATGAAATAAAGGTCCCACTGTGGGTCAGAAGTGAGACGTAGGTGAATTTTTTATTTTTATCACCTTATTACAGTGTGACAGTTGGGTTATGGGGTGTACAGTCTAAATAGGGGGAAAAAATGAGTGGTGGCAACCGACACTTTGATCCGGGATACACAGGGCAATGAACGATGCACGTGCAGGTAGCCATGCTGTGCAATGATATCTGAGTATAGTATATACACAGCTGTCACATTTTTGTCCTGAAATAGACAGTGGGACACAGTTCAAGCTGTTAAAAGAACAGACATCCCACTTCAAAGGCAATGTTTGGCTTTTTTTTTTTTTACTTATAGTATATATCTATATTATAACTTAAAACTAACACATACATGTCAGAATAAATCTCATCTGCTTTGGACAACGGCTGTGGCGAACTTGTGTTTGCTTTTTGCCAGTTTGTAAAGTAAAATATTCTTGGTGCAACTAGATAAATACAAAATGTACAGTAGCTCATCATTTCCAGGAGCTAACTATGTGTAAAGCTGATAACGCTTATCTTAAGGACACAAAACATAGACTTGAAGGCCCCACATATCCAGTCTTGTGGTGTATTTGTTTTTTAAACTTTCTCTCAAGAGCAACCTTGATTGACTCAGTTTAGTAAATGCACTTGTTTTAAATCCAATCTTGCTGTTTAAAAGTACATTTATAGCGTGGCTACTTTTCAAGCATACTTAAAGGGGCTTTTGATGACAAAGCAAAAATATATGCAGTATTAGTCTTTCAGTACAGTTCTCTCTGACATTTTCAGACATAAGCCTGCTGATCTGCATTCTGTGGATTAAAAAAAGGCTTGGATCTAGGAATTAAGGTAACTGAATTAGTTATTAGAATTAGAATTTGAGCAGTCTATCAATACATAAAGTACAAATCACAAAAGATATACAGTTCTGCCATGCAGAAAGCCTTAAATGACCTTAAATGAGCCTTAAACATCCCTGTACATTGTGTGCTAAGTGTCTACATCAAAACAGCTTTAAATGGCTTAGGTTAGTATCTATTTACACTGTTAACCTTGGTTAGCTCAGATTGCAGAAGTTCCTTAAGGCAAAGCATGCAAACCAAACCTCTAATCCTGAACTTTAAATGCACAAGACAAGTGCATTGCAAAGTCAGAAAATTAATAACCTTACCTAAAATGCTTACACTCAAAGGATTTAGTTTACCTCACTAAAGAAAAAAAGACCTCACAGAACAACAAAACATGACAGACACCAGCTTCTAGTAGAAATAAACAGTCTCTTACTGCATGCAGAAGTGATCGGTACAAAATGTCTTTCTTCCCATCCCCCGTCTCCTCCATTTTTCTTCGTATGAAGAATCCTCCAAGTTTACGGATCAAGATGCTTTAAAAAAAAAAAAAAAAAAAAAAAGACAGCGGTAATGGTTTCCATACTTAACTTTCAACGCCCATCTTCATCTCCATTGAATTAAAGACACTCCTCATCTCTATAAACACATACCGTATGTCTATATGAATCTTCAGATTCAGATGACAAGGGATAAGACTTTGAGACTTTAAGTGTTTTGGTGTCTGTACTTCCAAATGTTTTGACCAACATATTTGAGCGGTTTCAAATAAACAGTTCATATTGAGAGCATAGCAGCCGCAATGCAATGGCATACAGCCAAGAATCAATTGGTTATTTTTCTTTGTACCTCATCTTTGTACTTTGTACTACTCTATCTTTACTCTACTAGACCATGATGTCTTAGCATGGATTGTTCTGTCTTTATCGTGAATCTCCAAAACACTAACTATGGTACTAACTGCTCTATCCCAACTCTAAAAATGCTTAATCATCAATAGACTTTGTTATGGTATTGTGATTCCTTTGAGAAATTGTAATAATTTTCCTAAATTCCTAAATAATCAGCTTATTTTTTTGCATAAAAAAAACCAATTTTTTTCAGTATAATTGCAAAAATGTTCATATTGCCAATGTTTAAAGTAAAGATTGATGTTATTTATGGGTATTTATTGTATATATAAAATCAATATAAAATTCTTATATACTCCTTGAAGCAGGTTAAAATAAAACCGGATTGCAATCTGTTATAATACTGGTTTATTTGCTATGCATATTTTTTCTGCTTTGTTATTACAATCTGACCTTTTAATTTACACAGAGAAGAAATCCATGCACACTGCCATTTAAAAATTTTGACCCCTACTGCATTTGTAAGATAAAACAACACAGGGCTTCATGGTTTTTTACCTGAGGATAGGGATGCTCAGGTTGTTTCCAGCAGCGATGTGTGGTGCTTTGATGTTATGACAGAAGAGAATCAGCGTGATAAGCAGATAGTCGATGTGGGATTTGTGAACAGGGAGAAAGACCATGGGCAAATTTTGCTGTGAAAACAATTTGTAGACAATTTAAATACTAAAATATGACAAATTTTCTTAACTGCTTTTAAAAAATTACAATTGATTTGTTGGAGCTGAACAAAATGCCTTTTGACTCATTCTGTTTACAGTAAATTTTAAGGACCTTCACCAATATTTGATATGTATCAATGAATGTTTATATACGTGTAGCACTGTGTACATGAATACAGTTCCAGACTTTTAAACGTTCAAAGCTTCTATAATGGACAATATAATAAAATGCTCTGTTAATAGAGGGTAAGTAGTGGTGGGTATTTACATAGAAATCAGCAACCAAGACTATGAAACATACTGTGTTGTTTCAATGAAACAGTTCATGCTGTCAAAGTTTTATTCATTGTATTGTCTGTGTTGTTGCCACTGACCTCTGTGGCTGCTTTCTTGACCATTTCCAGCTGTCCTTTGTGGATCTGGATGCTCCAAAAGAAACCATTAAATAGCCTCAGCAGCACCCACCCTGTCAGCCTGAATAAAAAATAAAGTGAAGATCAGTTTTCCTCCTCTCCTAGCTTGAGTTAAGCTATTGAAATCTCTTGGTTAACCAAACAATATTGATACCTGATGAAAGCTGGTGAAATATTGGCCACCATCACTTGGAGGAAGGCCCTGGCTTTCTGCTTTACTTTACTTTGCTTTACTTTTACCTGGCCAGACTGGCTGGCCGGAGCTTCCAAATCTGTAGCGACCTTCAAAACAGCAGTTTCCACCCTGTCATCAACAAAAGCAGAGCACAGACAAAAGGCTATATCCTCGAGTAGAAAAACACAATAACAAAAAATACGTTTCTCACTAATCTGTCTTTACATTCTATTTAACTTCAACTATACTTACGTAAGTGTCTCAAGCCCAGTATTTAGAAGTGTTACAATAGTAACACTTCTAAAGACTGGGCTTATGCTCTCAGAAGGGCACAAGTCTTTGTCAGGGAAAACAATTCCTGCAAATGTCTCTTTTAATTCTTTATTGAGTCTTACCTGTTGCTGTTGAGCACATTGTCCACCACATTCCTGGTAAACATGTCCTTGTGGACATCTCTCTCCATGACAAAGAGCACATAACTCAACCTTCGCGCCAACCAGCCTCGCTGTCTGCTCAAAGATAAACACCCACATGTAAACTTAGGATTACTAATTCATATAAATAAAAAGCATGAAAAACTACAATTAAAAAAAAATTCTCTTGTATAGCATGGTATGGATTCTTTGTTTTTCTCACTAAGATTAGTCACTGGGTGCATATGTGTGGTGTTCATTGACAAGCTCTTTAAATTATTCATCTTTCTATCTTTCCACTGTTTCGCAGATCAGATTTTAAATTGAAGCCATTCATTATACAGTGAGTTGTTACAAAGCCCAGCACCTGCCTAAACTATGTTTATTATGTAGTTTAATGTGGTTTCAAAACTTCTATTTGTTCCTCTTTCTAAGTCGAGGAGCTGCTCAGATCAAAATATAGAAAAGTGATCTGATACTATGCTAGAGGAAGTAGTTTTCATTTTGTTTACCTAGTGTGGGTCTCGTTGATGTAGATGACATTGCGCAGCCCCAGAGATGGAATGCTGGGGTTGAAGAGTTGATCCTGCAGATAAATTTTAAAAATCAATTAACACAATGACAATGACACCAAATAGATGACTTACTCAATCACTAATCTAATCTTACTAATCTAACATCTTAGTTAAAGTAGTTTTATCCTGCATAAGTGTTTGATTTGATATAATTAGTCTGATATCACATTCTCATGTGTACTTATTTTAGTTTTGCTGTTGCTGTACAACATTCACAACCCTGGAGCTACAACTGAGGCCTCGCAAATGTCTATGGAAACATGTTAAATGTGTTAAAATGCAGAAAAAAAGAGCCTTGTCAAGCCTGTGAAAGGGCACATAAAAAGGGCAGTGTAAGATGTGTCTTTAAGAGAAACAGGATTTTCACTATCATCAGGTAGAAACAGACTTTTACAAATCCGGTATACATCTAAACAATACCTTAATGACTCAAGCAGGCATTCTTTAATTTTAAATTTTAATGCTCGAGAAAATGATACCGTAGAAGTGACAAAAGTTCATCAAATGAACTTAGGGAAGAAATAATTAGCTGCAGAGTAACTTTACCCAGCTCTGTGGTGTGCAGGAGTGACAGCATCGGCCAACGAAGGGCCTTTTTCTGTTCAGCAAGCCCTCCTTCCATGTGCTGGCAACAGAGCGCAGGACTGAAGGGCTGGTGCTGCGGTCCTTAAAACAAAGCCACACAAAAAAAACTCACTTAGGACAAAAGGATAGCACATAAAAGGTTTTGCTCAAAAGAACACTTTCCAGCTAAAACAAGATTTATAGCCTTTGATCTAAAAAAATAAGAATTGTTGATCCTACTGAATTACTATTATACAAATTAATTTATGTCACTTACAGAGTCCTCATTGGGATGTTTCCAGTGGTTACACCACTGCTCTCCATTGTTGACCTGAAGCAACAAGCCATCTGACAGCTCCATATTCTCTGCTGCCCTTTCTTCTGCCTTCAGACCACGCACACCAGCTGATGGCAAATTTGAAAAACACCCAAAATTTCATTTGCATTATCAATGATCTGACACCAACAATTACTCCAGGAAACATGCACTTTTTTACTTTGTAAACAAGAACATTTCTTGATAAATATCTTCAATAGTCCCCATAGGCTATACTCATGAGCATTTTAGCTGCAAATTACTGCAGATTGAGAGTGAATAGGAATTTTAAACTTCTACTGTTCTTTTCACCAAATATTTTATAATATATATTACATATATATTAATTTTTAAGTCAAGGTGCTCAAACATATGATCAAGAAATTGATTTAGTTATCTGGATAGGCTGTCCAAACATAAGACATAAAATGTTGATGCAATGCAAAATTCAACTTGAGTAAATGTGCATAAAACAAGTCTGATAAAACTAAAGGAAATAGTCATTTGAAGGATTCCCGATAAGCATGAGGTTATTATCATGACATTTAAAAAAATACTAAATAAATCTATCATCATCATTATCTGTACTGCTTATTCCATTACGGGTCGCGAGTTAAGCTGGAGCCCATCCCAGCATTGTATCAGGTGAGAGGCAGGGTACACCCTGGACAGGTCACCATCGCAGGGCCAACATAGATAGAGACAAACAACCATTCAGCTTAAGTCAGCTACTTTATGAATGAACGATCTGTCCTGAAGCATTGTACAGTACATCACCTGGTCAATGCAATTTCATCTTTCTGTGACTGAGTCAGAGATTTATAGAAGCTTGTGTAAACCTCTAGACAAAAATGTTCCATTGCATTAACTGCACTCTGTGCCACACTCCTTTATAGTGTTGTGATCACAGTAGGTGATCCACACACAGAAGAGGGAAACTGAGTTTTCAAAGAGGTCATTGACCGAAAGTACTCCAGCTGATGGGGTGACTTTGCTGAAAGAAAACCAGAGAAGCCGAAGAATGAGAAGGTGGAGAGATTAGGTAACAAGTGAAGGCAGACATACTGAAGCATTAGCTTTTCAATGCAAGCACCTTAAGTAGTTAGCACTGAAATAAATATATGTTGATGCTTTGCCATATGTAGGACTGTATTAATACAGTTTTTAAGTACATAACAGTATCCACTCATATATTGGATTTCATATTTAAGAATGAACGAAAGAAGAAAGGATAACCAATATGGGAAAATAGTATGCTAATGTTAAAGGGACACAAGTTATCAAGAATTTCTTGACCAGATATGGGTTATTACCACCTCATAAAATCGTATTTATTAATTAAAGTTAATAAAAACCATTCTGCAAACACAAACGACAGACTGTAAAATACGCGACTAGGTTAATCTGTCTTACACTCTTCAAGCTGTCTGCTATAACCAGGTCAAATGGGAGAAGTCTTTGTGACAGATGGGCAGCGCAGATAAATAACTAGTACAGCAGACAACAATAGCATAAACCAGGAGCTGTTGTCTAGCTTCGGTACACAGTAACGCCGTTTTGTTTTGCTGAAGCCGCTCACATCCTCATAACATCTGCTCTGCTTAGAGGGCTCCAGCTCGTGCAGAACTGTTACAGCATGTTCTCATCAGATTCTATAACCGGTCTCGCACCGGCACTGAGCGAGGCATGCTGCTGAGCTTCAAGGGGCAAATCTCAGGGCTTAAGGGGCTCACAATGAAGTCCTTTTTAGCCTGGCGTAAACCAAATACCTTAATAGGCAAAGGGGGAGCATTGGATTAATTTATTTAGGTGGGACAGAATGGAAAGATTCGAGATTTCGTACTGTCAGGATTCCTTTTAATCTCAATGTCAATGTAAAGTTTATCGACCAATTGAAGGTTATACTATGATCACCAACCCTTATGCGATATACCTCTCAACAGACACAACTATGTCAACAGGGATGTAAATGCTATACACTAGCCGCACTAGCTACAGTTACTTCAACATTTGTGCTGTAGCTGCTAGCATCAACGTTAGCTCGCTAGCTGGGCTCGCGAGAATTAAATATCACTTACCTTGAATATTGTTTTACGCTGACTCATATCGAAAAGAAAAAATAAGCTCTTCAAATAAATAACCGGCAAGCCACTGAGTATGTTAGCGCCCCGAGCATTCGCAAGAGCTCCGGTCTCCTTTGAGGAGTGGACGGCACAGCTCTGACAGAGATGTGATAAGAGGCAGTACCACTCGTGGTTGTTTGGTACGCACAGTAACCTACTGACAGTTGAGTGCAGTTCTACGAGTAGCCAGTAGAGGTCAGGCCGGTACCGGGCTGACCACGCGAACACTCCATTGTCCAAGAACGGAATACTGAACGGGCCTACCGGGCCCCAGTCCAGAGTTCACAAAGAGATGCAGTTGAAGAAAGGGCATTTCCAGTGAGCGAAGCAAGTAAAAAATAAATAAATACAAATGGACTATGATTTAATAAAAGCTGTTTAAAACCAATGGAGAAGTTTAAAGTGTTGTTTATTTTTTAACTTTAAGCAACATAAATGACTAGAAGATTGCATGCAACATAATAGGAATACAAATACACAAGAAATTGTCCAAAAGAAATGACAAATTAACATACATTATACAAAATATCAAAACACCACAGTATAGATACAGAATATACATTATTCATGGAATAGTCATTTGTTGCCACTGCTGTGACTGCTGTGTCCCTTTCATTCCACAAACTATGCAACCAGAAAACAGAAAGTAAAGGAACTACCATTCATGCATGCAATCATTCAGGAAAACTGCTTTCTTTTCTTTTATCAGTTTGAATTATATATGTAGACATTTATTTTTTTTTATTTAGGATTATCAGAAGAAACACCGCAGCACACGAAATGGCAAAAAAAGATTAACAAAAAATAAACAGCGCACTCTAGTGGTCAAATAAATGGACTGCGATCCATTTCATTGGACTGTACCACTGTGCTTGAGTGGTGGATTGATCAGCACACAGAATAACTTACACAGCTCATTTGGCTCAAGAATTATTTTATATTAATAATAATAATATTATTAATTATTATTTATATTTTCGCCACTCCCCAGTGCGCAGTTAACTAAATCCAGGTATTTGTCATAATATCATAGTTAAGTCACCCACAACTATTACTATAATGGTAGGTGCTCAATCGATCTATTTTCCTTCGTGTCTACCAAGCTAGCGGCATCCATGAGGTAAGCCAGATATTTGATAATTAATTTGACGCTTTTATCCTCAACAGAGTTTGAAATGTATACGAATTTGGTATATAATGCTACTATGGTGACGCGAGCTATGGTTAATTCTAGTAGTTGCTGTATATTTGAACTAAAATGCTTGTCAGGCCTGTGTTTGTAGGCTAACCGTGCTAACCAAGATAAGCCCCAACATGTTACAGAAACCATGGCTGCTTAGCTGTGTACCAGCAACCATTCACCATATGTGTGTTTATTAATGTAAATCGAAGAAACTAAAGACAATAGTATCGTGTTGGGTAATATACTGCCTCTCCAGTTTGCTCATTGCTGCATCTCAGAAGCCAAACCTTTTAAAGATAGATTGTTACAAAAGGACTGTCTCTTTTAACCAATAGGAGGAATTAAGCAATAGAATTAATTTGACAATACACCCGAGAAGCAGTACGTCATAGCCTTAATTAAGTTTTCAGTTTTGCTACACTATCTGCAACAACACGTGAAATTTCTGCAGCTGTATACCCTGCTGTCATTGTGATTAACGAAAAATACAAACGCATATTTATCTGTAAGTTTTAACCGGCTAAAGTTTCAAAGTAATTTTATATATAATATATAGCGTATATAATGTGTGTGTATTTCCAAATCTCAAAAATTCAGTCATAAAACGAACATTTCACTACATTAAAATATCTAAAATATACTATCTTACTCGTCAGTGTCAGATCTTGTTTATATGTTTAGTTCCATAGAAAAACACAAAAGGGTCAATAGCTGTGTTTAACACCAATGTTGTCTTGCAGTATGCTCAGGCTCCAGAAGCGCTTGGCATCCAGCGTCCTGCGCTGTGGCAAGAAGAAAGTGTGGTTGGACCCCAACGAAACCAATGAGATTGCTAATGCAAACTCTCGTGAGTAGTTAACCTTGCGGTGCAGACTGCGCTGTTTACAGGTTGGTCTAATTTCAATTCTTTAACTTATTTTATTGAATTGTTTGTGCTACAGGCCAGCAAATCCGAAAACTGGTAAAGGATGGGTTGATCATCAGGAAACCGGTGACTGTTCATTCCCGTGCTCGCTGCCGCAAGAACACGCTGGCACGCCGCAAGGGTCGTCACATGGGCTATGGTGAGTGACTTTTAGTTCATTGTTTCTTTTGCATTTCTTCAATACAAGAACTTTAACTTAGTTTCTACGGACTCTGGCTTTACCATAGTGTTCATAGTAGTTGTCTTTTGTATCTTCTGCCTAGTATAACAAAGTGAAAGTAAGCAATATCACATTAATGTGTATTTTAGGATAAATTGTGGCTGTTACTGTATGCCTGTAGATTTTTAATATGCACAAAACTATTTTCTAATTTAATTTAATTTTCTTCATTTCAAGGTAAGAGAAAAGGTACAGCCAATGCTCGTATGCCAGAGAAGTTGTCATGGATGCGGCGTATGAGAATCTTGCGTCGTCTTCTTCGTCGCTACAGGGAGTCCAAGAAAATTGACAGGCATATGTAAGTTTGTTTCTCAGCACTTATTACTTTTGACTAATACAGCTCCCGATCAAAGCCTCTTTCTTTGAAATGTCCTGAGGTATGGTGTCTTACTGTCCTCCAGGTACCACAGTCTCTATCTGAAGGCCAAGGGTAACGTTTTCAAAAACAAGCGCATCCTCATGGAGCACATCCATAAACTGAAGGCTGATAAGGCTCGCAAGAAGCTTCTGGCGTACGTTTTGCTTTGTTTTACTTTTTGTCTTTGAGGCTGTGTATTGTGACATTTGTTCATTGTGAAATGATTTTATTTCTGTTGACTCCTCTCTGTACACATCCAGGGACCAGGCTGAGGCTCGTCGTACAAAGACAAAAGAGGCCCGTAAACGCAGAGAGGAGCGTCTTCTGGCTAAGAAAGAAGAGATTATCAAGAACTTGTCAAAGGAAGAGGAGACTACAAAGAAATGAATTCATATATAAAAAGTCTGTCAGGTTCAGCTTTTTGTTGTTAATAAATCTGGTTAAAGGTGATTCTCATGTGTTATAATTTCCTGGACTGAGCAGTAAATGAAATTTTCAGCAAAGCATTATGTGAAGAAATCATCATCCTTTAGACCTGGAAAAATGAGTTGGAAGAGGCCTTCTTTAAAAAGATAAATTTTAAATGTATATACAGTAGAGGTTAAAAGATTGGATGTGCTTTTCTGGGCTGGTCTGATTATTTTAGAAACTACTGACTACTAGGTTTTTTTTACACAACCTACAGAGAATGGTCTGAAAAAGAAAACATCTGAGTGGCAGTAGTCTGGAAGAATTTGCCTTGAGGTCAGTGGGTAATGGAAAGACTGGGGATAATAGAAAGGAAAGGCAGCAGTAACTTAACCACTCATTGCAGAATACCATTTCTGCAAGCACATGTTAAGCCTAGAAGCAGGCTTAATGTGCTACATACCTCCCACCGGGTGACACTCCTTTCAACTAAGAACAGGAAACTGAAGCTACAATTCACAGGCTCATCAAAACTGGACAATAGCAGATTGAAAAAAATGGTCTGATGAGACTAAATTTAGCTGCCACATTCTGATAGTAGGGTCAACATTTGGTGCAAATGACATGAAAGATTGGATCCACCCTCCTTTGTCTCAGATTGTTAGTGATCAAATCAAGTTTATTTGTATAGCCCTATATCACAACAAAGTTGTCTCAGAGGACTTTACAGAAAGAGGTGTAAGT
>JBAMHW010000024.1:11702056-11752880 GCA_037177495.1 Rhadinocentrus ornatus | reverse complement strand
TAAGGGGAATGAGGTGATGCAGCAGGTTAGAAGGGGGCACACACAAGGTGATGGGGAGCGTCCAGGTGAATGGGTGATGCAGCAGGTTAGTGATATAATGTGGGGGATATTTTTTTGGCATACTTTGGACCCCTTAATTTCAACTAAACACTGAAATGCTACAGCCTACCTGAGTAATGTTGCTGACCATGTCCATCTTTATGACTGCAGTGTTCCCATATTCTGATGGTGACTCCAGAACCATGTCACAAAGCTCAAATAATCTCGAGCTAGTTTCTTGAAAACGTCGATGAGTTCACTGTAACGCTGTTCACTTTGAGATGTAGGGAATGGTTATGTGGCAACTATGAGATGCTTTCATGTCAATATAGGAACACTGAGGAATGTTTTCAACTCTTTGCTGAATCTATGCAACCAAGAATCAAATCAGCTTTGATGGCAAAAGGGGGATCCAACCTTATACAAACAATGTGAACATACTTTGAGTGATGTCCACAAAAAAAAAACCACTTGGGCAAATGTTTCCAACAGATGGCAGCAGAGCACCAAGTGGACAGTTGCAGACTTTAGAGCTGTGATCATGAGTTGGTCTTCAAGAGGGATCTGCTTAGATTTGAAAAACTAGGCCATGCTCACAGTAACTTCTTACTAACAGACTTTTTCATAAAAAAGAAGGAGCTTTGTTCAAGTTCACTATTAGTCCAAGTCATTTTGACACAATATTTTTTTATGTATTATACACAGAAAAACTCTTCATTGTTCACTCATAAAGCAAACAGTGACAATAGTTGTGCCACTCTGCTGAAATAAATCTTTCATGCAGCACTTCAAAAAATATTTATAAAAAATAGTGCTTACCAGCCCACAGGGGGAAACAGTTCACATGGGATCCCATTTGTTTGGTGTTATATTTTCGACCAGGATGTTCATTTTTAATTCAGTGTCCGGACATGCAGTGTAAACATGAGCATTGCTAAGCTGGAGCCCTTGTTGTGGTTAATCTTTCATGTATTAACTGACTTATGCTAAAAAGATGCGATTCTCAAACAAAAATACAAATTTAGTTAAATCTATTATTTTACAAAACTCAGAATCCTTGTATTAGCTTGTTCTGTGTTTTTACTATCTGCTATTGGTTCTTTACACAAACAATTGAACAAAGAGAGTTAAAATTGAGTTCACTACAGCTGATTTATGTTCAGGACCCCGGAGAGCTATTGATGTGTTTCTATTAATAGATTCTTTGTAGAATTTGTTATTTCTGCTTTCCCTTTAGGACAGTCACATGTAGCAGCTAACACTGCTGCATCAATCCTTCACACGACTACTGTCAGCCAAACCTGCACTGCTTGTGCAAATTATGGCAAAGGCCATAAAGGAGTCAAGTAGGTAAGAGAAAGAGTCATCATTCTTGGAGTAGATGGGTATCTGCTGTAGCCAGCAGTCGGCTTATCTTGACAATAAACACATTAATCAGACGGATGAGGAAACACACTTATTAAAATCTATGACAGACTGCACAGTAATCTTGCAAGGGTGGAGAATTTTATCTGTGCCTTCGTTTATAAGGTGTAAAATTCGTGTGAAGTTTCTTGGTTTGCTTCTGAGCTGAACGTCAGTCTTGACAAATTTCTACAATACTGACCCCTCCAGTAATCTAGTAATTCTTATTTCCTGTTTGGGCCTCAAAGGATTTTTTTTTAGATGCACAATGGAGAAAATACAACTGAGATGTCTTCAGATACTCTCACTACTAACTGCTGCAGACAGGCTGCTGTATATCTGTACTGTGGTATTTGCAGAAATTCAGGTTTTTCCAAAACAAATAATGATTAGTAATTTCAGATAATTTGTTTTGTATAGTAAGTCCTGTTAAATCTTTTTTCTTAATTTAACAGGTGCACAGTGTACCAGCAGCAAAAGTCTAAAAAAACCCCACAAAAAACTAAAGAAGAAGAAGAAGAAGAACACACAAACTTTCAACCATTTATTCACACTAATTTTAAGAAGTGCATTACTCCGTGTCAAAGTCCAGGTTGTAATACAGCATGAGAAATGAAAGTATCATTACACGCATAAACAGTTTTACTGTATCTGTTTTCATCTGACTTTTTATAAATCAGAAATGTGGCAGGCTATGTTTGATTTTATAATTTTAGAAACACATTTCTTAAATGTCAGCGTGCTGTCCACAATGACATCTAGATGCTTCTTCACATGTACATTCTGCCATTTTACAATAACTTCAGAAAAAATTACATTTCTCTTAAAATAGCAAAAAAAAAAAAAAAAAAAGAAAAGAAAAAAATGAGGAACAACAACAACAACAAAAAAAAACCCTGTTTGAACAAAACATCCAAACAGCTATTTCATTATTGGTTCATACATAAATGTAAACCACTGTTTTGTTTGCATATAATTGCATACTTGCTTATTCACTGGTAAATTACTGATTTGAAAACAGTTTGCTGATAGCATAAGAATATATATTATTCTGAAATTACATAATGCTTTCTCTTTATAGTGTGAAGATTTCTTCTCCAGAGAACTGACCTTACATTCACTGATACATTTTTTTATCTATTTTAAGTTAGGATCATCCTGGCTTATCACTATGCAAGCTTCTAGAGGCTGACCATGAATTGGATTTCAAAGGCCTTGAGCTGCTGAAAAAGCTCACACATCACAATGCAGCTGTTTACCTTGGTAATGCTCAGCATCTTCAAGCACACTGCACTTCCACTGAACATTTAATTTAACTGCATGCAGTTATTACCAAATAGATCGTCACACAAAACCATCCAAATAAATAAATGCAAGCACTGCAGAAGGATGTCATAGAGACTACTGAAGGATAAAACAGACTTTGTGCTGTGAGGCCATTTTGTAGCTCCGTTAATGTATTTCTTCATTACCATGAGACACTCCTATTTCCTGAAGCGCGAGCCTTAATGGGATTAGATAAGGGGTAGAATATGAGCTGAAACGAAGCAACGCTCTTTATTACATTTGGCTGTCAAACCAAAGGCAAATTGAGCACCCTCAAGAGTTCAGGAGATCTTCAATAACAATTGAAATGAGAAGATTAAGGTAATTAAAGCAAGATTATATTTAAATATAAAAACAAAAATTATCTTGCTGTTTTATGAAATATTTCACTATGGTCAGTCTGATGACCCTCTTTACACCACGTGCAGGGCTGTGACTGTTTGTGGTCCACTCTTTTCATGCACAAAATGACTGTTTCTCCAACTCTTACAAGTTGGGATGAGGTTTTTCTGGATTCTATTGGAGATAATAACCATAAAGTGATAATAGTGACATAATCCTACACAGCAGCACAAATAACCCCATCTTCCCCTTTCAATCTTTCTTGTCCATCTTAAGTATTGTTAGAGTCTCTTCCTTCACATGTTCACCTCAGTCTGTTAACAAATTGCTTCGTTTCATAGATGGAGGAATATGCCATCAGAAAACATACTGTGAGGATTCCACAGGTTTAATTCCCTCATTCACATTAGATGATTAAAGGAGGGATTACCAGCGCTTTCTGATACAGATCACAGATCAGTCAGACAGACAATGCTGTCAGATCTTCTACAGATAAATGCCTTAACCCCATCCTCCTAAAATTATATTTTGCACTGCTTCACACTTAGAATCTTATCTACATTCAGACACTGCTCAGTAACAAAAAACTTCAATAAACTAAAACACTTTCAACAGATCTCGAGGAGTGTTAGCTGAAAGATCTTGTGACAGAAGATCAAGAATATAGAAAGTAGCAAAACCTAAATTACCAACAGATAGTAGTCAGCTGCTGCGCTTGAAAAGGGCACATCGACTGCACTCATCGCTTGGATTTTTCCAAGCTGCCGAAATGATTCATAGTGGCAGCTTTCTGGTCACATTTTGTTCAACCTCGGGCGACTGTCACCACTCTTCTGTTCTCTTGTACCACTTAGACTGAATAAATACCATCCAGCAAGCAACTTTACTTCAGGGTAAATATACCTTCTGTGAAATGATCCTCTACACAACTGCTATGATCAAGTTCAAGTAAACTTATATATAAATCAAATCACGAGGAGATCTATAGGAACTTGAACCAGATTGGAATGATATATCATTATTTATTTTAAGTTATAAAAAACAGACATATGTTTTAAAACTTATTCTATATTATTAGTTCACCCACCTCCAGCACCACACTGACATCAGACAGTTTGAACCTTACAGGTGCTGTAGCTGCTCTGATCACGAAGTGAATCGTTATTAATGATATGCAGATAAGTAAGAGGTTCTGTAAAGAAACAGAAACATCAAACACAATTTTCTAGCAAGACAGTTTTTGTTTTAGCCAGTTTTTCTAAGTTGGTGTTGCGATTCTTGCTGCTTCAGCCTCAGTGCAGGATGGTGTGGTTGCTGGATACTCAAGCGTACAGATTGAGGTCAGGGTGTATCGCACAGGGCAGACTGGCCAGTAACCTGATAAGGGATATAATGCACACACAGCTTGACACAGATTTGCAGTGGCAGTAATGGAGACCGAACAGTGTTAGGATCATAATTTTCCCTTCAATGTCATGATAATTTAAACAGTCTTGAGATGGTTTCAAAACCTTCTGAAATTTGTATCACAGCCCACACATTGCACTGTCTCTTCAGGCGCAGGTATTTTGGATAAGAACCGTTTGAGTATTATTAAAATTCTTTTCTATGACAAGCACATATAAACTTTATGTAAGGATGTCAGTTTTGTGACATCTCATTTTCCAAAATGTCTGCATCTCTTTGCTCCGTCTCTGTTTACAGACTCATTTAACATCTTAATCTCAGTCCTAAATTACAGCTGGAGTACCACAAATACAGTTGTCAGTTAGGATTTGGAAATGCGGTCACAACTTAAGAGCAGACCGAACTGAATGCCAAAAAGAGCAACATTAATCCCTGCTGCTCCAGCACAGAACTGAAAGTTTTGTTTGATAATAAATTAGTCAGATTGGCACATCTATTAATAAATGAGTAAAATGCTGAATAAAACTGTGTTCTGTTGCTGTATGATATGATAATTAATTTAGTTTCTGCAGGAAGTTCAAGAACGTTAATGCATTTTGTCTGTGGTTGGAAAATTGAAAATGGAAATGTAATCAAATTGTTTATAAAGAGGTTTTTAAGCCAACAAATTTTAATCATCTGCTGAAAATAAGTCAATCCAGGGAAGATAAATCAGACTTACACTATGTGAGAAGGAAGAAAAGAAAAACAAGCCTCCAGGGCCATAGAGGGAAGTGAAGTAAAGTTAGAGTTGGAAATAGAAGTGAGGAGCTGAGGTTCAGAGAGAGTACAGCATACATCAGCAGATATCATTATAGTAAGAAGAGCAGGCAGCACATCAGTTGCGTTATACAAAAGGATACCTGCTGCAGAAAGGAAGAAGTCTCCTCACACATCTTTAATATCAGAGACATCCTGCAATGTTCAAGTATAATAATTATGTTCATGAGCTGAAAGAAAATGGACAAAATGGACTTCTATATTATAAAAAAGATTGAGGAATCAGAACAACCTGACCCAGAGAGGGTTAAAGTCAGATGAGAGTCTTAGAAATCAATTTTGATCTTTGGAAAACACCTTTTCAAAGTGAACCATCAGAGTTTCAGATATTCTTTTGAATAAAAGAAGAGAAATGAGTGATCCTCAGCTATATTTTAATAAAGTATAAAAAATGTCTTGTGCAGATTTTTTATTTTTTTTTACTTGAATATCATGAGGATCAAAATAAATTAAATGAACATTTTTGGAATAGATGGCAAGTTAGAAAATTAAGTAGAGAAAGAGAGTTCTAAGTCTTAACTTTTCAATGTAGTTAGCCTTCTTCTGGTATCACACTGTCCTCATCTTTCTTCTCACCAGATCTTTATTTCTCATCCCTGATGTGTTTGTCAAAAGTATCCACTTCACTTTGTGAGAACACAACAGACAATGCAGGACTTATTAGCAACTCTGTCTTGTTGATTCTTCAAAATGTTAAATGGTTTACCTGATTCATCTTTCTCACTGTCACAACAGAATTGTTGACTTGGTTGAAGAGAGAATAAAGAGAGCTTCAGTTGATAGAGAACAAAGCATCTTTTGCAAAACAGAGTAGCTCCAGTTATCCTTCAATTACTGCAGCTTGAAGAGGATAGACCCCAAAGTTTGTGACACACCTGATTGGAAGCACGAGTTCTGAATTTCTTTTTCATATATGCACAAAACATATTTTTAGGCCTTTAGTGGGAATAGCACTAGACTCTACCAGTGTAAGCCCATTGTAAGTAAAAATTCTGTCTCTGCTTGTCTACTCACAGACGTAAAGAAAAGAGCTGATGCGAAGCAGCTAAAAAATTTATGTTCAGATCCACAAATACACTGGAATATGAGTCCAAAAGAAAAAGCAGGGGATTAAAAGCCTGCCCATTGGATTTCAAATCCTTTTCTTAGTGACTTAATGGACTTGGAAGTTTGCTTTTAAGATTTTAAAGGATGGTGGATTGGAGGGCTGAGGTTGGTAGTTGAAGCAGAAAGATATTTGTTGTCCAGCTGAGGCAACAATAAGGAAAAAGATTAAGATTTGCTGAGTGATTTGCTGCTCTAAAGCAAAGTCCATTAACTTCATGTTTGATCAACATGTCAAGTGAAAACCAGAATCTGACTTTTTATTTTATTATGTAAGATGTTATCATGCTTAATTAATCAGTAATATTTGAGAAAACAGCATGTCAAATTAAAAAAATCAATTATTTTTGCTCCATGCTACAGTGTAATATCATTCAAGTGTTGCCATGCTACAGTGCAGTATGGTAATGTGTAAATTATTATACAACGTAACTCGAAGCAGTATGTAACTGAGAAACCAGGACGCTTAAATGACAGTGTGCTATGTTTACCCAGTAATTAAGGGGATGGAAACTCTACTTTGACTGCATATCTAATACAGAGTTGAAGCCTAATGTGGAGATAAATCACCACAGGGCCTGCAGTCATTAACAAGCATAAACACTGTAGCAGACTGATACCTTTAAAACTTCTTGATCAAAAGAAGTGGATAAAATCAAGCTGTAAATACATTAAACACTCTCCTTCACAGCAAAGAGCTGCATCCTTGTGTCCTTGTCTACTAATTGTGCTGCTTGATGCTTAGAGATTTTCTCTTTGCAGGCAAGTCAAGAGGCCAACAATCACATCAAACATTACAGCCCAAAGGTTGAGGATGGAGCAGAAAGTAAAGGGGAAGAAAGTGGTCATCACCCATTACTACAGTAAATGGTGCACTGGGTGAAGGGCTGTGGAGTTTAATCTGCAATGTGCAGTTGTGGCATGAAAGCACAGAGAGCAGATGTAGGTGAAGGAGGTGGGGTGGATCTGCAAAACAGAACACCCTGTTGTATTTTATAAGGTGTCATGCGCTTAATTCAGAAAACATCTGTGATAACCAGAGAAACAACCATCTGCTATAAAAAAACATCTTTCACAGACACTCACCTCAAGTTATAGGGACAAGGTGCACAAAGAGCCATTACAGAGACAAACATTTGCTTATGATCTTTTATTCATGTTAGAAAATAGAGATATTTGGCACAATGATTGAATGAATGAAGTTATGAAAATAATGTTACCACTAATTTTACTCACAGTTACTGTAATTGTGCATTATTTAATCCTTTTGTTTACAACTGCTCATTTAAAAGTAACATGGTCCCCTATTACTCATTGTAAATCATTCCTGTAACTTAAATCATACAGGATGCAACACTGAATGAATCTTGATGTTATTGATGCCGCTTTATGAGAAGATTAAGAATGAATGAACATTTGAGAAATGAAGGAACATATTGTATCTGTAACTTAAGAGCTGATAATGGTGCAATCAATCAACTTTAGTCAAAGAAGCAAAAACATGAGCAGGTGAAGCAAATTTGGATAGGCAAATGCTGAAAACAAGCAGATCCAGATTGAAATTGCTGATTATCATCACGAGTGGGTTCTCTCCCACGATACAAAAACATGCTTGCTATGTAGTATCTTTAAATTCTCCCAATGAGTGCATATGAGTGTGGTTGTCTCTCTGTGTAGGCCCTGCAATATCTTTAGGACTGTGCTTTTTATAATAGAGATGATTTAGCTCAGGTGATGATGATTTACATCCTAAATAATAAATAAAACTTGCTTGATCTCATTCTATTGCACAGAAATTGGGGAGAAAAATTAAGTGTGGCTTCCAGCCCTCCCAAACCCTCCCCCCAAGCCTTACATTTGTTGTGTTGTTTACCCTCTAAGATCAACGCAGATGATTCACTGTCCTCTTTTAAGCCTTCAAATCACTTTACTGTCATATTTTATCTGTGGACGATGCTCATTCCTGCAACTAAAAGTGTGTTTGTGCAAGCAGCATCCTGAGAAAGCGGAGGTAACCTCAGTAGCAGGAGATGAGACCATGCATTAACTATGGTTTCTCTGTGTGCCTTCTTCATTTTTAATGGTCCAGTGGGTACTTTGAGAGAATGTAAACATGGCTACCAACAGGCAACAGTGACAGGATGGAAGACAAAAGTGTAAAACCTTGTTTTTATTGTCACATTTCAAATATTTACTGTTATATTTTTGCCTACAATTTATTAACTGTTGCTTTTTTTGTCCTCTCTGCTGTGTGGTGTACTGTTGGATTATCTGTAAAGTACTGTATGAAAAAGTTATGCACTCCAGTTGAGTTAAATTCATTGCATTTGAAACTGCTACAGGTTTTTGGGGAGTTGTCATGTAAACTTTAGGCACCCACCAAACTGATAAAGTAAGTCACTGATAAATGGAGCATTTATTAGCTAAATTACAAAATGCTCCACAACGTTCATGATTGATCAAGTGAACAGTTCTTTCTAACTGTAGTGAATAAATATAGACTCACTGAAAGAATAATTATAATGCACCAGTGTTAGTGTTGTATATGTGTCATGCTTTTGCCTCCTCCACCAGTCCGTTCATCCTCACCTGTCTACTGATCACCGGTTCTGACTACAATACCCATGATTCATCTGCTTCTGCCATCCTGGATGCCACCTGTGGTCAATCATCAGTCTCATGAACAACACCTGTCCACACCGCTACATATACCATCAGTTCACCCTAGTCATTGTGTAATCTTGTTTTCGTACTCCTGTACTCATTCTGCTCTACCTTCCTGGATTAAAACTCATCAACCTGCTGCCTGCGTTTGTGTCTACCTCTAAATCGGTCTGAGCTTACCATATGGCCAAAGTGTCTCAATTTTCATAGTTTTCCTTCCCAGAGTTTTTTTTCCTTCTGTGATTACCATACTCAACTCTATTTTCCAGACTTCTGTTCCATTAAAAGACTGGAAAAAAACAGTCTGTGAAGTATTGTTCACATTGCATTTTGTAACAAAAAGCAATGTGAAAACTGTATAATAAGAGCTGAAGATTGGGTTGCATCACACATATGAAGAGAAATATCACACATGATCTTTCCTTTAATTTCAAGCTTATTCATAATAAAACGTAACAAAATTATGTACTTCTCTAATTAGCTAGTAGGTCTTCATTTGGAAATTTTGAGGGTAATGGTTACATTTACAGATAATGTGGCCCATTATTATACCACAAACTCTATTTTCTGGGTGAAATTGCTGCATGTGATCTTTTTTTTTTTTTTTTGCTTACATAAAAGAAGCCATGGAAGCATGGTGACATGCCATGTTGACACATTAGAAAGTTTTTTTATACACTTTTAAGTGGAGTATAAAATATCTTTTGACATTTATATTTGGGTTTAATAGGTCTGTGAAAATGAAAACTAATTATCCTACATGATTTTGTCCTAAATAAAGAGAAAATAATAAGACTTCACTCAGGACACTTTAATACTAGAAAGCAGCTCAGGTTATTTGTCACACATTTGCAGCATGGTGTACATCCAGCACACTGCACTTAATTGTTGCTTTGCCAAACAGCACTGCTGTTGCTCATGTTGCTTTTATGAAAACTGATCTCCCTCGAAGGGATGAAAGTTTATCATCACGCTCTATCTTCTGTTTTGCTGAGCTTTTGCATATCTGCAGGACGTGATGAGGGCAAAGCCAAGGCACCGGCTATCAACTCTGTGCACATGTGCAAATAATAAATCTATGCCATGTGAGGTGTCTGTGTCTGCAAGAAGGGATGCTACATTTTCATACTACACACCTTAGATAGATTTGTGTATTAATATCCTCTCACGTAGTCTTAGAGGAAGAGAGGGATTATTTTTGTTTGTGTTTGATCCAGGGGTCTGCAGGGTTTGTCAGCAAGCACTAGTAGGCTTTATTTTTCTCTGACAGTGCTTTTCTTTCCCTCCCTGCCTAGCTGTATAATCACATGCTATTTTGAGCATGCATTTTCCTCCAGAATTTGCATTGCCTCTGTATTTCCACTGCATGTTCTTGGTGCAAGATCATCACTCCTCCTGAGTTTGTCCAGCAGTTACTGCTCATTTCCAGTAGATGCTAAGAAGTAAGTGTTACATTACAGAAAAAGAAACAATCGTGGAACAAATCACACATTTATTAATCCATTTCATTAAAATTTTCTTGTTCTGGCTTGTTTTTTTTTTTTCATGATTGGAAATTGGTGCCCCAAACTGAACATTTCAGTATCTTGTTGCAGTATTGATGGATGTAGCATTGAAAATAAATGAAAATCATTTGTTCAAGGAGATGTGGCTAGCAAGACACTCTCAGATCATCATTACTGCTTGAGAAATAGAGAGAAACTTTTAGAAAAGACTAAAGCTTCCTCTACTGTAAGTGCAGCAAATTGTTGCAGCACCACATCATCTTAAGCGCTAAAGTCAGCTATTTTATTAAATGTACAACTGGCTTGATGTTCTGCCAGTTGAACACATCTCCGTCTGCCTCTCTGGAGATGAAAATCACATTTGATCCAGTTTAAACAGAACTGGGCCATGATTTGAGAAATTTTTCTCACACCACAGAGGAAACACACATATATGCAACACACTCAGACACAAAGTTCTCTCTTTGCCAGCTTAGTCTATGACCAGCCATCAGCTCCATAGTTGCCAATTAATCTTAATGGGAGTTAATCATATTAATTATGGTCATTAAGAAAAAGTGGTCTTGTCACTGTCAATTCCAATGACAGATCTCAGTGTCTTGCGCAGTATCTTAGCTCTTCCTTGGAATGCGCTCTTCTGGATGGAGATGTCTGATGTTTGTGCAGGTATCTGTTAGCCACTTCTCCAGCACGGGAGACACTGTCTCCAGTGCTCCAATGACGATGGGTACTGCTGTTGCCTTCACCTTCCAGGCTTTCTCCAATTCTTCCTTGAGTTCTTGGCATTTCTTCAATTTCTTGTGTTCCCTTTTCCTGATATTTCCATTGTTGGGGATGGCTACATCAATTACTACAGCTTTCTTTTGCTGCTTATCCATGATCCAAATGTCTGGTTGTTTGGTCATCAACTGGTTGGTCTTTATCTGGAAATCCCACAGGATTTTAGCCCTCTCATTCTCCACCACCTTGGGAGGTGTTTCCCACTGTTACTTAGGGGTATCCAGATGTTTCTGTACACTATGCTGGCTACTTGGATATGGCTTTCCATGTATTCTTTGCCTGCCAGTATCTTTCACTGTACTGTGAGGTGACAGATTGTTTCAGGGGGCTCTTTGCACAGCCTACACCAGGGGTCCTGCCTGGTGTGGTAGATCTGTATATATATACATAGGTATACAGTATATACATAGGTATATATATAAATATAAAATATATATATATATAAATAATTTTTCTTTATCTTCAAAACTAAAGAATAAAGTAGCTTTGAAAGTAAGATGCACACATTCCTTCAGGAATTAAATGTCACAGAATTACAGCTCCTACTCATGCCTTTACTCTGTGCAAACCAAATCATCATTCCACCTTGATCACCCTAATAAGTAAGAGACCATAGCACATAACAATGGAATAAATTACAGAACTTACAACTTGAGAGTTTATTCAACTTTATTAAGATATGACACTGTCAGAAGGCAGCTAGCCATGCAGAGGACTAGCCAGTGTGCAGTTTGGTAAGACTGGTAATACTGGTCCTGAGCCAAACCTGATTCTAGTCAGTGGGGATAATGTTCAGGAGTAGCATGGTGAAGACTGATTTAAGACAGGAACTTTGCAAGTCCAAATTCAAACTTTTACTAAAGCATTGGGTTGACGCAGACGCGTGTGTGTTCACTGGAAATGTGCAGAGTACAAAATGCAGTGAGTGACTAGATTTGTTGTGCATAGTATCTGGAAATATTTGTGCTGACAGGGATAGATGGTATTTGAGCAAAGAGATGCGTACATACAGTACATTTGGACAATAAACAGTAATCGCCTGCAAATTATGTGTGAAATTAATGCCCTCAGTTTGCTCCTGCAAAGCTGCAAACCTATTAGTCAAAGTGTGATTTAGAGCCAATATATACAGTACCTTCATAAAGCTATTTACATAGTCATGTTTGTATATACACTATTATTGCCACATTAAGCACAGTTTTCTCACTGCCATACAGATTATAATGACAGAGCAATAAACCAAACATAGTGAAAGCATTTGACATTTTATCACCTTTCTATCACATTCACAAAGACATCAAATCAATTATATGTGCCAGAAAATTCAGCAAGATAATTTAGCTGGCATTTGGAAAATGACTGTTTCAGACACTGAAAGTTTGACAGCATTCTCCACCTTTTCTGCACCCCCCCCCCCCCCCACACACACACCTTTCTGTTTCTTTTTTTTTTTCTTACTACAAATACCATTGATTTTGGCATTTAATAAACCATTCTGCATTATTTCCTTGCTCTGCTCTTCCCTGCTTGGAGCACATCACAAATGCTGTCACAGCCACACATGATAATACTACAGGACATTACATATTACAGAGGACGGTCTGGATTTACAGACAGGAGAAAGATTAATGATTAATTGTAGAGCTACATGGGAGAGAGTGAAACATAAAATCTGTGTGTTGTAATATGTGAAGATAGTGCGACTGAAGGACTAAGTAAGAACTTCCCGAGGTGCATGCATACAAAGCATTTGTCACGTTGGAGCTGTGCGGAGCAAAAATGCACCATTCTAATCACCAGAGAGTAGTTTGCAATGCAGTAAACCCCATGACTTTCATCTGACCAAGATGTAACTGAAAAAAACTTACATTTTTAAACAATGTAATACCTGAATCACTTTCTTATAAAAAGAGTCTGCACATCATAAATTTCAATTTCAGCAGAAAACATGCACATTGTGAGCTGCAGTCCTTACAGACAAAACCTTTACATTATGGTTTATACTGTGTACTTACCTGACTCTAATAAAATCAATTAAACAACAACAATAAACAGCTTGTCTTTCATGTCTTGATTTCTCTACACAAACAATAAAATGAAGACAGCTTGCTTTAAGTGGCCTTTAAGCTTGGACATGCCTTGGACATCATCAGTTTTGTCTCTTCTGTCGTAGTTGGCCAGTGGCTAGTGAGGTAGCCAGACTTCCTTCACGCTTACCTACTCCTCAACATAATGCTACATTTTTCTTGTGGGTGTACATGAAACCACACAAAGTGAATTTGCGCTACAAAAAAAAGTAGCTATTAAGAAGCTCCTGTGTATCTTAATTCCTAACTTTTAAAGTCTTCTGCAGCAAAGCAAAGCTGTAGGTTGTCGTCCTCTTAAGCTGCTAATTCGCTGCCACGCTAGGAGGGGTGGAGGTGGGTGGTTGGCTTCAGTAAGGTGCTGGCTAAACACTCCTGAGTATTCCTCCATCACATGAACTTTTTTGTCAAATCCAGGGTCAAAGAGAAATGTGCTGCTGTCATATTTCTAGCAGATAGTTCACAGGAACCAGGCCTCTCTTCTTCCCGCTGCTCAGCCGGAGGAAGCCGTCAGTCTCCTCATTCTTTCCCACACAGATCTGCAGAGAGTCAAAGGGTGAGGAAAGGAGGGGGAGAGTAGGGAGCATGATGGGGGTGGCATTCAGTTAAGTGAGAGAAAGTTTTTGGAATAGGGTGAAAACATATCTTTGCTGAAAGCCATAACATGCTGTCCTCTGTAATCTCAGCTGTGTCTGCATTCATTTGCATACACTCAAAATAAATGCTTTTGCGTGTCCCCATGGTGTTCACCTGGGCCTCTTTCACAGTCATCTGGCCTTTGTCTCGGTTGCCATGGAAACCAGTTGTGACCTTCCACACCCGCTCACCAGGGCGGACCCGTTGCACAAAGTTGGCTGGGAAAAATCCCACTTTGTCTCTGCTTTTCCCCTGGTAAACACAACCACACAGAGACACGTGTACAACTAAAACATTTGGTCTGCTTGTCTAAACAGATACTTTCTGCCTGTTCTATTGCAGAGATAATAGAAAAAAAATATTTAAATTTTCTTAAGTAAAAAAATCCGGTTTGGTAAAAACTCCGTCAACTATGCACAATAATCTCCCTGCCTATGTTTCAACATCAGCCTTACAGGCAGCTCCTTTTCCAGACCTTGGCAGTCCTTGGCTGAGAAATCGCAAGAATCTTTATTGTCTTATTATTATTTTTCTGACCACCTAAATATGCATCACATTTGTGTCTCAGTACAAAAAGAAATAAAAAACAAACAGACAAAAATAAAATAAAATAAAAAAACTTACCTATAAAATGGAAATAAGAGATTTTTGTGACTTTGCTAATTAGCAACATCACAACAGGAAAAATCATTTGCATTTGTGGACCGGTAATCCTGTAATTGTTTTCAGAGACTCTGAGAAAAAGCATGCAAAGCCCACAAGTTTGCTTTTTTTGTAGATGTTGGCATCTCCCATTAAGCTAAAGTGTGTTTACAGTAAAATAGAGAAACATTTCTGTGTTTTGTAAATTTGAAAAACAACAGCTCACAAGGCAAAACCCAGTATTAATTTTTGTGTAATCACACTTCAGATAAGTCACTTTGGTTTAATGGACACATATTTTGGATTAAAGTCTGAACATTTAAAAAAAATAATCTCAAAGTTCTAGCATTTCCATTTTTGTTATCATGTAATCTGATTCTCTACAGCTAGAAAATGTAAAAATCAAACAAAGGAATTTTTTTAGGACATTTCAAATAAGCAATACAGTGCTTTTTATGAAAATTAATTCAGTAATTCAGGACACAAAACCTTAAAATATGATTCATCATTTGCTATTTAATTTAAGCTTATATCTGATGTGTTTTGACTACGAAAAGGATCTGTCAGTTTCTGCATGTAGTATAAAATCTTCACCTGTCTCATTAAAAACTGACTGCAATCTGTCTTCTCCCTCTTCATGCTAACTAGCTCTACTGACACCCACACCTGCTCTCCTTCAAGCACATCCACCAGCTCTTTAGTCTTTATTGTCAATGAACAGATTTGCTTTGAGAGGAAGAATTTTAGCTGTCTAACTTGAGGGATATAAAATATATACTGTGCTACAGTAGCATTTATTCAAAGTCTGAATAGTGAGAATATTTTATTCAAATAAGCACTAACCTAGTTGAAAAATGAAAATGTGTCCGTTTTTACATCTTCAGTTGATAGAGAAGTGCTAACGTGTATTGAAAGAGCTCACCTTCCACCAGTCTTCATTGGCGTCATCTGTGACTTGAACTCTGTCACCCGGCCTGTAGACACAAACAGATTATGAAAGGAAATGATTGGTGAAGTAATTTTCCAACTACACCATCTGGAATTTGCTGCCCACTATCTTCATACTTGAAGAAATGTGCTTTCTGTCTAAATATGAAGCTGAAGCTTAAAAACTACTTTTTACCCTGACCTTTCATCTTGAACCTCCATCTAAAATGAGTTATGTAACATCAGCTACATGTAAAGTTATTGTTATTATCCATTATTGTGAATTTTATTTTGTTTATTGTTCTGTCTTAATCTATGCACCAATATTTATCATCTTTAATGACTCATTCACGAGTGATTAGTGAATAGTTTCATTGCTCATGAAAGTGGAGTTTATTTATCAAAGTAGACAGTCTTTTTGATCTGAGCATATTTTAAGTCTAGTCTAATTGAACCAGTGCACAGGTTCATGCTAATATGATCTGTGTTGCTATGAGAAACAAGCTGCACATGCATTGTTAGCAAATTACAGACACTGTCAGCAACTCGGTTTGTTTTTAACTCTATGTTAATTTTCTTTGCTCCTGGTTGGCTGATTTGTCCATTACCAAAATGAGATTGTTACATCTGTGTTTGCAGATCAGCTTAATTTTAGAGATTCAACTGCAGAACTGGACACTCCTGTTAGCGGTGTTTCTGATTTGTATTTGCACCCACATCTGGCAGGGTTAATAAATCGGCACCTAAGCCTCTGTATTAAACCTCAATGTGCTTTTAGTAAATATAATTTATAATTACAATTAATGATACAATAACAAGATAGTCTTGTAGTCCTAATACATAAACTACCCACAGTAAAAAGGGTTCTGCCTCAAGTTACAACAATAAGCAATAACAAATATCCATTGTTATTTTAAAATAATTTATAACAATGTGATGGTTAAATTAAATTTGCCTGAGTGTGGTATGACAAAATTTAAAATACATTTTTAAAAATTTAACTCAAATCAGTGTGTCAAAGGGTTACACATTGGTGTCTTAAAAAAGATTATACAGTAAACAGTTAAGATTTGCTTTTAATACTTTTTATTAAAAAGCTTTTGTGATGCCTCACATTTCATTACGGTTTGAGGGTTCACCTACATTGGCAAGACAGCACGATGATGCTGTTGGCTGTTTGGATGATGTCACTACTCTGTATGTCTGTTTGCTAACTTTTCAGTCATTAAACTATAGTAACCTATGCATTGCATGGATATTTATTTGCTTACACACCATATTTACAAAATGTTTGTGTTTCTATAGCTGTGCTAACTAATTTGAAGCCAGAACCTCAAAGTGAAAAGAAATGTATTTAGCCTGGACACAACTGTAATGTTTTATATGACAAACACCACTGTAACATGTAAATTCCCCTGATGCAGCACAAATAAAGTTTATTTCATCTTATCTTTACAGACAGACTTAATTATCTGATATGTATCCTCTCTCTAGATTAGTTGCAGCTATTGTGCCATATTTAGCATTTTGTTGCACTTACTAACATACAAAAACAATTTTTTTTATCATCTGCTTAATGCAGCTGTTTGTCCTTCCCAGTCACCCAGTATGCAACCCTTCCCAGCCTCCTATGATCATCCTGCTGAGGAGGCAGATGGCGTGTAAATGTCCTTTCTCACCTGGCTACTCTAATCCACACAAACTAAGCATAAAGAAATCTGACTTACTGTAGTTCCAAGTCATTCTTCTCTTGAGGCAGAAACTTGTAGAGGGCCACATAGGTGTGAATAGAGTGGACCTCTACTCGCTTTGGAGTCTGGAGAAAATATAAATATTACAAGGGCAGTAAATGAGATTTAAACTCAAATAAAAGTCATACTGAGTTGGAACAAAAGAAAGGTTGAGGGGAACTGACAAAGTCTGTTTGCTCTAAGAAAAATGAGCTGAAACAATAGAGAAACGCTGACTACACACCTTCAGGCTGACCCTGTCTTCTGAATCAGCCTTCTCGCTTTCAGGAGGAGTAAGCACTGGAGAGACAGACACATGAACACACAGAGAGGAAGAAAGGGACAAGACACAGAGAGGGAAAGACAATATGAAAGAGAAAAAGAAAGGTCATATTTGAAAAAGAGACAGACGAAAGAATGAGTATGCAAAATAAAGAGAAATAAAGAGATAGAGAGAGCTTGTGTCACTTTGTGTCTAACTGAAGCAAGGTAGAAGTGAAGGTCATATACAGTAAAGTAGCAGCAAACAGAGATAATCCCCTCTCCTGGGACTAAAGACGGAGAGGGAAAAGTACTGGCCACACACACAAATGCCGGCCCGCTATACTGTACAGCATATTACGTTAATATAGGCCTTTGACTGTTTGACATTTAGCTTGCAATAGTCCTTTACCGGTAGCTTGTCAGATTGCATCAAAAAGCTGAGTATTTGTTCTTTAAGGATTAAGCTAGTAAAATAAATGCATCTCTCCAAAAGAATGTTTTCTTTATGACTCAAACTCTTTTTTTCAGAGCTAAAATGTTAAAAGGGCCTTTAATGATAAAAATCCTGCAAGAAGCATCAATAGTTTTCAGCAGTTTTCTTTATTCTCTGCTACTTAGCAGCTTATATAAAATAAAGCTGTGAAAAAATATCTGCAGTTTTTAAAAAAAAAACTACAGCTATAGCTCTATACATCAAGTAAAAACAATAAACCAACATCCAGTAGTGTCACTCTATCATTCTGTCAATAGTTTTTCACTTTAAATGACTTGACTTACTTCCTGGAATGTGTTCTTCTTCAGCAATAGGCTGGTTTTCTAGTTTGTCTTGCAGTTTTTCTGCCTACAATAAAAACAGCAGAGTCAACAACGTTTCTGATTAATGTCACCTAGAATTTTGAAGAATGAATGGGACTGGATGTGTATTTTTTTTAACCTCGTGGCATGGTGATTCAGAGATACTGCCAAAGCTGGAGCGACTCATCTGAGCCAGTGACGTCCCATAGCGCAGAGCCTCATACACAGGATCAACAATGACATTATCTGCCTCTACAAACAACCAGAGGAAAAAAAAAGAACAACTTACAGAGGTACAGTTTCATAGCTAACACTCACACATATGATCATACAGGCAGTGGTCTGTCAGGCCTCTTGTAATGAAGTCGACAGACATGGTGATTAGTCCTGAGAATTCAGTAATTTACTTCTGAGATAAATCAGCTTGCACTTCCATCACTCACCCTGGGCAGCAGGAGCCTCTGTGACTACACCCAGCGGATCATTGGTCAGCAGAGGAGAGCTGAAGTTCCTCCTAAAAGCTCCTGCCTGACATATGAGAAAAGATCGAACAGAGATGTCGAGAGAGCGGAAGAAAACAGCAGAACAATGAGTTACTTGAGCTGGAGAAAAAACTAAATGAAAAATGTAATATTGGACAGGTAACATAATACTTGTGTGGTTTCGTCCAGGAAAAGCAGTTCTGTGGTAAACATAATGAAACCCGAGTGCCTGAAAACGTCCCAAGATAGATTGCACTATTTGCATTGCAGAAAGAGCACAACAGAGATATTATCAGGGGATACAAACGAGTGATGAACCAAGCTGCGACATGGTAGTTGTTTGGTGATCTGTGAATTTACAAAAGTCACATTTCACATATCAAAAAGGTTTTTGCTGTAGCACATGTACAGTAAAATTGAGATGTTTTTTTGTCTTGCTAATGTTTTGTCTATGCTTTAAGTTGCAGTTTGCTGAGCTCTCTCTAAGCCCACTCAGATGAAATTTTAGTTGTTTTGTTTCTGTACGGCAAATGAATCCAAATATTTATCATAAAAAAAACATGCAACAGCACCTGTTGTGGATGGATTTTTTTAGCTAATCATACAGGACAATCATTTGCATTTTATTTGCATACTCCTGTATACTGCAGAACTTGCCTGAATCAGAATGTGTTTGATTATAATATACTGCATTCTTTAGTGTAAATAAACAGAAGAGCAGCACCTCTCCATTTTTCTCCAACAATGTCATTATAAAGTCTGTAAAGTTAGCTCTTATTTCCTTGGTGTTCCTTGGTACTGGAGGACATTTGTCATAGCCACAAAGTGATGCTACCTAGCTCTGTGTCCACCAGCCTTTTTTTCAGTAGTAAATGAATGCAATGAATGAAAGTAAAATATTGCTGTTGAAATTTTTTATTTTTTTATCTTTTTAGCGCCTTGGTTTCTGGAGTATATATATAAAAAAGTAGCCATAATAATTTTTTTTTTACCCTTTGACAGTAAATATCAACTTGGCACTGAGGAGTCGGCCTCTAATCACCTGATATATCCAAGCAAACTGTTGATGCTAAAGAGACAGCATGAATAACTTCGTTATATTTTCGTTTTATCCTGATGCATGACAGCTAGATCAGCTAATATGATCAGTTGGTGAATTATTGGTGGAAATGATAAGCTCAGCACTTATTTTAACAAAGACTTTTAGTGAAAATGTACCCAGATACTGTGATGCACCAATAATAATACTGAAGTATTTTTTTTTTTATATCTACCTTCTAGAACATTTATCCACATAGTCCGAGCCACCAAAAAGGTTTGTGTCTGTCAAACTGAAGATCAACCAGTGCACATCCGGTACTGTACAGCTTTGATATCATATCTGACTGTGTATCTATTTTTAGCAAGAGAAATATGTTTAGCTACAGTACATAACTTAGAAACAATATTACAAACACCTGCGTTTGACACAGATGCTGTGACGAATGTGCTCCATTCTGCCAACAGGAAGTTTAGACATCTAATTTCAGTTCTGTTTATCTATTTTTATCCTGTTTCATGTTGTGATATTTGTATCCATGAACAGCTGGACTACTTCTCGTTCCTCTATTAGTAGAAATTATAATTAACATGACTGCGTCATAACTGAAAACCATATCTGTCTGTCTGTAAATGGTCTCCATTTATATAGTACTTTACTGTACCTGGAATGATATGCTTTACATCACATTCACACACTGATGGAGAATCTGTCTGTCTGTCTAAATATTTTATGCAGTGCAAGCTCAGCTTTCTAATAAAACTATAATGAATCAATAAGTTTAATTAGCATTGATTGAGAAATGGTTGTCATGAATCCAAATTAATTTAAAGCTGTTTGATTATGGAGGCATTTTAAAGTAATTGGTAAGTGCACTCAGCAAATTGACTAATAATAAGTCACGACAGCACAGTCATCAAAAGTTTTATTTTATCTTTATTTTCAATTAAGATACTTTACACTCAACTCTGCAGGTTTTGACCACTCAAATTTTCAACTTTTCTTTTCTTCATTTTGGTTGTCAGAGACTAGTGATACTCTCACTCAACTCATAAAAAAATAAATACAGTATATCGTTAAAAGCCATTGTGGCTAAGGTGGTTGAGCAGGTTGTCTATCGACTGTAAGGTTGAATCCTGCTCCCCCAGTCAATCTGTCATTGTGTCACTGGGCAAGACACTTCACCCTCCTTGCCTCCAGTGTCGGCATTGCTGTAGTATGAGTGTGTATGAATGTTTAGTGGAGGTTGGAGAGCTCATTGGTGTGGATTGGCTGCCACATTTCTGTCAGTCTGCCCCAGGGTAGCTGTGGCTACACATGTAGTTTACCACCACTAAGAATGAATGTGGAGTTAATGAATTATGGATTTAATGTAAAGCACTTTGGGTGCAATAAAAAGCACCATAGAAATCTAATCAATTATTAAAACTGGAATATTATATATAATACTAAATAGTCATTCAAATACATTTCAATGCCTGTTAAGTGTATGTTAAGCATAATACTTGGCTAAACATACTTTGTTACCTTCTAGTGTGCTGCATGACTTACTACAAATACTGCACAGTGCTTGCACTAATAAATTCAAGATTAGTCACACTGAGTTGGTCTACTACTCCAGGAATCTGCAGCTAATGGGCAGTCTACGCTTCCTTCCCTGCAGAAAAAAGCCTCAGACTGTCCTCAAGGCATCCCATGAAAGTGAGTGGCATTTCCATTCCAAAAATCAACTTTTCACCACACTTGACGTTTCTACACTGCATTTCAATCCAGATGTACATTTTCACAATAATTAATAAATGGCACCTAAGCATCTTTTGTGTGCAAAATTTTTGGTAGATGTCCCTAGATGGTGCCTAAGACTCCATTAAACTCCACCCAGTTTAAGTAAAATGCCTAATCCATGCTTTGATGAGTGTGCAGTGACCGAAGAGGACACTGCCGAAGGCTTGGCGAGAGCCTGCCATGTCACATCCTCGAGGGATTGTGTCCGCCTCAAACGCGCTGAATTTCACACTGAATTAGCCAGACCAGCTGGTACAGGGAGATATTGATTTTCCAACAGTGTTGAGAGGGGAGGGAAGAAATGCAGCACCCAGACAAGAGAGAGGGAGAAAGGAAGGCATTGTGTGAACAGAACAGCACGTGCAGGAGAAAGTGCAAAAAAAGCTGAGTGATGAAATGTTGGGCTCTGGCTACATGAACTTTATCCTTTATCATTCTTAACTTCTTTCAGCCATTTATCATATAGAGATGATTTCACATCACTCTGATCCTTTTATGCATGTCCATTCTTAATATACTTTTAAAAGCTATGGTCCATCCAGATTCCAATTATTGTCGTTACCATTGTGTCTTTGCCGGTTTGAAAAAAACTTAATCCTCTTTATAAAGCCAGAGGGTTTGATGTCAGCCAAGTATGTTGCCAGGATTAAATGCTATGCCAAATGACTGAGACAGAAATTACAGCATCCAGATGCTGCTTCATTATGCTGACATTGCATTCCCAGTTAGTTTCTTCTCTGCAGAGAACTTTGCACATCCCAATTACATTTAATTTTGGAGAAATTTACAAGATGTATAAAATGTTATTAATATGTGACAAACATTTTTTGTGCATTGGTAAGCCAGGGTTCTGGGCGATGCTAGCAGCAACTGAGGTACGCTAAACTTAATGCTATTAATGATTACAAGACCAGTCTGGGCAGTTAGGTATTTTATCTTAATAAGCCGTCTTCACAGGAGTAGCATTATTCCCTTCCAACAAATTACAAAAATTAATAATGATAATAAATATATGTGTAAGATTCATAATAAGCTAAGTACTTCACAGTCATAGAAAAAGTGGGATAAACAGCAACAACTAAACAAGGTATACTTTTGTTATTCACAGTTCAGCACCATGGACAGCGCATAATAGTCATAATACGGTTTAAAGAACAAACAAAAACATTTTGAATGTCAATGACTTTAGATCCAAGATGAATGCCTTATCTTTGTCAAATACATCTAGTGAAGCACTGTGTACAGTGCAACTGAAATTTCAGTCAGTCTGATTTGAAGTCTTCTTACCTTGCCATTACAAGCCTGCTGGGAGAGCTCAGAGGAGCACCAAAGGTGGGCCGCTATTTTACAGGCTTTACAGCGAAGTCCCTGCTTCGAGTTTCCTGCATTGATACCAAACAATACACTTCAATATTAACTCCTTATTAATGTTTTTCCTATCAGCAACAGGTTAAGGCCACTGTAAATGGTATAATCAAACAGTAGAATTGGGAAGAAA
Source organism: Rhadinocentrus ornatus (assembly GCA_037177495.1). Classification (NCBI taxonomy): domain Eukaryota; kingdom Metazoa; phylum Chordata; class Actinopteri; order Atheriniformes; family Melanotaeniidae; genus Rhadinocentrus; species Rhadinocentrus ornatus. The sequence goes on along the minus strand of JBAMHW010000024.1, from coordinate 11,729,608 downwards.
TAATGATGGCTGCTTATTATTTTTTCATTGCAACTCATTCCAATGTAAAATTTGAGTTTGATATATATTTTTTTTCCATTTGACATTTATAATGCATTTATTTCTTCAACTGGAAACATAAAAGTAGCTGACTTACCTTGAATCATATGTTTGCATCGCTGGCAGCTGGTAGGCCTGCGGAAGACATGCTCCTGGAAACAGTGGGTCTTGAATGGCTGCACAGGTTGAGTCTGAGACTTTGGCTGACTTTTGGAGGTCAATGACAGTGAAGGACTGATGGAAGGGGAATGTGATGACAATGATGGGTTAGGACTGATGGATGGAGATAAGGAGGGAGAGCGCTCATAGGCCAGGGGGGTCTCTGAGAAGGGAGGAGGAGAGGGTGGAGGTGGGGGTGCAGTGATAAGGGCTGAAGGTGGTCGTGATTCACCATTGCTACGTTGGAAAAAGTTGTCCACGCTCTTGCTGCGTATGACAGATTTGAGGGACAAAGAGCGTTTCAGTCGCTGCAACTGAAACAAAAACAGGAAATGTTTAGGCAACTTTTGATTAGTGTTGATTTACAACAACTTGTTGAACAACTGTGTCTCAGAGCATAATAATAGAAATAGGAGAGAGCAAAGAGAACTGAGCCTGCAAAAGTCTTTAAGGTTAAAAATCCAATCTCAGAGAATCAGAGCACACCAAACACTAATGGTACCCTTGACAGAGCTGCAAGGTAAAAGTAAGCGCTTTTGAAAATGAACATTTCTGTCTTTAAATATTTTTTTGAAAACTTATTAAACAAAAAAAATATAGAGCTTGTTCTGACCCTTAGCTCATACCACAACTTTGTCTCATGAAAGTTCATGCAAGCTTTTAACTAATGTTAATGGGGTGCACGCTGATTGGCTGCAGGGAGGCCAGAGTCAGAAGGGGGGCTGGCTCAGTGCATGCACAGTGCGTCTCACTCCAAAACATCAACAGCTTAGTGATGGCGAGCAAACCTGACCGAGCAGCAGCTTACAGAATTGTTAGGAAAATTCCTAAAATGAACGACGGATATTCAGATCGATGAGAAGAAACAGCTGTTTACTACAATTGCAGGAGTTCAGACACAGGCAGGAGACAAGTTAAACACAGGCCAGCCGACAATGTTAGAACTACAGTCCAGTCTCAGGATACATCCTTATATAGTCCATTTGCCTTGGGAACAATTGTCACGTCCACTAATGTGGGACTCCATAATCAGATTCTAACCTCAGCAGGAGGATAATAAAGTTCTTTGATGTGTTTTACAATTGTATTTACTCCCAGAGTCACTAAAGATAACATTGTCCTGTAAAAACAGTCCTGATCACAATTATTAAATGCCTAGCTGCGTCTCTCACACATGGTCACTATCTCATCAATACAGTCAATACAAGATTTTTCCATCAGGAATTCAGCCATTTATGTTTGAACCAGACTCAAAGCCTGAGAGTGAAGATACCAAGATGGTGGAAGAAGCACGTTTACAGCAAAATGAAAACACGGGGCTAATTTGTAAATTGCAGGGGGTTAAACTGTTGAGCTCGTCCCTTAGCATTAGCGTTAGCATTAGCTGTGTCAGCTTCGCAGTTTCGACATCTTCACACAACTTGTTGTTATGGCGACTGCGATAGGCTGAGCAGGTGATTTTAGGCGTGGAAGAGGGGCTGGCTTATTCCTGTGATGACGAAATCACAGAAGCAAATTAAAATCACACATTTGCAAGAGTTTACCCTTGTTGGCGGTTCTGCTGTGAACAAAGGGCCCAGATGGAAAAACTCCACCATCTTCAAAAGAAAGGCTTTCAGGGAAGTTAACACTTCGGTCCAACACCAATACATGTTTTAACTTGAAAAAAGAACAATTTCCGGGTGATGACTCCATTAAGGAATTTATACTTAGAAGAGGAATGTGGGTTTCAATTATCAATTTACAAATAGATAGTTTTAGAGGTTTTCTTTTTCACAAAACTATCCTCGGTGTGGCAAAAACCCACTAGTGAAGTGAATACTGAACTGAAATTAGCTTTAATTGCTTCTTGAACTGCTGGACCAGCTGATAATAATCTGTATATTCGGCATTGCAAGCAACTAATCTTTTTTTGAAGGCTTTTTAAATATTTTGCTTATTGATTTTTTTAATTTTGGAAGCTTTTTTTGTATTAATGAAACAATGTTCTAAAAAAGCATCCTTTCTTTTAAATATTGCATTCGATACTGAATGTGTGAACATGATGATACAGTATTAAATGATTTTGGATATGACAAACAGGTGTTCAGCTGGAGAGTTAATGCTGTGCTTAAAAACAGTTTACAGCAGTCTGTTAGCTTTGCCCTTTGGCTGTCCTTGCCCCACCAGGCCAACTTCTGAATTTTTTTCCATCTTTAGCTTTTCATCCCTTTCCCTTAGATGGCATATTTGCAGCCTCTTGTGAATCTACACAAGTCGATACCCCTTAAAATTCATGTTGGATTAGTGTTATTGAGTGGTCCACACCTTCACACCGGATGCACTCAGTGATGCACAGCAAAGTCTGCATTTATCTTTTGACTCTGCTTCCGTCCATTTCCTGCATGCTTGCCACCCACTGTTCTTGGCCACAATAAGGTGGAATTGATAACGACAAACAATTACTTGGACTTAGGAGTCATGGGACCCAATATATGGAAATAATAACTGCAGTGAACTCGTACATCAAGGGAATGGCCTGGGGAATGAGGGCAAGGACTTAATAGGCCTTTTAGACTGAGGAGCAGCACTCAATTTGTACAGAGCTCATTAGTTGTCTGCAACTTTAACTGGACTGAGGATACCATTTTGATTTTTAGCTTGCGTATGGCCTTAAAGTTGTACAGTTTTATTTATAGATTCATGCTCTCTGTTTCATATTTTTCTCTGTGTGTAGTAATTTAGCCGAAGGCGAGACATTCCTCAAAGAACAAAGAATCAGCAACCTAACTTACAACTGAATTTGGTGACACAAAATATATTTTCTATCACTGTTTTGATGTCTGTTCATGTGGTGACAGCATTGCTATAAAGTTCATTGCATTTTTAAGCTTAAAAATTCCTCACATTGCCCATCTGCACCTGGTTCACCGAACACAAGCTGAGGCATTGAGCTCCTCTTCTTTAAACAGCAGATTCACAGATGCCAATTAGGAAGAGTGATGAAAGAGTCCTCTTTGTTGACCCATTAGTGAGGTTCTCTCGTAAATGTTTTCTACTGGGAGCTGAGTTCATGCTCTCCTTAATGGCCTTTTCTTGGCTAGACTGGTGGCCCATTCAGTAATGGATGTCCCTCTCTATTAGATTTTTAACTTGTCTGACTTTGTTAATCTTCTCAGTAGTGACAGCCAGCCTTTTCTCTAGATTCAAAGAAAAAAACCAACTTATTCATGCACAAACTAGACAACACACGTCTGATAATCAGTGGCTTAATATACCTCCCTGAGCTTTTAAAAAGATTAAAGAAACAGAAAGAGGTGATTTGAAGTGACTGTAAAAGTGGTTTTATGTGATTGAATAAACTTTCAGCATCTCCTAAATTTTCATCAAATCTGCCTGAGCCTGCATGGATGAAAGCATTAAATTAAAACCACATACATATGATGTAATACAACAGTTTTAACCTATAAAGTTTTTCTATCCACAGCCAATCCAAATATTTGCTTAAAAGGTAAAATACATTATATGGCCTGAAAAATATGGACATGAATCCAACCTCATCTGAACAACAAAAGGAAGATTTTCTTATGTGTTGACAAGAAAAGAGAAAAACTGCATGTACATTTGTTGACCAAGACATCAACATCCATCAAAAGCTGCACATCACACACCAAAAAGGAGTTGTTTTTCACATGAACAAAGCTGTCTATTTCAAGTAATATCCTAACACGTCAAACTTTTAACAAAACAAGAATACATTTATCTCTTTTGCTTTTTCAACTCTTAATAATTAAAATTTAACAACTACTGTATCCTCTGACATTTTATACATGAGGTAGGTTATAGGTGTTTTCACTAATTTCTAATCAAATAGCCAAGAACTGATTTAAAACTAGTCAGTTAAGTTTTTTTTATTTGTAGTGGTAATGGTTGTGCTTTAACATGTGTTGCTTTAGGTGAATTGTGTTACACACTTACTTTGCAGTGCTGCTGTGTATGCAATTATCTTAGCTCATCTTACAGTGCTAAATCTCTCTGTACAATACATCTTATGTAAGATGTCTTGGTCATTTTATACTTAATGTTTACTAAAAATCCATCAACTGTGGCAAACTGTTTCACAACTTTGGAGCGGCAATCGAAAAAGCTCCGTCACCCCTGGATTTGAACCTTCAGAAGGAGCTGTGTAGAAGATGGTTAGGACACAGCCTGAAGCCAGGCAGGAGTTAGTCAAGGACAAAATAGCAGGCCGGAGCCAAAAGTACTTTTAATTAGTGCAGGGTGAGAGCCGTCAAGGGGGCAAAAAGAAAGTTTTGAGTGAAAAACCACATTTGAGTGTTCAGACAGTGACACCTGCTCGAACTGCTGAAAGACAGCTGAGCACTCCGATGTGACAGAAAGATTCAAACCAAAGGGAAGGGATAAAGACATAATGGCAGCAATCTTGCCAGTGAAAACCTAAGAAATGTTTTGCATAGTGAAAATGAAACTCCTGCACATGAGGAATTAGAGCAATTGATTAGACGATTAAGAGTGCTAAATAGAACCTGGGGATTGTGCTTGTTATTTGACGGCAGACTTGAAATATAGCTCTAAATGTGTTTTAAAAAAATCCCTATTTCTCTTAATTCATGACTTTTCCTAAAATTGATCCAGTAAACTTATAGTGAATTTTGGTGGGTGCACTATACTCTGATGTCAGATGTTTTCGAGCCACGCCCATTTGCGCCACTCCCAGTTGCTTAGGAATGCAAGTGAGTTTGACAACTGTCAGAGAGTGAATAGCCAAAGTAGTTTAATGATCATATAATTTGGTTCTAATTTTTAGAAATGAATAAATGCAAAAGGTGGATGAATGCTAAAGAAGCTTGCTTACAATTCCAAGACCTGAGTGACGGAGAGTAGGAGGGTGATGACCTGTCATTTTTACCCAGCAATGAATCATCAACTAGGGATGAGGAGCTAATGATGGATCACAGACCAAGGAAAAGGGCCCGACTTTTGGTGACCAGGAGAGTGTTCTGCACAAACTGATGGAGTCATTCATGGGGGAAAGGAAGAAACATCAGCAGACAACTTTTTTACTTCTCTCCCGCTCACCAACAAACTCATGGCAAGAAGCACCAGCCTGGTGGGGGCCCATCAATAAAAACAAGCGCTTCCTGCCTCCCTCTGCTCAACTGAAAGCTGGAATATATGACACCAAACTGATACAGAGCAACATGGCAATGCTCACAATTGACCAGGGGAAGGAAAAGAAGAATGTGTGCATACTCAGCACCATGCACACATTTGTGGAGATCCACGACAATTTCAAGAGAACATCAGAGACAGAACACTATTATAACAAGACAAAAGTAGGAGTTGGCATGTTGGACCAGATGCTGAGGCAGTACACCACCCAGGCCGGAACCAGGAGATGGCTAATTGCAGTATTTTATAACATACTTCACCTCATCATTTATTCCTCTGCACTGTAGAGTCCCCCAGGTTTCTATCCTCGGGCAAATTCTTTTTGCCCTGTACCTCCTCCCTCCCATGGGATGTCTTATCATTTCTATGGTGATGACTGCCAAATTTACATGTTAATCGCCAAAAACAGCCACTGTCCCCTGACACCCCTACTCGACTGTTTAAGTGACATCAAGGCTTGGTTAGCACCAAATTTTTTAGAACGAAACGAGGGAAAGACTGAGATCATGCTTTTTGGAAATGACTTTGACTTGGGACCCCTCCAAAGTTATGTGTCTCCCAAAGTCACCAGTCTTGACATCATCATGGATAACGATTTTAAACTTGGCAAACAGGTCAATGCCATTTGAAAATAGATTTTTTATCACCTTCACCTTTAATCAAAAGTGAAATCTTTTTTGTCTTTTAATCTTTTGTAACAGGTTGTGCATGCTTTTATTTCTTCTCGTCTGGAATTGTGCAACGCTCTTTACGCAGATATCTGCAATAATGCACTTTCCTGTTTGCAGTTAGTCTAAAACTCTGTGGCACGACTTTTAATTGGGTTCAGGAAATGCGAAAAGATTTTAGCTTCTTTGTACTGGCTACCTGTTAGTTTTAGTATTGCTTTTTAGATCTTGTGACTAGACCCACAATACATTACCGACTGGCTCCAAATTTACACTCCAGCATGCACTTGGAGGTCCGAGGACCAGTCTCAGCTCGTGGTGCCTAAGAAAATACAGAAAAGACAGGGCTCTGGAACGCTCTGCCCCTCCATGTCCGATCTGACCCCACAGTGGAGTGCTTTAAGTCTCGTACAAAGACCCACTGTAATTTACTGAATTTTAACACTGTGTGACTTGTGTGGTCCTCTGTGTCTTTTCCTATATTTTATCTTTTCTAAGAAGCTAAACAGAGAAACACTTGGTTTTTATTTTATTCATATTCATTCGTATGGCTAATTTCTGATGTGCAGCAATTTGGAGACGTGTTTTTATTTTTAAAATGTGCTTTATGAATAAAGTGGATTGGATTGGATGTACCCTTGATTTAGTAAGTCACCAAATAACTATGATACAAGGACACTTGTATCATAGGCACTTTATTTAAATGAAGATTATGTGAAAAGGTAATTTGCTACCTGCTCTTGTGCAATTACAGGATAACATCTTGTAAAATAATTCATGTTGCCAAACTGCAATGACTTTGGGGTAAAACAAGGAAAAATATCACTAGAACTGTTGGCATGGACTTGCTGCAAACTGTAAAATGTGCCCTCAAAGAGGACTGCAGTGTTTATTGTGTATCTGTATAATGTGTACAATACTGGTGTAACTGAGAAGTGCAATTTGCATCAACTACATCACAGCTGCTGAAAATAATCACTAATAGAAGCTTAGTGGACTCACTTTTTTTTTATTGTCCTTTAGAGACACTGCTCATAAAAACAGGTATTAACCTTTTTCCTTTTATAGATCAGCATGTTTACTGAAGGGCACAACAATGTTTAATCTCTATTAATTTATCATTGGTGTGCAGTTCAAGCAATGTTAGAGCATAAATATATTTATAGAGTAGATACCTTAGGCTTAGAGCTTCAGGGCACCACACTGCACATGTACAATCCTATTCATCTCCAAGGCTTTGTGGCCTCAGCTTCATATGCTGAGCATTGTGACAGACTTTGTGCTGGTTTTGCATCTTGATTGAGAATGTCTTATTTTATGACATATGTTTTATGAAAACAACAGCAATCAAAAGCTGAATTCTAATGAATGCAAATCTCTGTATTTCTCTCTGACATTCATCTCTGTAAGGTCTATTTATAGATCACACAACTAGAGACCCATTACACTGTGAAAGGATGACAACATTAAGCAGTGCTGTATACAACAACATGATGGCCCTCATTTATCAAACATGGAAATGAGTTCACATCTGATTGCAGGAATGATCTTACGATTAGATTCACGTATGATTCCTGAAACGTTCGTATGTGACCGATCCCATCGTATGAATGATCAGGCCTTGATAAATGCAGCAGCTGAAATCCATCATCATTTACATGTTACGCCCTTAATTATTCATGGTCCAGAGGCCTCGCTCAGTGAAGTCAAACTATGGAGAGGAGACGTTCTGCCATAAAAACAAATTATTCGGAGGCCGGGATCGAGACCCTCACATGTGAGGTGAAAAAAAATAAAGAGGTGCTGTTTGATAGCCTAAAAACCGGAGTCAAAGGTGTGCACAAAAATGTTACATAGAAGAGGATCACAGGGGTAGTTAATAGCTTTGCTGTTGTTGAACTGATTTCAGCTTAGGTATGAATACAATTCTCATTAAGTAGCTTATATATGCCCATGATTAATGTCTTATTTTATTTATTTATTTTTTATTTCAATAATAGCCCATGCCTGGTAACTGAAAGTCACATATTTTTACTTTGGATACATGAAAATATAAATGACACCCTAAGAGATCAGTAAAAACCTTTCAAATAAGTGAATAAAACTTTTTTAAACTTTGAGATGGTGTCTGAGTTTACTTGCATTAGATAAGCCTTATTATGTTCAAAGTACTGTTATATGAAACTACTTCTTTTTTTAGCCTTTGCCCTCAAAAGCCTAGGCCATCAAAAGGCTCCATTAGCCAAAACAATATTTGTGCAGGACTGCACAAGACAGAATTATGTTGCAGACTTTCTCTGAAGAGTACAGCAGTGTCCCACCGCTGGTTTGAGACACATCCACCTGCCCTTCAGCAATGCTCCACCGTGACACATGTGTGTATGTGCACACTGTTAAACCTGGTCTGTGGCAGGACATGCCAGTGGGATGATGAGATGCTCCGAGAGCGCATATAGGTATGAGTTTGTTCACAAACACAGATCTATGTTTGTAATTATCATTATTTCAAATTGTAGTGTATAATGATTTATGGGCCTAATCATTACATTTCAGCTATTATAATTGTCATGTGGCTTAAGCTGTTAATATTATTTGTTATTTTCCCAAATCAGTTTTGAGTGCACCGGTGTGCACTTTAAGCATTATCAATATTTTATTTCATTTTGGCAGCCCGTTTTATATACTTTTTGCAAATGGTTTATTCTGAGTACTGAATACATGGCTCCTTATGCTTAGGAGATGGCTTGAGGTCTGTTTAATAATTATTTTCAGGGTCTGCTGTGATGCAAATCCACACTGACTTAAACTTGCAAACATGATCTCAGACCTGTCGTGACCTTTGATTGTAGCCTACGCTCATGTCCAAATTAATAAATGCCAACCCTTGCGTGAAAATGGTTGTGCATTCATTTGATAAATGAGGGCCATTGTGTTTCAAAGGAAGATGATGAAGCAGTATTACGCCCGCACCAGACCCTGCCACGGACACACCCACTCCTGCCACTCATCGCCGCCGTCACTCTCTGGAGTACTGATTGAACACACCTGTAAACAATCTAGTCCACTGGGCTTTATATGCTCCAGTGTTTCATCCATCGTACCTCGTTTATGCATCGTTGGACTATCCCTCTTCTCCTTCCCGGTCCCGACTCACCTAGCTGATCAACATACTGCGGTATTGAGATTACAGGATCTGGTATTCCGTAAGCGACTAATCCACAGAACTCTGTTCATAAACCCTGTTTAAGCTCCGCTCTGTCTCAGTGAGGTCCTTCACAACACAAAGAATAAAGGAAATGCATGCGGATAGTCAATAAAAGTGAAAAAAATATATGCAAAGCACATTCAAGTGGTAGGGCATAGTAATAGAGGAGATAAAAATACCACATCATCACTATCAACCTATCTCAGCCTTGTTGGAGACATTTGGTGAGGGTATCTATAAATAGGCTGTTGTGGGAAATGCTTCTTGTATGGAATAATAATTAAGAGGAGCAGCGTGGGTGTACAAATAAAATTCCTGTGAAAGACACAAAGTCTTCCCGCTGCCACTGAAGTGAAGCTGTTTTTCATATAAGTACTTTTTACAACTTAGAGGTCAGGCAGTGATGCAACTCTTGAGAAGCAGGGTGATAATGGATAAGGTTATGTATAAAAAAAACACTTGAACTATAAAAGTTATTTATGCCTTGCATGTAAGCAATTCTATGGAACACATCTGAAGAAGTAGTTCATGGCCCTCTGAACTCGGTGGGGATCTTTGTTTATTGATACGTACTGAAGACTGAAGACCATTTATTGAAGACCTCTTCCATAAATGGCTGAAGACAATGGAAAACATATTTGATGACAGTATCAAATTCCAAGAAATTCTGAGAAGGACAAAAGGATTAATAAAATTACCTGTGAGACTACTTATTGTGTGATTTGTGCAAATGTAATTATGATTAATCAACATTCAACACTGCATATTCAATAATCAACAATGTGTTGCATCAATAGAAAAAGCAAACAAATGCTCATTTGCTTTTTTTCTTTGCTTTTGTTACATTAGATAATCACTCGAAATGTAATAATCAGTTTTAAAATAAATAAAATAAAGACCTTGAAAAATATCTAATTTGGGCCTCACATTTCCTGGTCAGTGCCCCTGCCTGGCCCTCTATCAACATTATTTTAGACTTATTTTAGATAACATATTTGGGGCTCGCTATCCTCTGGTCTGCCTCTGGTTGAATGCATTTATTTAACATGCCCATGGTGTCCTTGGACTGGCACCATATATTTCCACATAAAGAGACCAAATCTGCTTGGTATGTTTTGCACCTTTTGTGTAAATTATATTGTGCCAATCAAGCACTACTCAAGTAGGTGACATTATGAATAAAAATACATGGCTCTAACTTTTACAATATCAATATGGATTACAATGCATTAAGCACATTATTCCCATGTGTAGTTAGATGTTTAATTTGTTACAGTTTAACAAAACAGATGAAATTACAGCTTATCCTAATTTACTCTTTCAAGAAATGTTCTCCTGTTTGTGGAAAAGTGTTTACTTTGCATGCATGTATGCAATATGTCTGCAGTTAGGATATAGTTAGACAATTTACTCCTCATTGCCAGCTATGTCTTAGGGTATCTCTTGATGCCTTAGATCTCAAACTCTTGCTGAACACAGTTGAGCCTGGTTAAGTGTATCATTCTTCAAACAGTGACATGCTTTGAATTAAAGGTGATTCAATTAGGTAAAGCTCTAGCTGCACTTAATAGAGTTGTTGGATAGAAATTGAACTAAATCAACCTTTCATGTGATTGGAAAGTTATGGCTGACTGAACAAGATGTACTGCTGGAGCTCATAAGACTTAAAAAACTGTCAACTTCCTGAATCAGTGAAAAGCTTTTCACTGCAGAAAATGTCAGCTTTTCCTCCATCAATTATCAAATGCCTGTAGTGTGCTTAGGTGTACATAAAAGTCTCTTTCTCTCCACCAAAAAAACGTCACAAGAGGTAAAATTATTTGTGTAGTTTGTGTTATCCAATGCCTATTATTAACATCGACATTTCAACTTACATGAAATTATCATATTGAGTTCCTCAGTTTATTTACCTTAGTTCAGTCTGACTCTGGGTCTCTGTCCCCAACCACTGCCCACAGGATGCCCCAATTTTTTATGCCCTTATCTGTTATTTGATCTTCACCTGCCAACACATCTGTCTCTAAAGATTGATGATGACGTAATTTACAATTACCAGCACAATCATATTGTCAAGCTGACGATAGAGTTATAAGCCAAAAAACAAAGGAAAACACAGATTTTTTTAAGGGAGTACAATTAGTTTGGGTGACTGATGAAGAAAATATGTTGAATAGGACAAAAAGCTGTTTCGGAGGTTCATTTGAGATTTATAGGCATGACTAATTTGACTTTCAGGATATTACTTACCAACTTAATGCAACATAAATTTGGTGGAAATAGTTTTCTCCTTGCTACTAAAAATCTACTTCTTTCATTTTCCAGATGGTTAAGGCAGCATTAGCATTATACTAAATGTCACTACTTGGTGACAGATAAGGCATGGACCACTGTATGTTCTGTCATTCTCATATTTTTGTGGTATTCACACCCCTGTGTGTGGCTCTAAAATGCCACACTGCTGTTTGAGGGGCTGTTTCTTTGTGATCTGCATGCTAGCAGACTCCTTCAGCCTACAAGCTGCCTGCCAAAGTGTGCTGGAGAAGCAGCTTTCATTTTCAAATCCAGCTGTTAAAAAAGCTTAACTACATAAGGAGCTTTTGGAGTTAGAAGTCAACGACAGTCACAATGGCTTCTTGGTACACGTATAATAGTAAATGAACTATACCTATAGCAAGGTGGAGATCTTTCAGTGCATCTTTTAAAATAATTCTTTTCTTTCAACACACACTGACAAAAAACTGAATCTTTAGATGTACCATTAATCCAATTTAAGTATAAGTTCCTAAAAAGAGTCTTTGTTCTTCAATTTGAATATTTTACATTTACTTTTGTTCAGAAACACATGTAACATATTAACAACTGGCATATAAATGAGTCATTTGAGATGCAAAAAAGATTTTTGTACATAATAAAAATCACCACAGGCAGGTCTTTCAAGCAAAAGTAATCTGATTATTTCATTGCAAGTAATTTACTGCTATGGTGGATTCTAAATAATGTCCATATTTATTCCCAAATGAATCCACTTTAACCCTGACACTGCACACAGAACTCTGCAGGATCAGCAGCACTTCTAAACTCAATCAAGGACAGTAACTCAATGACTTCATTAGACAACACTGGGTCAACACTGAATGCATTAGCACATCAACAACACTGTAAACAGTAAATGCAAAGTCTTGGTCCCCTACCTTGATTATATTCTATTTCTAAGCCCTCCCCCCTCTCAGTTGCTGCAAATATCTGTGTCTTTTTATTTGTCTCCCTAAACCCTTCATCTGTGTCTGTGCAGACTGTCATTTGTTTTAAAGATCAGCGGGACAATTCAATCATTCTGGCTACCAAAAACACAAACCTATGGTTCAATTAGGTGACTGAATGATGTGTCCTCCTACAAATAGCAGTACAGAAGAACCAAACACAAGGAGGCTTTGTTCAGAAATGTCATCCACACTAAAGCCTCCATCCTCACATGAAGGCTACAGATGCAGCCTGGGATGCATCAGAGAAGCTCTGTAGTGGAATTTGCACTTTAAAAGAAATTTAATTATGCTCTGACAGAAGAATGCAGTAAAATGCCACCACTGTTAAAATGCAAATGAAGAAAATCTGCATTATTCTCCAATGGGCAACTACAGACTTTGGTAAAAATTACTGGTTTAATGAGCTGCAGATAAATTGGAATCATAAAACATACATTTAAGACTGTAGTTAAATTTAGCCAGCTGGTTCTTGGTCTTGCATTCACCATCACTTGTTTCTCATTCTCCTAATTCTGGCAGGACCTCTTAGTGGCCCATTCCCAAATCATATTTTTCCCTTCAACCAGCACCAGTGTCTCAGATCTGTGGAGGGGGGTGTCCATGTATGAAAAGATGGAGCGTTTGTAGTGAAGAGACATAAAGAGAAAGATTGGTAGGAGTAGGTGGAAAAGGTCATCAGACAGAGTAAAAGGAAAGAGAAAGGAGATACATAATCTTAGTGCGTGTGTGTGTGTGTGTGTGTGTGTGTGGGGGGGGGGATATGATGATAAGGAGGTAAATGTGAAGTTTAGGTGAAGGCCAGATCCAGATATTAGGCAAAGCTATCATTTCACTCCCATAAAAATAAGTCTGTGTTTGCTAAATATACGGAGGGCTGTATGCAGGGCCTGCAGACTGCAGCACACTCCCACATTAAACTTTATGTAGCATATAGCTCTCACAGCCCTCATTTCATCCATTACTAAACAAAGTTGGGTTTAAATTAACTGTTTGACATTTTAGAAAACACTCTCATTTGCTCGATTGCTGAGCAGTATTTGAACTTAGCAATTACTATTATAATGAGGCAAATACAAAGCTTTGCTTAATTTAGCCTAAAATAGCAAAACTGGGAAAAAGCTAGCTTGACCGTAAAAGCAACTCCAATGTTCACTTATTAAGTACAAAATTGTTTGATATTCCAGGTAAAACCGTCAATCTGCCATGACAAGGTAATTAGTGAAGGATACTTTCTTGACCATGACCAGCAATTTATTGGAGTCTTCTATTTTACATCCCTGAAATGACAAACAACAGTTTTTTTGTTTTTTCAAAATTACAACTAAGCATACCTTTAAGTTAAAAAAAATGTATTTATCTGGTATTAGACATTAGGGAGATGCACAAGTATATTCCAATATAACACCCCTAATGGCTTCAAAAACAGGCACTAACAGTAGCTCTGCCTTTAAGAATAACTGTTATCTAAATGTGCCAATCGGCATGACTATGAACAGTAAAACTGTTGCACACTCAGAAAGAGGTCATGTGGGGATAAATTCAGGAAATTCACAAAAGCCATTGAAAATAACAGGTTTCAGAATTTAGTGTTCACTGTGAAAGGGCCTTATGAGTCAATAAAGGTTTCCAATGAGTCATTAGCTGGTTTACTCACTTTGATGAATGTGCTGATTACCAAGTTGAAAAAGGACCACAAAGACAAAATGTTGAACTGGAGTTCTCAAGACAACACATCACAAACTAGTGGATGTCATCACAGTGGTTACATCCTTACCTATGAAAAGTCTATATTTACACCTGCAAAACAGATATTCTTGGAAAACACAGCTATAATTGGAGACAGATTTACTGATTGTTTGTTTCTCTGTGTTGGCCCTGTGATGGACTGATGCGATTTCCCTTCCTCTCACCAAGTAGCTGCTGGGATAGGCTCCCCACATGACCCTGCACTGGAGTAAATGGGTATAGAAAATGGATGGATGTTAACTTGATGCATGCATCTAGACAGTAATTATTGTCAGCCTGCTTATACTCAGAGTTGGAAAAACAGTTTTGTTTTGTTTTTGGTTTGTTTTTTTGTGTTTTATTACAAAGCTGATTGCCAATAAAATAACTCCTTATCCATTTTTTTAAAGGCAATTACTCCAGGTCTAAAAATACTAATTGTTGAGCACTTAGATCAAACCATTACAACATGATTTTATATCACTTGACAACATTTGATCTTTCTTCCAGTTATGTCTGGCTATGCTAACTGGCTGCTTACTGTAGTTTACATAAAGCATATACGAGTCTTTTAGATCTCATATAACTCTTGGCAACCAAACTAAAATAAATGTGTTCCTAAATGCAAGCTACTTGACTGACATGTGGTCCAAGTGATTATAGAGGAATAATAATATTTTTGGAGCCATCACCTTGCCCGTGGGTGGTGGAGGTGGAATAACTATTCATTCCCTATAACTGTCTCTATTAGAAGCACTCCAGAAAGCAAGTGTGCCCACTTAGCACTGTGACAAATACTCTGAGAGCAAAGGGACAGTGGAGAGACAGAGAGGGAGAGGAGTGAGACATGGAGAAGAGCTGCTGAAGTGATGAAAGACCATAAAGTGAGGTAGTGAGGGAAAGTACAAATACAGAAGAGGGAAGGCAGAAGGTAGAGATTGTTATGAAATTATTAGAACGATGTTAGTAGTTTGGGAGTGACATAAAGAATCAAGTGAAACCCCAAAGACACCTTCAACCAAACTGCTCCTAAAAAGATCCTGGAAGTAATGTATATTCAATATTCTCTCCCCTCTCTTTTTAATTCTTTAGCACCACATGGCTGACGCAGCATGAAGAATTGACTCCTCCCAGTTCTATTTTGTGGATGACCATTTGGATGAATTATGACCCAGCCCCTAGCTAGACACACCAAACATCTGCTAGTTGATTGGCTCATAAATTCACGCAGCACCTCACTGCCTCACCATCCATTGTACTGTCTGTAGACAAATAGAAACAACGATAAGCCTGTTCTGCCAGGCTTTTTCCAGGTCTCTGTGTTGACCACAAACAAAAAACAACCATAATGCAATTTGTTGCTGTGATATCTGCTGCAATTAAGGATTAAGGTTGTTGGAACTCAATAGAAAATTGAAATTGTTGAAAACTAAATGTGATAGATCGAGTCTGTAAGTGGAAACAGATTCAACTGTAAGTTCATCTAAACGTTATTTAAAGAAAAATGAACCAGTTGTTCTTTAACTGGTCCTTAAAGAATGCATTGAGGTTGTACAGCCGTGGATAGCAAAAAGCATCGAGGGTCTACTCTGAGATTCAACAACTCAAGGATCTTAAAGGGATTTAAGAAAACTGTATTTAATGTTTTCTATAATTAAATTCAAATAAAAACAGTGTTGGAATGTGCAACTTTAAAACCCAATATAACATAAAACATTTCCATGTGCACTGTTTTGTTATTTTGACATTCCATCTCAACAAAGTTAAAAATCTTCTTTTACTTTTGTGCTCATTACTGATTATGCTCACTGCATTTTTAAGTAAAACTGGTCAAAACTAAAGCAGTAAAAAACTGAAGAAAACTCCCAGAATGCACACCAAAAACAATGTTTTATCAAGCAGCTTTAGGAAAACATTATATGACTACTCCATGGCCTCTACTGAGTAGCTTGACTTGCCCCTTAGGATTTGTTTCTGATTCCCCTAATTGAGAGTGCTTTGACAGCTGTCAACTAGCACTGACTAACAGTCCTGCACAATGGCAATTTCTTTGATTTAAAAGAATCAAAGATATTATGCAATGCTGTTAACCAAAAAACACCTTTTTCCTTGCCATGACGATATTAATTTAATTAGAAAAGTTGAAAAGACCTGAGGCTTTCAGACAGAGATATTTGAACTTGGCTACCTAAATAGAAATTTGGGGGTTTAATAAGAGCCTTACAGCAAATTTTTGGGAAGGGTATTAATACCTCTTTATGATGTAAATGAGACAACAGGACTCATCCGCATCTTTTTTCTCCACAAATAATTAATTGTAAACGTCAAGAAGAGATAATGGCTGCGTTTCATCATGCTCTACATGGACTTTCCTTACTCAGTGGTTTTGATATTTTGTCGATCCAAAACATATGGCACAGACAGCGGATACAGCCTGGTGTAATCTGCACTACTCTGAGGTCAAGCTATGTACGACAATTAAGGCGGCTTACAGTTGTTATGCAAGACCGCAATCTTCACAGAATTAGCTCCGTAAGGTAAGAGGGCGCATGCTTAGTCACTATTTCCAATGTGAGTAAAAACTGAATGTGAATTTACAGAGACCCCAGGAATTTAGCAAACAACAAAGAAGAAACAGAGATAATAATTAAACTTAAGTAACAACGCGGGCTTCAAAGCTCACCCATTTTGGTTTAAATGATTGAAATACCAGTTTAAACGTCTTTAAACTTTAATGTTTACACAGGTGTGTTGTTACCTTTGATTCTGGCTGACTGGGTACAGTAGCCTGCCGGTTAAAGTCTCGGTTTTGAGGTTCGTTCTCCTTTTCGCTGATTTCCGTCATCTTGACTCTGAAATGCTCCTTCAACGGCAAAACTAAAGTCCACGGCAACAGAAAAACGAGGAAACTATTCACAATTGACTTTAAGCATCACTACAGTCTGGCGTGGAAAGAACGACGGGAAATTAAGACTGCCAACTCATCTTTAACCGGCAGCATCCATTGGGAATTTGTGTTAAGCTACACCAATACATTCTGTGGGAAATCAGCTAATTCCTTTTCAGAATCAAGACTCTGAGTTGGTGCAGATAAAACCGATGAAATATGTTTTGTGAAGGAAAATATCCGGTAAATCTCCCGTCCGCCTCGCGCCTCTCGTCCGCCGGTCAGTTTCTCACCTCTCGCGCGCACACACGCGCTCTTACAACAACTTTGATTTCGCCTTGACAAACCGGTCCGCTGGTCCTGATTGGTCGAGAAAAGCAGAAATATGACAAAAGGAACCGTGGAGTTGAACGTGATTGGCTGAGGGAAGACGACGCTTAGAGTAACAAGATCAAGGTGAGACATTAGGAAAAGAAAAAATATATATATATATTTTTTCCACATCTCCTTTTTTCTTTATTTTAATGTGAAATAATAATTCACGTAAAAAAATATCTATTTAGCATTGTCTTAATGTTTGCACGATTACTCTTGTCTTTGTCACTTATGTGTAATTATTATTCTTAATTGGTTCTTAATTTATAGTTTCGATTGTATTTTCTATAGATGAAGCCTAATTCGACTTTGAAAATTTTAGTAACAAAACACATGTCAAGTTAATGAAAAAAAGGCCCATTATTGCTGATTAAACAACTAAATAATTTGCATTAGCTCCAGTTTAATTCACTGCATCAATAAAATATTACCACATTAGTGTATTAGACAGACTAATCCACTAATCCAATATATAGCAATGCTAAATCTTTTGTACTTTTGTGTCTCTGCTTAAACAAGATTTTTAAATGCAGAAAACCGATTTAGTGATGCATATATATACTGTGTAAATGTGTTTGTGTGCGTGTGTGTACATAGTAGCTCCTGTTCGTGTTGAAATTTATAAAGAAGAGAATGAATGTATATACTGTAGGTTAAACCTCCCAAACATATGTACATGACCAGACAGTAGCCAAGTATGGGTGGCTGATTCAGCACCAGGGACAGCTCCTCTCCCCACCTTGCCAATAATCCGCCTTTCACGTGACACCGCCTGGTCTCATACGCACCCACTTCTTTTTGTTACTATAACATAACTTCGCTCATTAAGCAAACTTAGTTGTGTTTGTTGCATTGACTGTCTCTTTGCAATGTCTAGTGTTTCCCACTACAGTTATTTTACAGTAGAAGCAGTTCAGAACTTAGCAATGCCACTAAGTACTAATTATTTCTGCCTCTTGTGCACTCAGACATTTGAAGATGTGAGAATTAATCTATTTTTCAATTTCAATTATTGTACTATGAAGGCTACCAAAACAGATGACCTCTCTCGTTTTGTTGACTGAAAATATTCTCCCAGAAACAGAGGCCTTTACACCACTGCACAGGTTTATTCATAGCACCATGTCCAGTCTTGAACAGTTTGACAGCCCATGTGCTCCACCACTAAAATAATATTGTGATGTGGTAAAGCAGGTAGTTAAATAAAAGCAATGTGATCTTATCAAAAATGCAAGAAAAAGCTGAGAAATGGCCTGTAAAGAGCATAGAGCTTTAAGTGACAATATGACCTTATGTATATGCTGTTGTATTGCATATATAGCATACTGGAAACAGTCAAACATTTGGTAATGCTTACCAGGCTCACAGATGCTGGTTTTTTTTCATTTACGTAACACAGAATTAATCGGTGTTCCATGTTTCTTTGTTGCATAGACAAAATGTCATCAGTTTAGTACAAATTACATAAAGCTTTGTTGTTAAGCTGTGATTGCATTGGAGATGGATATGCATATGATCATGTGTATTATCCATGAAAGTTTTGCATCATTAAGCAAGTGAAAATGACCACAAAAGGAAAATTAAAGAAAACATTTCTTGGGCTGTGACAGATCAGAATTATTATTTTTTTGAGTTGCATAAAATGTTCATATCAGTAATTTTGTTGCACTGTCTTGATGATGTATAATTTTAATTACACAGACTGTTGAATCATGAATATCTTTTTGTCTCCAGAGCTGGTGTCCATATTGCAGCATCATCTTTTATTGAGTACTCAGAAGGGGGCATTTAATATTTTTTTTATTTTTTGCTCTACTTATGATTCACAACCCTGTATTCACTCACTATTTCTTCTTAAAAGACATAAAATGTGTAGTATAACAAATAGTACATTTCACTTGTAATTCTCTTTTAAAGAGACAAAGTTGCTTTATTTAGTATATAGTTTCTTAAAAACAGAAAATAATTACACATGTAGGACAGTCTTTGTTTGTCCCAGTTGCAAATTAAAAAGCAAAATTAAAATTGGTCATACTTTATTTTGCGTGTCTTCTAAGTCTTTTCTCTTCCAGCTCCTGGTGTCTTCCTACATTTTCATAGCTGTCATATAAAAAGTACTCCACACCATTAACTACACATAATTTCTGCACAGTAGTGTGCATTTGTGTGAGACAGTTTGTACTGAATGTGTGTAAAGAGAAGCTGCAGTAGGAAAATGAAGAGGATTAGGGTCCCGTCTCTAGAAGAGACACAACCCAATATGGCTCTTTTTAATCTTCCCATCCTTCCAAATTAGCATAACTCTCATTTCTTTACCTCCCACCTATATCCACCCTCTCTTCTTCTCTTCTCCCATTTTTACATCCATCACTCGACACACTCATTCTTGTTTGCTCATTCTCACTTGTCATCTATGCCAACTTAGTTTCTTATCTACTTCCAGTGGAGAGAAAGCTGTCTAACAGCAGGCAGTCTGGTGAGACAGCTGACGTCAGCTGTTTCTCAGCACTGGGCGGCGAGGGAATTTGTTTTTGTGCATTGGTTGACTCCATTTGGGTTTTGGTTGTGTAGCCTGATAGGTTACTGAGTGATGCTGCTGGCCACAACAGCTCAAACAGCAGAAGATTTTATCACAGACTGATGAGCTATATTATAAAGTGAAATTCAAAGTGAAATTCTAAATAAAATTATTCTTTTTGCTTTTGTCTGATCCAGGATGAAATACAAATATGTTTAAAAAGTCCCAGAATTAGAAAACAAAAAAGGGGGTCATTCTTATGCAGCAGAACAATCAAAATAAACTTAGCATAAAAAGTAAGAAATTTTATATTTGGTTGATTATTTCTATTTTCTTTTAATATAAATTGGTGTTGTGTCATACATTGTTGGCCTGATTAGGCATCTTTACAAGGTATATCTTCTAAGGATACATGTTTAGAATTAGAATCAGATGTTCTTTTTATTCCCAGACTGGGAAATTTTGGTGTGTTGTTGGTAGTGTGATAGTTCCCACCAAAATAAGCTGATTTAAACTTTTCACCATTTGGTTTGAATCTTGTTTTGAGACACAAATGTTGTGCTAGTCAGAGATGTACAACTGGCACCTAATTGATGTATGCATATATAAAATTTTTCTATACATTATTAATACCAGCAGGAAAATTCCTTCTGTGCATTTTAGCCTATTCTGGTTACACTAGAGATATGGTTCATATCTCCAGAATCTGGGGGCCTATAGTGCATTCAATTTGCACTCTGAAGTCAGATTTTTCAAGTTCTCAGCTGCAAATACAAGGCAAAAGCTCCTTGAAGTTGAATATCCAACTCAGAACGTTGGGGCAAACTCATTAACCCCAACTTCACCAGCAAAGATTACTGCCCAACAAATCAACGATTTATTCCTGCATAAACCTTTTTACACTAAATAGAAAATAAGTTGCACATGTGAGAAACTACATCGAACAACTGCTCTCGTTTCCATGTTGTAAAACACATTCACTTTACTTGTTTTCAATGTCTTTCAAATTCTTCTGTGACAATTTCCACACACTGATTCAACAAATGTATGTAAATATTAATATCTGTTGAAAGCTATGTATATTGTACTATTATGATTTATTGTGTGTAGTAACTTTGTTTGTTGTGTAAGTGATATTGTAATAGGACATAATGTGTAATATTATTCAGAGATGCTGTGAAAGTGTCAGTATTTAAGTTGTTATGGACAAAAGGTTTTGGACTAGATAGGTGCTCAACTTTTTCCAAAACATTTTTCGAACTTTGAAAGCTTCTTTTTGTTGTTTTTGTAGCAAATATTTACTTTGTTTAAAATTTTTAGTTCGAAACAAAATAATAGTAAAAAAAGAGAAAGCGGAAGCAAAACAGAGCTTGTGTACATATTGGTTTAGTAATTTTTCTACTTTGTCAACAAGAAGCTGGGATGTGACATCAATCCCAGATCCGACGTCCGAGCTCTGAGTCAAATTGAACGCACCATTAACTCCATCATACAGAATAACAATGTTCTTACCCGTCGAGCAAGGATCTTTACAGTGAAAAGAGAGGAGAAGATGGAATGGCTTGCCATGAGTCCAGACCTCAACCCAATTGAACACTTGTATAGTGACCAACACAACCACTCTGGTTGACCTTCAACAACTTCTGGTTGAGGAATGGGATACCATCCTACAGCTAAATGTGACCAGGCTAGTGACCAGAATGAGGTGCTAAACTAATGTGGCTGTGTATGCTATAGAGATCCCTGATAGTTTAACACGAATAAAGTTTAAAAATAGCCAAAATGTGTTGCTTTTGTCCTTATTTCTGTGGGAGAGTGCAATCATCCAATTACTAACAGGAGAATATAGCAAGGGATTTTGGCTTTTTTTGTGTGTGTGTGTGGGGGGGTGCTACCCACATGTTTAGCTGTGTTCCTCCTTTCACAGAAACATGATCCTTAAAAGTCGTACCTTGTTGTAAAAGTGACTAATCAGGCTTTCCAATGATGCATAATACAACACCAGTTGGCATTATAAAAGGAGAGAAATAATCAATCAGACACAAATTTCCCTACTTTTCCTGCTAAAATTACTTTTCATTTTACATATATGCAATAATTCCATTATCATTCTTTGCTTACTTTGCTTATGCAAATTTTATATCAGTCTCATCTAATCCCTGACTTCAAAAGAATGTGCAGGAAAGTTAATGAGGTATGTTCACATCTAACACAGGCCTGGCCTGGGGATCTTCTCTGACAAAGACTACCATAAAACTTGCAAAAAGCACTTAACATAACATAATAAATATATTAAAATTAAGAGCTGCTGACATGAAGTTAAAGCTAGAAAGTTGTGCTTATCTCTATATTATTAAACTGAAAAAAATCCAACAAGCCACTGCTGTTTAAAATATCCATTAAGAATAATTAACAAAAATAAAATATAAATAAGAAAAGTATTTAAATAACACACACACACACACACACACAAAAGATCTGGTTAGCCCTATCCATTATCAACACCCCATTATGTGGAGGATGAATAACAAAAAAAAGTTTTATTTTTGTAGAGTTTATAATGTCCCAAAAATATCACTGATCAGGCTGGTCCCATCACAGCAGGAATTACCCCTCCACTTATAAACAAGGAAATAGTCATCTGCAGGCTCTGCTGCAGGAACTTAAAGTCTACTCTTCTTTGCTACAGAGGAGTGGTTCCTTCATAAAGTACAAAATGCTGAAGAACTGCCTTAAACGATGTCACTTGACTTAGCATAGGTATGGGATAAAGTTATTTTGCAAAGCAGATCAGACTCCTTTATAATATTTAATTAGCTCTGGCAGACTGTTGTCCCAATAATCCCTGCAGGGGTGGGGTGTGAGTAAGCGGATGACAGTGCCAACACCTTTTGGCATGTTAAACACAAACCCCAATGTTACACTAATTCATTAAGCATTATTCCACTTCTCATATATCCCCTCTTAGTTGTTGATTGCAGCTCTGTCAAAAAAACAGAGGCAAAGAAAATTAGCAAAGTGATGAGAGTTAAAAGAAGTGCAATACTGCTCACACTTATAAATTGTGAATTAGATAAAATAGGGAGTCTGCCAAGTGTGCCAGACACTTAAAACACTCAGTTTTTCCTAGAGTACAATAGACACTGTAATCCCTGTATGTGATTATTATGTGCATGTGTTATCCATCACAATTGATTTTTTAATTTCTTAGTGTGTGCTGGCCAGCCAATGTTATCTTGTGTGCAATACACAGTGCAAGTCTCTTGCCTGCTAACTGAGCCTGGGAGCAGTCAGCACCATGGCAATCTGAGCTATAAATGTAAGTGTAATTCGAGTAGATCTCTGTGAGATTATGTAATTTAGTTGGTATCCAATATAATCGGAGGAAGCCAATCAATATAGAAAAGTTAAGAAAGTTGCCAATTTTTTTAGAAAGGAAATTTGATGTATTAGTTATCAAGTAAGCTGCTAAGTGCAACATGCTTTTAAAAATTAGAAAGAATCTGAATGCCCGAGGCGTAGAAGACAGTAGACGAGCTGCATATTCCTATTGTCTCTTGGGGACAAAAAAAAAAAAAAAAAGCCTCCAGCCACTTAGCTTTTCCTTGAAGTTACAGTTTATGAGTCCATAAAGGGTGTTTTTTTAAATGTGCTTTTCTATTTAAATAAAAACGCCTTTTTGAAGCCTTGAACATCCACAGTTTCTGACTAAATCTGGGTCAAACATTAACCCAGAAATTCCTGATAGGAGACAAATTTCTCATGATGTAACAAGCAAACGTTTTTTTCATGTATGAAACAGCCTTGTTTTTTATTTAACACTGAAGATTTACCACAAGCTTGGTCCACATGGAATATGTGGCCTACTTAATTCTTTGTGAATTTGTTGTGTGTGGTTGATGACTGTAGGATTTTTTTTTCACAGCCATGCATGTTTCTCTGCTTTTATGAAGTGCACAGTGTCAGAGTGTAAGGACTATATGAAATCTACATCTATTTTAAGGTGTTGACACCTTTGCAACAGGTCAGCTGTGAATTAGGAGATATTTTCTGCAAGCAGAATCAGAGCAACAACAATAAGCTTTCAGGTTTTCAAACAAATGAAAAAGACAACAAGAAACAACAGATAAAGGAAAAGATGGAACAAACTGGCATTGGTCTTGAGGAATAAAGAGGACAGAAAATGTTTTTAAGATTCTTGAAAAAAAACATTGTGTTCTTTTTTTTTTTTTTTTTTAAGATGTCAGACATCCCTCCTAGCAGTGCGCCATACAATATTTATATTGTCCGCATTGGCATAAGACCACAAAGAATGTGCCATGTTTGCACAGCGTAGACTTTTAGATAACAGACTGTCATAAATAAAAAAATTCAGTATTGTAACTGCTGTCTTGGAAAATTCAAAGTAACCAGTTAGAGGCAGTTACTGACAGTTACGGAGGCAGACTTCATCAAATTACGACAAAATAAAATGATAAGAAGCCATTAGCAATGAAATGAAAATAAAGTAAATGAAAATAAATGTAAAAAGTACTTTCTTGACCCAAAAAAGGAAGTTATATTGGCTGCTGGCAGGAATGACCTACATACCTTCTTGTCAGCTGAAGTTTTATCCATTTATTTCTCAGGATTTCTATGCTGATGTATTTTCATTTAACGTTTTTCAAATAAAATCTCATCATATCAAAATGTATTTGGCTTTACATCATCATGGCAAAAAAGACAGTGTTTCCCAAAGACTCATAAAATGCACATACAAAAAGTGAAATAGACAACCTTCATGATTATACTGAACCAAACAAAAAAGCAAACTGCTTCCTAAGTTGAAAGTATTTTAAATATCCAGTTATAAAGTATAAACTATCATTAATTACATAGTGTTGAAATTATGTAACTGTGGGAAAAGAATGAATATGATCACGAAATATCACCCTACCTTAAAGCATGTGCACTTCGAATTGTCTTGTACATGAAATGTGCAATACAAATAAACTTGCCTTGTCTACTACGCCCACTACAGCCACTCTCTCCCTTTGCTCAAATGATCATCTAAACTCCATTGAAGTAGTTTATGTATTGACCAGTACTCTCACATTTGGCTCTTATTACATGTCCATGCCTACGTCACTGAAACTTGCATGTGACGGTATTTATGAACCAAGATTGAAAACAGAAGTGGATTTTGATATTTGTGAATTTCCACTTGTTTGCAGGTGAGGAGCATGAAACAGTTAATGTATTTAACGTCTGCATCAATTAAATTCACAATATTAATCTATTATTCTTACTTTTAGGTGCATGTCATAACAATGCTAAACAGTAATCCTCACACTTGTACCAAGAAAGGGGAACCCACATAAAGTGAAACAAAGCAGAACTTTGTAACTTTGAACGAAAGACAATATTAGTGAACATGAACAAAATGTCTTCATTTAAACTCTATTTTAACTGATGTGGAGTGAGATACAGGATGTGTTTGTCTGCTGGTGTTACAACCCCACTCAGGGGTAATGAAAGGCGTAACAAATTGAACTGTAGATGGATGGTAAAATGGAAGTTAGATTTTATTCTGGAAAGCGGAAATGAGGAACCATACAAAAAAATAATTAATTAATTAATTAAAAAAAGGTGGTGAATTACACGTGTTGGGGATGACAAAGCTGCTTTAACCAAACACAAAATAACAGCTATTTTCTAAATTCAACTCAAAACAAACCAGTAGAAAGCAAAACTGAGAATAACTAAAAGGGGGAACGAAAAATTGGCCTACTAATCTACAATATTTTAACAAAAGGTGAAGCAGCTCCAATATCTAAAATTTAATAAAAAATACTAAACAGAAGTACAAACCTAAACTAGCCCAACACATTCTACTTTTAACAATAATCTAACAAAATACAACAAAAAGGAGAAGCCAAAAGGGCTTTTAAGACTATAAGTCAGCTATACAAAAAGATATAACACAAAGCCAAACAGTTTAAACACTGTTGGACACCCTAATCCTACCAAACAAACACCACCAACCAATACGCACCAAAGTCCACAATCACAACCACCAGTTCTGCAAGCCAAGATGAGACTGTCTAGGAAAACATTTGCTGAAGAGTTCTTCTTCTTCTGCTGCTGTTTTATTGGCGGCTGGCAAACAACGTATAGATGTGCATTACCGCCACCAACTGGTAAGGAGTGTGGGATGGACAGACAAACAAAAAAAAACAAACGAAAAAAAAACCCTGTACCCCATATTCTAATTAGCAGCCCCGTTGCAGATAGGAATTATAACAATGAGGAACACACCATCTTCCGAGCTACCCTGTAAAACCCCTGGTAATTCAAACCGCACCTTTATATTTCGGAGTTTACCTATTATCTTCTTCCTTTCTGTCTCATATCTACTGCAATGAAACAGCACATATTCTATTATTTCACTTTGGTTGCAGTATGCACACCGACCCGTATCATGCTTACCCATCAAATAAAGCATATGATTAAGCCCGGAATGTCCTAATCTCAGCCTTGACAGAACTCTATCGTATTTCCTGCACCCGATAAATCTCCTCCCACAGTCCTTTGTATTCTGTAAAGCCATCGCCTTTTTCTTTCTTCTTCCCACCGTGTCTGCCATCTAGCCTTCATTGCATATTTAATGATACTTCTTGCTTCCATCTTACCATAGTTTACTGCCAAACTAATATCTTGTTTCTTTTCCCATTCATTCCCTCTCACTCTAATATGAGCCGACACCCAAAGAAACACCACTTCTAAGCCCATCATTTGAATCCTGTACAGAGTCTGCTGAAGTTCAATCATTATATCAGGTCTGCTGTCTGAATAGCTGGTCATTAAACTGGCTAAAGATGAACTGGTGTCCGAACAGATAAGCAATCTGAAAGGCCGTGTGTCTTCAACCCACTGGGCTGCTAATGAGTTCCCAGTTGCCTCTGGCCTTTATTTCCTGGCTGGGGCCATCAGGAGCAGTGATTGGACCAGTGATGATCCAATCAGAAGGGAGGATGTGAAGGTGTGTCAGATCCAGCCAACTCCAAACAGGCAACAGAGGGCAGGTATTTGCATGCAGTATTAGCCCCAGGGGGTGGCAATGAGTGGTGTAAGGGATAAACAGTACCAACAAGTATTGTTTTATTGATAAAATTGTTTTATAATTTAGCTTCTTAGTAAGTTTTTCCACTTACTATTTAGATGCTTATGAATTGTTATTTATTAGTCTGCAGATTATGTCATTTTTGTGGGCAGCAATTATGTAAAACAATTAAGATGTAAAAGCTCACAACAGCTAAATCAAGACCATACATTTGAATTTCACAATATATGGAAATAAACAAGCCAAAAAAGCATTTTTCTAATAAAATGCCACTTTTGTTTGGCAAATTAAAAAAAAACCCAACAACATAAATAATCTCAATATAAACAGACATTTAAATACTACTAGAAGAAGACAACAGGAGTAAATCAAATCAAATCAAATCAAGTTTATTTGTATAGCCCTATATCACAACAAAGTTGTCTCAGAGGACTTTACA